>JAUEDM010000009.1:1200000-1743579 GCA_033439685.1 Apodospora peruviana
ACCCATTCGTGAGCCATCGCGAATATAACTTTCCACGCCTTCCCAGCTAAAATACTGCCGGCCTTCGGGAGCGGGGTTGCCGGTGGGTCTTGGCGGCAGTTGAGCCGATCTACCAAGGGTCCGGATCCTCCTTCCTCTCCTCCTCGCCGAACCGGGCCAAGATCGGCGAACATGTAGGCGCCGGCAGTGGGGGCAGCCAGAACAACCCGACATTTTTGTTTTTTGGAGAAGGCCCGAAGGTGTGGGCGAGAAGAAAGTGGAGCACTGCAGCTAGCACATCATCAGCAACGAGTCAAACTCAAATATTTAACCATCAAGTGGTGGCCAATGGCGAAGATGGATTTACTGAGGGTAACCTGGGCTCTTTACCTGCATTGTCACTAAACACAGCGTCTCGGACTCCTACGTAATAAAACCTGGGATCGTTACATTGCGTGATCCTCTTCCTGTCCAAGAAAATCTGTTTTTTTGGGGGGTTTTTTTTTACAATTTTCCCTCGAGTTCCCCATTTCTTTTCCTGAATCCCTCCCCTCCTTTTGTCACACCCAAAGCTGTGCTGAGGCAAGAAGGTTCACCTCTGGACCTCACCTGCGCTTACCTGAGATTATCTCCACTGCTATCCATGGCTTATTACCCACTCTTGCCTTCTATAGCAAAACCAAACAGTACTGAATAAAAGAGGCAAGATCTGATCTTGATCTCTCTATTTCTCACCGACCTATCTACGCAGCTCACGCACTCTCCCTTTCCAGGTCGCGGACAACCTATGCCTCCCTCTGTTTTGGCCACAACCTCGCGTGCCCAATGACATTCGTAGTCGACTTCTTCTCCCTCCTCCTGAAGCAGATATACCCACCGCCGTTTACAATTGGGAGTTGAAGACAAACATATTGCTTTCATCGGAACTTGACTTTAAATACACTACCTTACCTCCCTACACTTATTATTATTTAATCTTTGTCGATCGGTACGATGACGTCGACGGGAGTGGAGGTCAACCACTACACCTCCTCACTATCACCGGCCCAAAACGGTGGAGTTGCCGACGGCTCCAAAAAGGATCTCTTCCAGAATGAAAAAATCGACGATCCGGAAGTCAGCTCAGTCTCGACCTCTCCGATCGATAACACCCATCGGACGCTCAAAGCGCGCCATATCCAGTTGATCGGTGAGTTCCTATCTACCTTACCCACCCCAGACCGTCATGGTGCCCAGAACCACGTGCTAACTTGACTGTCTTGGTTATTATAGGCATCGGAGGAACCATCGGCACAGCTCTGTACGTGCAAATCGGAAAGGGTCTACTCAACGGCGGTCCGGCAAGTCTGTTTCTTGCCTTTACAATATGGTAAGCTTAAACTCAATTCCCATTCACCCTTTCTGTTCGGTTTATTGATTCAACCAAAAAGGTGTTCCTTCATCCTAGCAGTCACTCTCTGCATGGCCGAGATGGTCACTTACCTACCCATCTCATCCCCGTTCATCCGGTTCGCTGGCCGCTACGTGGACGAGGCCTTTGGTTTCGCGGCGGGTTGGAACTTTTTCGTCTTCGAGGCCGCCATGGTGCCCTTTGAGATCACGGCGTGCAACGTCATCATCCACTACTGGAGCGACGCCGTGCCCGTCGGCGTCATCATCGCCATCACGCTCGTGCTATACGCCGTGATCAATCTCCTAGCAGTAAAATGGTACGGAGAGGCCGAGTTCTGGGCCGCTTTAGGGAAGATGGTTCTCATTGTGGGGTTGATCATCTTCACTTTCATCGTGATGCTCGGCGGTAATCCCCTGCACGACCGGTTCGGGTTCAGGTACTGGAAGGATCCCGGCCCGTTCACGGAGCTGTACTACGAGGGCACCCTGGGGCGGTGGCTGGGCTTCCTGCAGTGCTTGATCCTCGCGAGTTTCACCATCGCCGGGCCCGACTACGTCTCCATGGCGGCCGGCGAGGCCGAGAACCCCCGGGTGGTCATGCCGCGCGCTTTTAATGCTGTGTTTTACCGCCTCACAGCATTTTTTGTTCTCGGCTCGCTGTGCGTGGGCATCCTGGTGCCGTACAATGATACCGAGATGGCGAAGGCGTTCAGCACCGGCGCCCCGGGCGCCGCGGCGAGCCCTTACGTCGTGGCCATGAACCGGCTCAAGATCAGGGTGCTACCCGACATCGTCAACGCCATGGTGCTGACGGCTGCTTTCTCGGCTGGAAACAGCTACGTGTACTGCGCCTCGCGGTCGCTGTACGGCCTCGCGCTTGAGGGAAAAGCTCCCCGCATCTTTACGCGCTGCACAAACAAGGGCGTGCCCATTTATTGTGTTGTTGTCGTGCTGATTATTGGTTTGCTCAGTTTCCTGCAGGTGTCCAACAACGCGGCCGTGGTGCTGCAGTGGTTCGTGAACTTGGTCACGGCGAGCCAACTGATCAACTTTAGTGTTATGTGCGTGACCTACCTCCGGTTCCACGCCGCGCTGAAGGCGCAGGGCATCAGCCGGGATAAGCTGCCGTACAAGGCGCTGCTGCAGCCGTATGCCGCGTGGTACGGTTTGGCCGGCTGTTTTGTCATGACGTTTGTCGGTGGTTATACGGTTTTTCTTCCCGGCCATTGGGATGTTCCGACTTTCTTGTTTTCGTACACCATGATTGGTGTCGTCCCGCTGCTGTTTTTGGGCTACAAGGTGTTTATGCGCTCGAGGTTCTACGCCGCTGATGAGATTGACTTGTACAAGAACGTTGCTGAGATCGAAGAGTACCAGCGGACATATGTGCCGATGCCACCAAAGTATGTTTCTCTCCTGGCTCTTTCCTTGTGTTTACACAGAACGTCCGTACTGACGCATCGCGACTTTAGGAACGCATTCCATCGATTATTGGATTGGTTATTTGGGTAGAATGGTTTGTTTTATTCAATATTGTTGGGGTTCGTTCATGCTTGGTCGGTTAATAGACTGCGAATAAAAAACATGCTTCGTCATCGAATACCCCGAACAAGCAGACCGGCAGTGTCATGAGGTGGGCATCGTCGTTTACCGGACTTGCAGTGAGAGAGATACCTATTGTATAGACGTGTATTATTGAAGCAATAGTGGAGTAAACATGATCAAAATAATTGCAGTAGTACATTTTCTTTCGTTTGTTATATTACGTCTGCACGGGAACAAGGTCGTCCAGTTATCTACAAAATTACTTCGCATTTAATGATCATTCAAAGCTTCCCTCATTCTTAACTCTTGTGTTCCTTCGCCTAGTGCTGTGTAATGGTATAGACTACGTGATACACAACCTAAGACGACTTCGAAATGCAAAACTAAGATGAAAGGAACTTGATCATTTTCTAATGTGGTAGCTAATACCAGGACTAACTAACTGATGTGCGGTAAATTAATCGAAATAATAAGTGATTATGATAGCATGCCTGTATGTTTGCAAGTTGTCCTTCTGGGCTTCCTGGGTAGTGTTCCTTTCGTTTATGGTGTATCCTGAAATAGAATTAAAACCCCTGATAAGGGGTGGGATAAAAGACATGTTATGAGAATCGAATAATCAAGACAAATAACCTTTAGCTTTGACTCCGACGATTTCTCTGTATCAACCTGTGCCTTGTAGCACCTCCCTATGCCCATCACCATCAACTCCGCAAAGATAACATCCCTCGTCTCTCATAAGCCACATCATCGTTCATATCTCGTATACCCGTCCGACGTAGAATCTGTTTGTATTATTAGTGTACGAACTATCCCGACGCCACATCCCCATCCAGCCAACAAACGCCATGAGTGTCGAAATCAACAAAAGCTCGCAAGAAGGACCAGGATAGAATAAAAAGCCCAAACCAAGTTAGGTGCGGTAGGTATTCCCTTCTGTCTATCTATATATTCCCACATCTTCGACCGCCAATTCGTGAGCTACACCCATATGAACCCAAAAGAACAAAGGCAAAACTAGGTTGTGGTCTAAAAAAAACAATATGGGAAAAAAAGGGGAGGAAATACAAAAACAGAATAAAGGTTCTTGGACTTGACATTTCATTCATCAAAACCTTCACTCCACCTATCCCAAGCAAGTCTATAATTGTTGCTTTCGAAATTGAAGATCATAGGAAAAAGGGAGAACGAAGGAGAATAATATAGAATAAAGATACTGAACACACAGGGGCAAATGACTTGCTTCATAGGAAAGTAGTGGATGAAGTCATTAAGCGTGATAAGCAAGCAGATAACCGCCCATAAGGAAAAGACAAAGTAACAGCGGTCCAAATCAAGCCTCGATGACGACTTTGAGAACAAGATTGCCATCATCGTCAACGGTGCGACTGGCAAGTTCGAACGCCCCCTTGGCATTCTCCAGGCCCTTGAACCTGTGAGTGACCATCTCGTCCAGATTCGGCAACGTGAAGCCAGCACCAACACTTTGGGCGCAGAGCACACGAATGCCGGTGGCATATGTGTTTGCGTAGCGGAAGATACCGAGGATGTCAATCTCGCGGAGGTGAGCCACAGACATGGGAAGCGTTTGGACGGGTGTGCCCATGCCGACCATGATGACTTTACCTCCTGGCCGAGTAGCATACAGGGCGGTGTGCATACATATCTCCTTGCCAGTGCACTCAAACGTGATGTCAACGCCATCGTCCTCGTCTTCAACCAAGAGGGGCTTGTGAGCATTCGTCAGAGAGAGCATATCGGCAGCTAGCATCTTGGCCGAGTCAAGCTGGCTCTGGAATGACATGGTACTACCTGGCGTCATGACGCCATCAAGGGGAGTGGAGATGCCAGAGTTAGTACTGCTGGCTATGGACGAACTGCTTGATGAGCTGTGAAGCGGTCGGGGGACAACGTAGCCGTGAGTTGCGAAGCCTTTGGAAACGGCGAAGTCAACGCGTCCTTGGTCAACGTCAGTGATGGTGACGGTTGCACAGCCGGCTTGCCTCGCCATGGCAGCGGTGAGAAGGCCAACAGCGCCCGCTCCGAGAACCAACGCTGTGGAGCCTGGCTCTGGACTAGCCCGGTTGACAGCATGAATGGCGACGGAGAGTGGCTCCAGGAGCGCGGCTGCGTCGAAGGAAATGTTGTCAGGAAGCTTGTGGCACCAAATGGCCGGATGATTTATTCGCTCCTGAAGGGTACCCTGGAAGTGAGGGACGGATTTGGCACTACTCCTAAACCTCATCTTCTTGCAGAGGTTATACCGCCCCTTTCGGCAGATGCCGCACTGCCCACACGGAATGCCGACCTCGAGCGCCACCCGGTCACCGATGCTGAAGCCTGAGACATGGGGTCCGATGGCGACCACGGTGCCGGAAGATTCATGGCCTAGTGATAGGGGCATACATGCGCAGAGATCGCCATTGGCGAACTTCTTGTAGTAGGAGACATCAGAGCCGCAGATACCCGTGGTCCTGACAGCAATCTGCAGCTCACCAATACTTGGTTCCTCGATGCTCCGACGTTCCTGGGGACAAATCGGTGTGTCAGCTGCAGCTTACCGAGGGTGTGGGTAAAATCTCCTAGCGAGCGAGGCGGCTCCAAAAATAACGAGGCCAACAACACCCCCCTTTCTTGTGTAACACGCCAAATCTGGGGCCGGGGGGACAAGGAAAGGGAATATTTACCAATCGCAGGTCGCGAGGGCCATGCAAGACGGACGCACTGATTGTCGAAGCTTTCGAGATGACGGGTAGGTGCATTGGCGCCGGCTCGCCAGTCGCGGAGGGAGCCATCTTGATCTGATGACGATGAGGGCGTGGGATGGGAGTGGGATGCACGGGGGTTGAGTCCGCGGGCTTGGCTAGCTGAGACTGAGGCAAGCCAGTGGGATTGGCCCAAGAGCCGACGAGAGAGTTGTGTGCCCGTGGGGCAAGGCTATCGAGGAGCTCTGCTAAGGACCAAAGGGTTGCTGGGTTACGAGAGTAGCTCCGTGGAGGCTCTGCTAGGTGTCTGGGGAAGCGCGGGATGAACGGAGATGAGAGAGGGTAGAAGCAGCTGAGGACGAACGGCCGTGGGGACCGGTGAAGGCGAAGACGGGTGTACTTGTTCTCTTGGAAGCAGAGCAAAAGTCTGGAGAAGTGGCGAGTTGGTCAAGGGGTAAACCGGTCAATGATGGGGGGAGATGTATCAGAATTGGGAGAAGATCATGAAAGACAGAGCGGGAGCCATGGAAGGACCCCCACTCTTAAGTATAGCCCATTAACGGTTTGACCGCCATGATGAATCACTGGAGTGCTGCTGCTAGGTGTCAATCCGCGATGGGCGCGGCCCGGGTTCAAGGAGGTCTGGACGATGAGAGTGTCAGGGGGAGCGACAAGGTCCAGGAACAGGAAGCAAAGGTGCTTTCTCGGAGGCAGAGCATTGAGCTCCCACAAGCCTCACCAGTCAGATATCGCCGAGTTATCTCTGTGCTGGTAGGAGCTAAGGGCAATGCGAAGAAGAGAGACTCCATAATCTCGGGAAGTCATATGCAAGCAGGCTAGCGACAAGGACAATCTTTCGGCAGGAGAATCCATCTACCCATGTCCATTGACGTTTGACGGGAGCATCAGGACGAGAGAGGTTCAGCCGGAGCCGGAGTCAAGGTACAAACAGGACCGACCAGGAAGATCCACCAGCGCCACACCTGCATCTGCATTTTGTGGTGTAGCGGCGGTCGATGTAACTTGCACGGTATCGTCGCGCAGAAGACATGCGTAAACAAGGGGGAGGGCATTGGAAGGCGGGCGATACGGGTCAAACGGGAGAGGTACCGCGCTGCCCATGCCCATGTCGCTCGCCCCCATGGCCGGGTGCGCTGCTCTGCGCTTGGCCAGTGTGTGTGCATTTGCGAGGGACCCGGGCAGATCGTGGGAACCATTTAAGCCAGTCCTGATGCGATCCGGGAGCAGCTGGGGCGAGGGTCTTTCCTGTCTGGGCCTCCTCGAGCCGTGTTGGTGGAGCTGTGACGATGGCGAACGGCAGCCAGAAGTGGTATGGGCGTTTCTAAGAAGACCTGCGGGTGCCGGGGCGTCGTTCTGCACGCTGTCCAAATGCATGTCGCCCACGCAGCGGCCGCATGTAATACCGTGTTGCCAGTCTAGAAAGGGATGTGGGTTGTAGTTGGGTGGGTGACATGTGTTGAATGTTGAGACAGATGGAAACGGAATGATGGAGCCATAGACGACTTTGTCTATTCTATGTATCTTGACTTAGATACCGGAAATGACCTGTGAAAGCCGGCAGTCCAGCTGGCACTGGGGGCGGTTGGAGGTCGGTGGTGAGACAGAGGCAAACAACGATATATCAGCCGGGACCAGCCGTTCCTGGGCGAGTTGAAGGCGGCTGGCTTCTGTCCGCAGATGATTTGCGTATAATGTGTTATATACAAAGTTGAAGGTGTGCCGTGAAAAGATGGTGTGCAATGTGAAGATTGCGAAATCGTCCCATCATCACCGACGAGCGCCACAACTGGCTGAGAGCTGTCACAAAGAGAACTTTGTCGCAGCCGGAGGGAGGTGCGGGTAGTAGTTCTAGATGCTACACAGTAAAGAGATATGTACAGGGGGATGATCTGGGAGGGTGTGGGCGGGTGGGGTTGAGATGAGTGCGATCTCGACATAGGCTGTTTGTTGTACCTCAACCTGAGCAAAACTGGAGTTGGGGATGGAAGTAAGTTGTTGAACTCAACGTCCCCGAAACTTGAATCGAAAGGAAATGGAGATTGGAAATTGGAGAGACTCGAGACTTGAGACTCGGGACGGGACTCGGAGAGGGAAAGGACGATACCATGAAGCCGAAGCAGGCCGGGGCGCTTTCCCGAGTCCCGGGACGTTTTCGTGCTTCGTCCGTCGTTCTTGCCCCGATATTCCTAGAGCCGTTGGTATCACAAGCAACTAGAAGGAGCAACTCAAAGCCAACCGAGCGGTATGAAGCTGAATGGAAGTTGCGAACCATCACCCCTGGTGGAGAGAGGTGGAGAGAGTTGGAAGTTGGAGAGTGGGGTCCCAAGCCAGACAGTTCACAGGGAGAAAGAGCATCATCATCCTGGTATCCGTACAAGATCACCTCAGCAAGGATCGGACAAGGATAAGCAGATCACCACGAAAAAAAAGCAAAGGAAAAAGAAAGAAATATCGTGACACCTCGGCCGCCCTAGTGGAAGAGCCACCATAACGCCTCTTTTCGGCAGTCGTTTTGCGACTCAACTCTATCTCGACCTCATCTTCTCCAGCGCTTTCTATGGCCAGCTTGCGCCATAGTTGTCCATTTTTGTTTCCATCACACTATCATACTGGTAATGACACGACCGCCGATGCCGCAATCGAAGCTATCGTACGCTCTGCGCCCTCTATCAAACATTTCACGGGGTGGGCCAAATCAGAGGCCGCATATGAGGTTGCGTTACCCGAATCCTCTCAGGAGTCCGCCGCAGCGCCAGTTGTGCAGCCAAGTGCATGATTGCATCGCTACATGCGCACGACACACGAACATGGATTCCCTTGAATTCTTCTCCGCACAGCGAACGCTCCTCGGGTGTCGCCCCAAAGCCATCCTGGTTATCGGGTGTACCATGACAAGTTTTCGGATCCTGTTCGGCTTCAGAGCGGGCACCGACTCCCGTTTGGACCATCTCGCGACGGTGCATATCGCTGAGATCCTGTATGTCTTTGGAGTGGCTGCTTCTAGCCCAGTGTCACTGTAGTGCATCCAGCTAATACTTCTCGTGATAACTATCAGACAAAAATATTCCTCACCACTGCATTCTCTCCAAATCTAAACCCCACATCGGTCGTCGACCCCAACACATCCTGGCCAAAGGGGTCGATCTCGCTCAAACGGCCCGTTAGTGGACACGACCAGCGAGCTTCGAGAACGGAGATCCTTCGATATGGGGAATAACGGCTTTCTCGATTGGTCCAACGCTCTTTCTGCCGAGTGCTGTCAAGTAAGGGTAGCTCCGACGGACTGATGCGATCCGTAATTTCATATCTGCCACGACGGTTCGCTGCTACCAAGCACAAGCGGTCTAAAAGAAAGCTAGTCTCAGCAGCCAACAGATGACGAGTCTTTGATGAGCACAGACCGAATCGCAGTGGACAATGTTGCTGCCAGGAACCTTGGCCTGTTGGGCTGTGGTTAATCATCCTTGCATCTTCTTATTTTGCCGGCCCTACGGCGAAACATCTGCACATGGCAAGACAGGGGTGGCCATGCCGTCACCGAGGCTCCTTGCTCGCCTTTGCGTCCATCTGCCACATCTGCCCCATGAAACAGAAGAGGAAGCTATTGGACCAGTGCAAGAAACTGGACGAGCAAAGGTACATTGTCGTGTGGAAAGTTCTTGCTACCGTGGAAAGGACAGTTCTGGGCCGGTTATTCTCGCGGATAGCCTCTGCACTCTTCCTTATTACTCGCCCTTTGAGCTTCGCTCCAGATATCGCCTGGAAAACATATACATAGGCCCCCGGGACTAATCAATTCCGAGAAGGTGCGTCACCTTCAGGTTACACTGTGCCGTGTTCCCCGGGACGCCACAGGTAGTGTATTTTCGGAACACTGAAGTCCAGCCGCGTGGGATGTGGGACGGTGTGAAAGTCGTCCAGAGAGCGACACTGGACCCTGTGGCGGACGCCGTCATGGTGGTTCCCAGCATCCCAAGCCTGTTTCGGGGATTCTGTTATCCAGCGCGCAGATAATGCGGCTCACACTTTACAGGGACGAAAGACATGTTGAGATCCCTCCAGCCGCGCTTATCGAGACGCCAAGAGAGCGACAGAAAAAAGCCAGTGCCGGCAATCATCAACGGAACGCATCATCGATGTTGCTTTTCACCATCCGGTCCTGATAACAGGGCATGCCGTGGTGCCTTATCAGCGATCAAAGCTATTCTTCCAGCATCCATCATCCTGGCAGTCATGGTCGTCCTTCCACGCACGGCGACGAGTTCCTCCTCAGACAGCCAATCAACACATTTTATGAGCTGTGACCTGTTTCTGTGCGAGTGCGGTTCACGGCTCACAGAAGAGTTGATCCCAAGCTCGAGCGGTTGGCTGGCGGCTCATTCGCCCATTTAAGACATGACAAGCACTACATTACGTTCTGGCCCCTTGCCCCGCGATTCCGTAAACGAGCCGGCTGATGTGGAGGCGCTAGGGTTTCCGGACCAGAACCAGCCTCGTTAATCCGTATGTACAACTTACCACAATCAGATGCTTTTGGAAAACAGACAAAAAGCTTCTCGAACCCGCGCAGCCAACCGAGCTCTTGAGCTGTGCTCGGCCCTCCCTGGTGGAAAGGCGGATGGATAAACGCACCTCACACGGATCTGTACCTATGCTCAGTTGTTCTCCTTCCGCCCCAAGAACCCACTCCAATGGCGTTCTTTTGTGTTGCACAAGCCATCCTCCTCTTCACCCACCAAATAAGGAAATCCCGGACTGGACTGGCCTGTCACAGCGCAACGACGCGTCCGTCTTCCTTAGCCTTTAATGTCTTGGCTTGCGAACTGCTTGCAGCTTTATCGACTTGATACTGATTTCCAAGCCACTGTCTGCTTATCGGCTCCAGTCGGTAAACTTGCCTAGGTATTCTGTGCCTTTGGGGTACAGGAAGCTATTGCGCTTTTGTAGAACCTTGGATACGTGCACACTAAGCTCTGACATAGCTGCACGGGTAACTACCGACTTCCAGGCTCAGGCAATTGGCAGGGATCCGTGGTCACATCGTCCCATCCAAGGATGCATGCCCTCCTTGCCCCGAGGGCTTCGCATCACAAGATCCTGCTCTACGCCTACCAAGAAAGCACGGGGTTAGTTCACCAGAGAAACAAGGCTGATTACTTGGAGGGAGTCTCAAGTGCGAGTCCTGAACATAGATTCCGGATATAAGCGAGTGCTCCGGATTTGGCCTGCACTGGAGGCTGTTCAGCGATTACTTGTTACGGTTACCATCTACCAGCTGGACACCTCCCGTTCTAGATTACCTCACGGCTTGTACCCCCACCGATGGCCCTATAGCTCAAACGGAAACTTGGATGCCTATGATTTCATACTCTGCGGAAACCTGAGAAACGGCCGGATCCCGTCTTCGGTGGGGGGAGCCTCGAATCGCTCTCAATACAATTAAGCCCGGTCGTGCTGGGCAAAAACGTGCTCGGGCTATCCATGCACACGGGATGGAGTAGAGCCAAGGTATTTTGCCCAGAGCATAGCGGAGGGCGACCGCCGCTGCTACCGCTCGTACTTCTCGGGCTCTCGGACTTCAGAGGACCGGAACCCTCGTGCAAGCCGACTCATACCCGTTCACCGCGTCGCTCGTTATCAAGTTCTCAAAAGACGAGAGCAAGTAGATATCAAGGCAGAGGAGAGGGAGAGAAAGACCAGCGGTAGTCATGACAATCTTCTGACCAGGTATCCGTACCCCAGCCGGATGCAAGTATGAGGCGCAACCGCCCGGGGCAGCAAGCCCTGCCACCCGCATGGCCGCAGACGCCAGGCCGACAGCAACTTGTAGTTTGTATCACCAACCACATGCCGCTGACTCTATGCTTCTCCTGTTGTTTTGCTACGCCTCCTGTGTATGGTGCAAGGTCGATCCTGTGTGTGTCTCATCTTGACTCACCTACAACGCAAATACTACCAAGGATAGAAGATAATGGGAAACGTCGCTACGGAAAGCGGTGAGCATGCAGGAATACAACCAAACAACCTTACGCACGACAAGCATAGGGGCGGCACGAACTCGGTCGGGAGTGCCGTCCCGAAATTCGGTCCTCCGGCCGGAACGAGGCCGTCCTATCCGTTGGTATGCTGGGAACGTGGCAACTAAAAAAATGGGCTAGACGGAATCTGTGTGCATAAGGTGAGGTCACCACTACATACCTGAGGAACGTGTCGAGAGAGATTATGCGATAGGAAGCTTTCCGCCTGGCCGCTTCCTTCCAGGGCCAGCCGCTCTCCAACACCTATCATCCCCCACCGCCTATCCGAGACAGTCAGTCGCCGGGGTCGGTAGGTATCCCCCTGCGGCCTCGGATCTCGAGCCGCATCCTGCTCGTCCGAGCGCTCTCTCGCCTCCAGAGCGGAGGGTTGAGGTATACCACCTACCTGTGTGGGTGGCAGAGAAAGAGGGTGGGTGGATGCAACATGTCAGAAACCTAGAATATAACCTACCATGCACCTATCAACCCAACATGCTCGTCAGCGAACCTCACCCAATGGTCGAAGAGCAATTCCTAAAGCCCTACCGGGTAAGCACCTCACCCCCGTTTTCCCAGTCTGGCCCCCAGTTTCTCATCCATCGATGCTTCCTTGGGATGCCAAACAAGTAAACAAGCGATACACTGGCAGATATTGCCTTGGAATAAAGAGCCTTGAGAGGAGAAGGAGAGACGAAAGATGTACGCATGGAGAGCGTAATACGACCGCCATTTCTCGGTGGGATTTTTATTGGATAAGTACATATGCAAAAATACGAGACAACTAGAAAGAAAACAAAGGGGGGATATACTAATCGAAAGCTTGGCGAGCGCGTTGAATAGATAGCTTCCGTCGCATTTTCTCACAACACCAGCACCGACCATGACAGAATAACAAGAGACAACCAAAGAATGGCGGTAAAGAGGAAAGGCAACAAGGCAACGAATCAGAAATAACAATCACCTGGAAAAGGACTGGCTGGCTGGCGAAGGATTGGTCCAAACCTCCATCCGCACCCTCGAACGTCAGCAGCGATGTACAGAGACAAAAGAGGTACACCTCGCATTGCGGTCTCAACTTTTTCTGCCTCGCCGCCCCCTCTCCTTCACCACCTCTTATCAGTGCCTTGATATGCTTGTCCCCTTGCCGGCTTGTCCATCCTTCCATCTCGTCATGACTCAATCCTCAAGCTCCTTCCTCTTTTGCAGTTAATTATGCCATCTTGTTGTGTTGTGCTGTGTTATGAGCAAGTTTCCATCCAAGGTTCAAGGCCGATCATTCTCACACCTCTCACACAAACGCGCATCGTTCAGCAGAGCAACGGCCGACCACCTGCCAAATTAAATTATAAAATAAAGATAGGTAGGGATTCGATTCCTTCTTTGATGATACTGCGCATGCCATCGTTGCGGAAGGCCGGATGTCGATCCGAACACTAGAACAACAGGTTCTAGAATGTGCTGGTGGCCAACCGACTGGCCGCGTTCCGCGCATCGACACGATCCTCATCGTCTTCCTCGGCGAGCCCAGGCAGAAGGCCGGATGCGCCGCTGTGGGCCCTTGAGCGCCCTCCGCTGCCGTCGCCGCCTTGCTCCCCACCCTCGCCAGCCTCGCCACCACCAACACCCTCATCCTCGGGTAGTGCGCCCATGAAGCTGCCGGATATGCTTCGAGTGAGGGCCGAGTCGGTGCGGCGGGGGACGCCGCTCCAGGCGTCGCCCTTGGGACCCTGGGAGGCGGCCATGCTGGCGCGGCGGGTGGTCGGGTGGGCCTCCCGTCCAAGACGGCTCAGGCCGCCGCTGGCATCGATGGTACGGATATCCGGGCGGACGCTCTCGAGGAGGGCCAACGTCCTGCGCTCGGCCTCGATCTCGCGCAGCACGTACTCACGAATACTAAGACGCAGGTCGGCGGCGGTGCGGGCGAACCACTTGCGGCGCTCATGGACGAGATTACGCGTCACGCGCGTCGTCTTCTGGAACAGCGAGCTCTCATTGTGGCGCGCCTCGTCGAGGCTGGCAATCGCCTCGTCCACCTTCTCGCGGCGCACGTTGGAGCTCGCTTTCAATCGGTCGGCCGCGGTGAGCTTGCTGCGAGTCAGCTCCTGCGCCTGCAGGAAATCGCGGATGAGGATCTGCCGATTCGTAAGGGTTTCTTTCACGATGAAGGCGTCTTGCGAGTGGTACTGGAAGGGATCGCCGATGGTGGTGGCCTCGGCCGTGGCCTGGGCGGCGTGGCAGTCGCCGACCGTCTGGATGACCTTACCGAGCTTGCGGTAGGCGTTGGCGAGACCTTGGTGCAGCTCTTGCGCGTGCATGCTCCCAAGCTTGACGCCGAAATCGGACTCGGAGAGGCCAAGTCCTGATGGCCGATGGTTAGTCTAATCTTTTGAGGTTTTATGCAGAAGGGGATAGGTAGGCTAGACTCACCTCTTCGTGATTTGACGAGCTTGTCTACCTTATGTCCAGCATCCATCGCGCCCAGATAAAACAGCTTGATGATAGGGCGAGCTTCCTGCAGCTCCGGAGTGTCGTCGGGCGGCGGCGCAAACTGCTTGAGGATCTTGCGCCGCACGCCAGTTGCGGGCTGCTTCTTCTTCACCATCGGACTGTAGCCGAAGTCGCTCTCGACGAACAAGACTATCTCGTCATCCCTCATGAGAACCTCGTTACTGCAGACATAGTTGAACCACCTCTGCATCAGCGCCTTCACGCGCGCCTCATCCTCGTCGGTCCCAGCGCCTGCGGATGTCAACGCTGGCGGTACGGCGGGCACGATAGCTTCGGGGTTTGCGGATATCAGATGGTCGGCTAGCTTAATGAATTCTGAATGGAGACGGCGGACGTCGCGATATTGTGTAGTTCGGAAACTGGGTAGGTTTGTCTTTTTTGTTTCGGTTAGCATCTATCGTAGGGTCAAGGGGTAGATGGCATGGAATTCGTACGTGTACGTCAAATCTGAGGATGGGATCTTTGCGTCCTGTTCTTTCCAGGCCGGTAATCTTAGCTTGGAGCTTGAACTGTGGTTGGTGCGGTCTCCGAGCTTGCTGTTCCTGCTGTTGGTGTTGTTGCTGCTGCTGCTGCGCATATTCGCCACCGGGTTGTCCTTGGGAGGGTCGCTGTAAATCTCCATGTTGCGACGACTGCGTCTGATCAGCTGGATAGCCCTGACTTTGGCGGTCTCGGGGCACTGGAGTTGGAGCCGAATCCTCCGATTGCGATTCGGCCGACTTGTTTGTATCAGCAGCGGAGACGGTGCTGTTTGCTGTGTCGGGACGTCGGAACTCGCTCTCACCTGCGCCAAAGCCCCCGTCGTCGGCCAGGCCATTGCTCGAGGTTTGAGAGGGAAACCGAAATGGTGAGGCCGGGGGTTGGCCTGTGAGGCCGGGAGTAAAGTTTGTTCGATTCGAACGAGGAGAATTGGCGGGGGAACCCCATGGAGAGGCGTCGGCAGGGTGGTCGTCGTGTATTGAAGCACTGTAGTCCATGGCGGGCGATTGGGTCGTGAGGCTCTTAGGGTGGGAGAAAGAGGAAGACCGAAGTGGCGGTCTCGACGAATGAAGTTGGCTCCTGTTTGCGCCTCGTGGGTTGATGGTACTGGTGAGTGTGGTGCTGACCAGGTTCTAGGAGTCGTCGGCACGTCAGGCTCCAGCTCGGAGGAGCTATGTAGGCACGGGAGGATAAGCTACCTATCTGCAGCTATGCGCTCGTCGTTTGCCACCAACAATAGCTGGTAAGTGATGGATTGTTTGCTCAATGAGGAGTTATGGTTTGTTTGGCACGTTTGGGTTGTCGATATTCCGACTCCAGCCGTTAGTTCATGTTGTTGTCGGTTGTTAGGAGACGGGAGGCGGGAGTGACCTTACGTACGCAGCAGCTTTCGACTCCGCATCCATCGCCGCCAGCCGAGCCGGGCCTTGGCGTCCAGGTTTGCCCCGACAGTTGAAGACCGGTGCGGGAAACAACGTATAGGGCACGAACCATATGATTGGACACTCACTGGCAGGGCATCGACAGGGCAGGCACGCACAAGACCGGAAGCCACTTGAAGGCAGTGACAGGCAGCTGTCTCACTTCTGCGTCTCTTCACTGTGACGTGCCACCAGCAAATTGCTTCCTCACACTGTGCAATTGAACGATGATCAGATTTATCATATGCATCCAATGCCCCCCAGTTGACATGCCAAACACCAAAAAGCAAAACATGTCTACAGCGGTGTGCACGGCTGCCTAGGTCTCTGCATAATGAAGTGCAGTTGATCAAGTTGTCAATTGAGATGTGATTTTCCTACAAATTACCCTGTCCATCCTCCTCTGCCTTTCCTCGCCGTCCTTGGCCTCCCAGCAGCTCAACCCGGCCAAGACACAAGAAGTAACAACCACGTCGTGTCATACAAAAGTTGGGGATGCTTGTAACTATATCCAATCGAGGCTGCCGCCATCATCATGGGCATCACAAAGTCCTCAGCCTAGTGCAATCGAGAAGTGCCCGTGTTCGGTCGGTCCAATGGAGCTACCTGAGCATTCGACGCATTCATGGCGAGTATTCTTCAGCCTCACATCATGAGAGGACGGAGAATATTCGTAACATCGGCATCATTGCCCATGTCGATGCGGTACGCTCTGTCTCTTGCACCGGGCCCAACGCTTCATGGTAGACCGTTGGCCTAGACTCTAACGGCTTCCAGGGCAAAACGACCACAACAGAGCGCATGCTCTACTACAGCGGTCGGACGCGTAATATTGGCAGTATGTCGTTCAAATGAGTGCCTCCAACGCGACCATTGCAGTTACTGACCCCAATATAGACGTCGACAGTGGTAACACCATCACTGACTTTCTCGAGTTGGAGAGACAACGTGGCATTACCATCCAATCCGCCGCCATCACCTTCCACTGGCCGCCGCAGCAGGCTTTAGCTCCTGGCGAGGAACCAATGACGATCAATCTCATAGACACACCCGGTCATCAAGATTTCCGCTATGAGGTTGACCGCTGCCTGCCCATCCTGGACGGTGCTATCTGTATTCTCGACTCCGTCAAGGGTGTCGAGACCCACACAGAGCGAGTCTGGAGCTCTGCCCACCTCTCCAGAATCCCGCGTCTGATATTTGTCAACAAACTCGATCGTGATGGCGCCTCTTTCAAAAGGTCGGTCCAAGAGGTTGTAATGAGACTGCGGACCTGGCCACTCGTATGCCAGATTCCCTGGTGGCATGGCAACGACAACTTCGGCGGTGTTGTCGACGTCGTCAACGAGGTAGGCCTGAAGTTTGCGACCAACGGCGCCATGACGGTCGTCAGCAAAGAGCATATTCCAAACGAACTTCGTCAGGAGATGGAGAAAGCTCGAACATCTCTTCTGGAAACGCTATCTTACCAGGATGACTTGCTTTTGGACGAGTACTTGAACCTCCAGAATGATGTACCCGCCGCTTCCATCAAGCGAGCCATCAGAAAACTGATTATGGATGGCGAGGCACGCTTCTCGCCAGTCTTTGCCGGAGCCAGCTTCCGCAATATTGGCGTCCAGCCGCTGCTCGACGCTGTGGTTGATTACCTCCCCAGTCCACTGGACAGACCCGAGTTGCAGGTGACTATGGACGCCAAGACAGATTCCTTGTCTCACTTCCTCCAGAAAGAAGTCAAGAAGAAAGGCCATCATCCCAACCAACCACCCATTGTGGCGCTTGCCAATGTTTTCAAGGTGGTGGACGATCCGAAGCGTGGCATGATGAGCTATGTGCGTGTCTATCACGGTGCGTTGAGCCGGAGCAGTCACATGTGGAACAGCCACATTCACGGTTTCGAGAAGCCACTTAATCTTTTGCATGTCTTTGCAAACGACCACCATGATATCCAGCACTTGCCCACAGGACATATCGGTGCCATGACTGGTCTCAAGTACGCTCGAACCGGAGACACCTTGGTCACCTTCCCGGGCAATCACACCCAGAAGGTTCCTGAGCCATTAAGGAATATTCGGATCAAGACTCTCGAGATTCCGCCTGCAGTTGCTTTTATCGCTATTGACCCGTTCTCGCCAACGGCCAACGAGAGGTTAGAAGCAGCCTTGAAGAAACTGTCGCGAGAAGATCCCAGCATTCGCTGGACCAAGGACGAGAAGACGGAACAGCTCATTGTCTCTGGAATGGGCCTCCTGCATCTTGAGATTGCACAACATCGCCTCCTCACGCACTACAAGATCGACAAGGAATCAGCCCTGTGGGGCGATATTGAGGTTGAATATGCAGAAACCCCTGTGGGCCCAGCCGGTCCGCTTCGATTCACGTTTGACCGGCCCCTCCTTGACAAGGCCGGCAAGGCTGCATGCGCGGTCACTGTCGAGCCCCTTGAGGAGCACCACCGCGACCAGTCGCTCCTCGATCCAGACATGTCCCTCGAATCAACAATCGAGCGCGACGGCAACATCATTCATATCTCTATTCCCCTTCCTGAACGCGCCAATTTGAACGATCTTCCCTTTGAGCCGGAAACTCTCCGCCAGCAGCTGCTGAACGGTGCGATTGCCGGGCTTTCTAGAGGGCCCCGTCGGAGCTCACGGGTTCGCAACTGCTATGTTTCGGTTACGTTCAACCCTCAGACGGATTATTTCGGTGTAGCGTCGACTGGCGGTCATATCACGAATGCAGCCATCGGTGCGGTCCGGGCTGCGCTCAAGGAGGTGCACGGAAGAGGGGAGATGGGCGTCCTGGAGCCATTTACCAATGTTACAATCAACTGTCCCGAGGAAGCCAGCGGTGCGATCCAGCATGACTTTACCTCCGCTCGGGGCGGTCAGGTGCTGGAGACCCGCAAGCCGGACGAGGACTTGTACGCCACAGCAGGGATTGATGTTTCCACTGTCTATGTCCCGCCAGATCCGTACGACTCGGTCCAGTCGCTCCGGGATCCGAAGAAGAGCATGGTCAGGATGCTAGACCTCATCGGCAAGGCGCCGCTCAAGGAGATGATGAAGTATGACAGTCAGCTGCGGAGCATGACGGGCGGTCGTCACGAGCTTCAGCTGTCTCCGGGCAACTTCGAGCTGGTTGTGGGTCCGCGGGAGAAGGCCTTGGACAACTCACGGATGTGATTGTAAGGCTGCCATTTTGGATATAAGGCCACCTCCGGCGATAGCGGAGCTCAGACTGTATCGTTGTTATGTATAAATATTTTTTCTCCAACAGCAGGAAGATCCCGTCTTCGGGAGTGTGAATTTATTATGTTCCTTACTTGGCCACATTCCGCGGCTCGGCATACTGACAGAGTCAAGAAAGATGCAGTCATGGTCGTCATACACCCCCTGATCCGGGAAAGACTCGCTTATGACCACTGATTGGTCTACATGCATAAATAAACATGAAAGGTTCTTAGAACCTTGTTTACTTGCATACAGACGAACCGATGCCGCTCGGCACACACTCGCAGGGTATTTACCCCAGATACCTGATCAAAAGCAGAACATATGGGGCGGTCTGCATGAAACCTTTGTTGAGGCCCCCCCACCAAACCTGTTCCCCCACACGGCACGAACGGGATCGAACTGCCGATTTTTTAGGCGAAACAATGTCAAAGAACATTCCATTTCTTTGGCGATGGGACGACGCCGTGGGGGTCAGACGGGACGGACGGACGAACGACGACGTCAAAGCGTTGTTGAACCAAACTATTTGCTGTCTGTTCGTCCCGGGACGAAGAGAGTTCGGATAGCCTATCCGGATGGATGGCTGGTATTCAGTTGAGTGGTGCGCTTGGATAAGGTACCACTGAATATATCTTGGGACCTACTCTGGTTAGATTCAACAACACGGGAAGACAAAATGGCACTGCAAGATACAGCCAGCCCACTTATACGAAAAGTACTAGTACCCCTCAGTAAGTTCCAGACTCCCGGAAGGGGCACCCCCTCCAGCTTCCGCTCGTCAACACAATGTTACCCTCGTAAATAGACCTACCACCATATGGTTATGTATGTAGTTGTGTAACCCACCACCTTTTTTGTTCGCTCTTGGCGGCCCGACGGTTACTCTCTGCCGTGTCGGTCGGTTTGGGGTTGGTTCATCGGATCGTTGTGCGAGACGTGCTCACAAGGCCCGAGCGAGCACGTCCGCATGTGCGGCGTCGGACAGAATTCCCTTCGTTGTCGTACAGGTTGACAGCAGGCAGGAATTATAACAGAAAGAATAACGACACCTCGGTCGGCATCATAGCTAGTGTCATGTAAAGCGGCCGATAGTTGTCGATAGTTCAGTCTGGGCGGTTGACGCAAGCCTGGCTGTCTAACTGGAGTTGGTAATCATCAACGGAGGGAGCTACGCAAGCATGATGATATCTCTCCATCCTGTATGCGCCGTATCCGATCTATCGTCGTTGCGCTAACTTAGATGCCAGTGGACGGGAGGATCCCGCCGGTTAGGTATCACGGGGATATTTACCTCTTTTGTCCACGTATGGTATCTTTCTCCTTATTAGTTGCCGTAGGCAGGCATGGGTCGATAAAAAATGAGCAAGTGACGGAAAGCATTGTTCTAGATCCGAGATCGGGGGTTGTCAAATCTGCTCATAACAAATATACAATACCTATACACGATGATAACCAAATATATTAAACTAATGAGGCCCATGATGTAATGAACACCCAGTAAGGAAGTGCACTTCCGACAGCCTGACCCCCTACTTAGGTATGGGAGTGAGCTCGTCTTGTTCCTTATGACGTGGGAATCACGACGACCTTCTCTCAGCGTACGTTCCAGTACTGTTTGACTGCTTGTTGACATCCAATTGTATGGCTGCGTACCTCATGTTCGCATGCTGCGGATCTTCTCGCCCTTTTACCTACGACTCTGGTGTGTGTAGTAGTACACACGAGCACAAAAGAGGGAGATGAATAATGAATAGTTACTTTTATCGTCTTCCTTCAGTATACTTGACTCATATGTGGGTCTCACGATATCTGCCATGTGCTTTGGTAAGTAGTGGTATTAATTGACCCAACTGAAATTCAGCACACTTGATATGTAACAGACCGACGTGACACTACTTGCCCATGTACTTCCCGTGTTGAATAGATCGTGGCATGTTTCACTACCACCCCAAGACTCACCTGGATAGGCAGGTAGACAGTGAGAAATTAAGATGCTACATATCCCCGCCTTAATCCTATGCTCGTTTAACACAGCAGAAGATACCTCTATCAGATGATCCCAAACCACATCGAAGTCACAAGAAGGGGCGGAACATTCACATTATGAGAAAAATGTATTAGGTAAGGGTATGTACACTAATAATAAACAAACAGCAACAGCAACAGCAACAGCAACAGCAACAGCAACAGCAACAGCAACAGCAACAGCAACAGCAACAGCAACAGCAACAGCAACAGCAACAGCAACAGCAACAGCAACAGCAACAGCAACAGCAACATCATTATACAATAGTACCGCGAATAGACACCGCGCGCAAGGCAATGTTTTGTTGGTGAACCAACCAAGCTGAACGATGACGCCAGGAGGATGGATGGATATCAAAACCTCGCTCTGTCTAAAAAGCATCAATCTCAAACCGCCGGACCGAACCAGACCAGACCAGACCAGCCAAAAAGCAAAACGACGCGCCGAGTTTAACAACACCGCTAGCTAGGTAGCCACATTGACAAAAAGTCAGGTATACTTTTCTCTCCAGCTTGACACCACCGCGACCGCAAACGAAACAAGAGAATGAGCAATAAAAGAAGAAAGACAACAGTGTAAGGGGTATGTGCCATCACGCCAGCCACACCCTGTGGGCAAAACTCCAGGGTATCCCGTTCATCTGTTTATCTGCACCGCTGTCAAAAGTTCCGATAACAAAACTCTACACCATTCATACAGCAACAGCCAGCCAGCCGCACCTTAGCTAGCTAGCTAGCTTTGCCAATCCAACCAGCCACAGAAACGAGACCAATAGAATCTGGTTTACGTCCACTTCCGCGGCGCAGGTGTCTCGGGAATCTCCCAAACGGACCCATCAAACCCACTACCACCATTCTTACTCTCTTCAGTTCCCTCCTCCATCTTAACAAATACGTCAGGCGGAGAGGCCGCGCGGCCCCCACCACCACCACCAGCAGGACTAGTAACACCAAGCCTTGACGGCGACGGCGCAAATGGAATCGCCGACGTGGCCGTAAACACGGGCAGATCCGCCTTACGCATCTGGCCCGTGGTCAACGGAGTCGAGAACGCCGTTGGTCCAGATGAGGTCGTGTTCGGTGGCAACCACTGCAGTGGCTGCTGCTTATTCTGCAGCGGAATCGTCTGCGGCGTCGGACCTTCGGGTTGGTACTGGACAAACATATCCGGAGAACTGTGACGAGTTGGACTCATCCCTCCGTTGCGGGTAGGGCTGCTTCGAGTGGTAGGAGTCGCTACCATTGGAGAGCTGGCTGGCAGTGGTGGTACTCGTTGCGGATTGAAAGGGGGGTACTTGGACATTGGCATTGGGGTGTGAGGAAGCGGGCCAGTTGCCGGGGTAGGAGGATCCGAAGGGAGGAAATAGCCGGGGCTTGTTATCTCGTCGGGGAAATAATGTTCCTCCTCTGTAGAGGAAAATGCCTGCTTCAGTGGAGAGCCTGAAGGAAGAGGGGCGGGAGGGGTAGTTAAGGGTGTTGTTGTCGTTGATGGCTGTTTCGTCTGCTCGGCTTGCTGTAGCGGTTTGTTCTCTTCGAGCGGCGTCACAACGGTGATTGACTTGGTAGTCGCGACTTTCTCTCGCGACTTCCGCTCCCGCTCGCGAGCTTCTCGCTGTGCCTTGGTGACTAGGGTGATCTTGACCTTTTTCATATTGTCGGTAAGGGCATCCATGTCGTCACCAGTCTGCTCAGCCGAGGAGGGACTCTGGGGTTTCCCGGCGGATGAAGCCGTGGGAGGAGATGCTTTGGACGGTTTTGCTGTAATTGTGTTGCCGACAGCAGCGCTGGGTAGCCTCTTTGGCGCCCTGGGCGCGCGTGGAACCGGCTCTTTCTTTGCCGGAGCTCGCGTTTTCTTCACCGGTAGAGAGTTGCCGGCAACAGTCCGGACACTGATGGAAGATTCAGGCCTGATGCTGAGCGAAGTATCGGGCCTGGAGGTATCCTGTAGTGGCGCAGACAGAGGCGCAGGCTCTACCAGATCCAAGTTCCCCGAGACAATGGTCGACGCCGCACTAAGTCGCCGACCGGACTGTCTAGTCGGTTGCTTTCCCGGCACAGGGGTTCCTCCACGGGAGACCAACCCCTTTTCGACGGCAAGAACTGATGGCCCGGCCACGGTCTTCCGCCTATTCTTACGCTCCAATTCGGCATCCTCTTCGTCGATGGGGAGAGTTGGCTTTGCCTTGCGCCCTCGCAGAGCCATCCTCGTTGGCGCGCGCTCTGCTTGGGTAGCTGGAACGCTTCCGGGAGGTAAAGACTGCGCGAGAGCAGACTGGCGATCACGACGTGCCTTTGTGGCCTCCGCATTGAGATCCTCGTGGGTACAGCTATCGGTTTGGCGTCCGCTTGGGATGAGTAGCTTGCTAAGCGCGTGGGTGGCAACGTTCCATAGCACCTCAGGGGGAGGTGGAGACGGAGGTCTGGATATTGGTGACCCGTTGGCTGCCAGAGATAAACCAGATGCGCTTCGGCGGAGGCGAGGCACCACCACTGATCTTGCTACTGAAGCCTGGGTCGGAGATGAGTACGTTGGCGGCGTGGTATTCCGCGGCTTCTTCGGTTCTGGTGGCGGTGCCTGGGCGCCTTCGAGCTGCTCAAGTTCGGCCGGGGACCACCACGAGGGTTCATAGCGGCGGGCTCCTCGTTCACTAGCAGAGGAGTCCTTCCGACCGCGTACCAAGCCAATCCTCTGTCCCATCTCAGAACCTAGGCCATTCGGTTCGGGGTCCTTCGTGTTTGGTCCATCTCCCGCAAGGCCACACAGATGGCTCAGGACGCCTGAACAGAGAGCGCGGTCACTGTAGCCACCCTCCAGAACGCTGATTATCCGTCCTTCGACGCTTGTGCCCTCCTCAGCCGCAATTCGCACCACATCACGAGTTAGTCGCGCGTAGAACTCGGTGGGTACGTTCACGTTGTGTCGCTGCATCCCGGCGCCCTCCCACTCGCTCGCATCGAATCCGGCCGAGAGGAAAATGGCAGCTCTCGAGTTCATGCCCGATGCGCGAAGCCGTTCGGCCTGACCTCTGAGGTAGCTGCGCATCTTTTCCAGCAGAATATAGTATTTGGACTCGTAGAGTGCCCAGAAATCCGCCTCCGTCTTCCAAGGTTCTAGATGGACATTCCACACATTCTGCCCGTGCGCATTATCAATGCATAGACTCGCATTCTTGACCTTCTCCTCGTCGCCCATCTCGCACGGATAAGAGTTAATATCATGCAGACTGAAATATCCGATGGAGGTCTTCTTCCACAAAGCCGCGTTCTTAGTCAGCCCAACGCTTCTCATGTTATGCTGCCAAGCAATAGCTTGCGATCCATCACCGTGGTGCAAATCAAAGTCGATAATGGCAGCATGCGTTAGCCCATGACTGAGGATCCCGTGCATAATTCCAACATGGACGTTATTGACCCAGCAGAACCCGGATGGATAAGTGGCGGAGCAATGGTGCCCAGGCGGTCGGATAGCGACAAAGGCTCGCCTTGGCCCCTGCGGCCTGAAAACTGCATCAACCGCATCACACACACCTCCGAGCGCGCCTTCCAGGGCATCCAATGATTCGGCGCAGAGATAGAGATCGCCTTCGTGCAATTTCTGGGGCACCTCCCCGTTCGCACCCTTATCCTGGGTGGGGCGCTGCAGTTCCTTCCCGTTCATGGCCAGTTTTGTCTCGGCCGAGTCGCACATGAGCTTTAACTCCTCCATCCACTTGGCCCCGTGCACATTGGTCACCGTCTGTGAGGACAGCGACAACCGCCGGGTGGTCTTTTGGATGCGAAATGGGATCGAAGGCAGGGTAGCCGGGTTCGTTCGCGGGTGTATGGGGAAAGCACCGTCTTGGTGGCGGTCGCCCAGGCGCACGTAGGCGGCCGAGACGCCCATGACGCACGCCTTGATCCTCTCGGGCCGCTCGACGATGGTGCTCAGAGCGGCACGCGAAGTGCGAGGTCGGGAGTAGCGGTGGCCGTAGCAGGCATCGTTAAGAATGACAACAGTTTCGGCCGGCAGGTCTCGAGTCGTGTTGGCATCGTGGTGGGTAGCGAGCTCGGCCTTAAAGAAGGCGCTGGCGACCGACTCGGCTGTCTGAGGGGGCTTTTCTTCGGGCGAGGATTCTCGGAAGGGTGATCTTGCGGCTGAAGGAGACAAGGCACTGACGTTGACGGAGCTGGCGCGACGGGGCGGCGCTACGCCGCTCACCGAATGGAGTGAGTTCATCGATGCTTTCCTAAGCAAGGTTGGGGTCGCAGATCGGGACGGAGTGCGGCTGCTGCCGTTAGAGGAGCTCCGCAAGGCGCTACCCGATCTAGGGGTGCTCGGCGATCTGTCAACGGGGTGCTTTAAAGGACTAGATGAGCCTGCGGAGTTGAGCGGCCGTGGAGAGCGAGGCGACTTCACAGGCGACGGGGACGAGGTAGAAATGGTGAGATGGTTGAGTGACTGGGTGAGGACATCACTGTCTGGCGCCTCTCTGTCGGACGGAATGAGCACTCTCTTTGGCGGAGAGGCCCGTGACGGCGGCTTTGGGGATGGCGACGCCATGGCTCCGGGCACGGGCTTGCCAACAAAAGCAGAAGAACAAAAGGTCAAGATGCGCAATGTCTTGCTGGCTTTGCTGGCTACCTAGGTTGCTCTTTAACGCTGGTGGGGGTTAAAAAATATTGCACCTAGGTATCCGTAATGCAGACAAAATGCAAATGCAGCTCCAGGAGAATGGGATCGCATGAAGTCATTGCATATTTGGAAGACTTTTTTGTTGTTGTTCACTCCAGATTCAACAATGCAGTTGGAGATGTGCCTTCCCGTCCATCATTGAGCCGGGCCAGGTGCCTGGCGCCGGGCGCAACAAAGCCGGGCATGGGTGTCGCGTCACGCGTCAAACCCCGACAGGACGTCATAGCAACCTCAGGGCTATAGTGGGGCACCTCGAGACCAGGGCACGTGATCGAACCCCCAAAAACGATTGGTGTTGGAGCTGAACAACCTTCGCAACGACCCACAGCGAAAAGTGGTAGTGAGACTCAGATGCTTCAACCTCTTCCAAACGATACAGTGGTCTAATTTTCCGGTTATTGCGGTAGAGAAATTTGCACACGCTTTACTGTAGAAATTTGGTCTTAGCTAACTAATCATTATTATAAACTGTACAAATTGTTTGTGTTGAGCTGAACTACTTCTACAGGGCTACCTTTAGCTCTATAGAAGGTGGTGCAAGTCGGAGTACCGCATGGCTCACTCCTTCTTGGCTGTAGTATTTCTATATAGTCGTGAGAGTCGGACACTCTCAAAGGAATGGATTTATTACGGCAGTAATCAATACAAGTACTTTGGCAATAGTTGTTGTGTCAACTACGCATCTTGTGTGTTCTTTGGAACCCATACTCTGTGTGATTACCCCTACCTAAGACCTGAACCCTTTGTGGCTCTGTGGAGCAACAGATACTCTTGTGGTCTGTGACGAGCCAGTGCAATGACCCAAACCATTACACCAAACCCCCCTCAATCGCAAAAGGATTCCAGAATACCAAAGGTGTCAGTCAGCCTTTGGAATTTCAATGGGTTATATACCGTTGACGGTCGCAATCAATTCAATCAAGCCTTAATCGCACCGACCGTCACATGGTCCTTGTGTCGTCAAGGACACCCATACACAGGTTGTTACATATCTTTTAAGTCCCGACGATAGGTGTAAAGTTGTAAACCTTATTCACTCGGTAGCATTATGTGGACGACTTGTATCAATCTTATCTATAAGTTTGTATCGACTGTGGACGTAATATCTTGTTCAAGGTATGGGAATGGCATATATTGTCAGTATGAGTCCTTGAATGTCTGCCAGATATTTGGTTAGGAAGATATGGTTTGGGAAGACTACCTTGCTACCTCCCAAGACTGGCAAGGGCAGCAAGTGAATGCTAGAGACTTTAGACCGCTTCAGAAAACAAAAACATACTTCCCAGAATTTTTTGCAAACATGGTGGTAGTATTGGGTATATATGAATGTTCGTTGTCCGCAGATTTTCTTCACATGACCTGCTCTTGCTTTTCAGGAGTTATAAGATTGAGCATATACATTGAATGAAAGAGCAGTTCCGATACTATTCAAGACCAAGACGGGCGAGTTCCTAAACAAGACCTTTGTTACAAGGTGGCCATTATCAACAGATCGAGAAGGCTGGTATATTAGTGGGCACTTTATCTGTGTGAGCCACCAACTTTCATCCGAGCTTGATAAATTGAATGTGTCTTGCGCGTCCAGGCCATATCTGCCACTTTTTCTCCACTATAATAGGGGGGAAGGAACTATCTTCTGAGCCTTCCAGTGAATGGAAAGCACCGAGGGGTTCAAGATTTATAAATAACCCAGGTCCAAGCCGCTGGGGATTTTCTTTTCCTGATTAACCAAAAATCTGCAGACCTCTTTATGCAAAATACAACCTCACGGACCTGTCTTTTTACCTTCGACTTTTCTATCTACACCTACCCAAATACACGAACACAAAGCTTCCTGAGGGTTGTAGCTTTGGTACCTTATATAATACCAACGCTTAACCACTCGAGTCCTCGACAAACTCGATACGACTTCGACGGCGTCAGCTGAACGCGAAACAATGTCAAAAGCAACTCCCGCTGTCAACTTCTTCAGCCTACCTCTCGAGATCCGTGAGAAGATCTATGAGTTGGCATGCGAGGAAATTACCGTCCATGACTGGAACAACAACGGCGACTATCATCGCTATCTCAGCCGATATCTCAGCGCCGGCCGTGGGCTTCTTTGCACTTCCAAACAAATGACCGCGGAAGCGGCGCCCTTCATGTGGCGCACCGTTAAGATTTACCCTGGATTTCCGGACGTCTGCCTCAATCCCCATCGCCGAGACTACGCCACAATCAAGCGCAACGCCCGCCGCGCGGAGATATTCTTTGCTTGCTTCTGCAGCTATCACCTCCCAGACCTCCCAGACACCCTCCACAACGCCATGTATGAGACCACAGGGTCACTGTTTCCGGAGTACCATTGGCTCAAGAGGTGGGAGGAAAAGTGGGCGGCGGCCCTGTACCAGCTTCACGAGCTCCCTGGTTTAAAGCAGCTGACGGTCACCTTTGGCAGCTGCCTCCGTTGTCACCTGCCTCCTCGAGATAAGGAGCATGAACAACATGCTTTCGTGGACGAGCCGCCCTACGGCAGGCAGGATGTGTATTACAATGAGGAGCTCCTTGGGCATTCGGCCTTCTGCGTCGGGCTGGAACGGAGCTTTTTGGACTGGTTTATACCATGCATGCACGTCGACAAGCTCACGCTCCGGGGCGATGTGCCGCCCAGCATCATGTTCAGATTAATGTCACCACAAGGGGATGATGGATTCAAGCTCAAGCTCCACTATATGAGTAGCGGGCTGGCCAGATTCATTGAAGCTCGTGGAAGATTACCGCTGCCGTTGGACCAGGAAGAAGACGTCTATGACAATATTTCTGGCGGTGTTCTAGCTACACTGTGGCCGGACGGAGAAGAGGCCGCCCCGGCAGACAACGAAATCATCGATACCAAACAGAGTCTGCCTTACTATCCACGAAACGGCGGGGAGGTCATCATGGTCGCCGAAGGCTACGTTGAAAACCTGCGTTCCCTGACGTCCTTTTGGGAGAAGACTGTCAGGGAAGAGGAGGAGGGGTTGCCAGAGGAAGGAGACTATCCATTCATGACCAAAATCTTGGAAGAACTGGGAAATTTCGATCATGAGAAGACTCTGGATTATGTCCACGAGCCTTAGCCAACCGTGATCTGGGAGCTGGAAGAGTGACGTACGATACTGCCCTACCAGACGGACATGCCTGAAAGGTTTCGCACCACCGACAGTATATAGTGGCGGTGCATCAGTGCCTCGATGGAGGCGGTGACACTGGGGAGGCTACGGTGATGGGGACTATTATTGATGGGACTTCTGGTCTGAGTTTAGTAGACATCAGCTCGCAGTGTATATGAATTACAATGTAACTAGGTAGTCCACACAACGGTACCTAACTTCCGGGCTGGAGAATATGTGCAACGTACATAGATATAAGGTAAAGGAGAAGAACTAAAAGCTCACCAGGTAAGGATACTTGCTTAGATACACCATTTCACGGTAAAGAGTTTACACCCGGTACAAGCAACAGGAGCCTCATATACTTTCTCATGATCGACTTCCCGGGGACAGAAACTGCATTTGCAGGGTATTTACAACGCGTCCACAAATATCCCAAGGGCTCTGATAAAGTCTCATACAGGGCATGTGTAAGTATAGTGTGTAGATTATTTACCGTAAAATGGTGCAATGACGCAACAGCCCCAAAAAGACAATCGTCTAAAGACCACTACAGCCTCCAAGAAATTGAGGGCCTTTTTTCAACTTTGTAATGACGAGTAGCGGAGTACCTTATACTAAGAACGGTATTATTAATTTCATTTTAACGTATCACGCCATGATATTCATCCTGAATGGCTATACACAACCTGTGTACAAACCGAGATAGCGAGATCATGTCATTTCCTCGTATAAACACTCATAGTAGGTGGTTAGCCGTCGTTGACTTTAGGCATCTATAATTGCGTCTTTGGTCTCGCATTGAGTAATGTCAATGATGCCTATGTGGTTTCTGAGCTCTTGATTTGTAACTTCATGTTGAGGCAAGCTCCAACAGGCAATGATGCAGAGATGCAGCCACTCAGCTTGCATCAGTGCCAAGAATATTGGCTCTCTCAGGGGTCTGGCCTTCTCGCAGGAACTCTATCCAATCACGCCGAGCTTGAACGCCGGCCTGCAGGGTTGGGCTTCAGCCGCAATCACACCATGTTGACATGTCCACGACGAGGCTGTCATTGATGGGCTCCTCAACGTCGTTTCTCATGGCATTTTGCGTGACTTCAAATATGTTAAAAGGCGACGAGACACATGTTCGTCTTACAACATCCACTGCCCTTTATTTTCGCAGTTTTCCCCGTGACACAATGTCTCATTCCGGGTTCTCATCAGAGACAGCGTCCCAACGTTCTGGATGCCTTCCTCTTGCATATCACCCCTGTAAACGGGCTCCGCTAGGTGTGCGCCACATGAAATAGTTCATAAAATCCATGGCTGGATCCGTGGACATGATGCTGCAGGTCACGGAGCCTTGCAGCACATGTCTGGTGATTTAAAATGCAGCTCAATGCCCATCTGCAGGGACCACAATGGTCTCGGCAGCAATCCACGACTCGGACGACCAAAAAGATGGTTCGCCTTTACCTCACAATATCCGCGCTCACGCTCGCGCACACGGCAGCAGCGCTTCTAGACGGCCACATCGACGTCAACGTAGTCGCCAACGTGCTCGCGCAAGCCACAACCACAAACGAAGGCCTCCTCGCCTGCGCGACAGCCGACGCGATTCTTAATTCCTGCTACAGCGCGGGCTCGCTCGAACCGACTCTTCCGACTGCAACCATCGCGAACTGCCTGTGCTGCTACCAGGACGTGGAGCTGGACGTCGTGTATCTCGCCTGCGCGTCCTACGTGTACTACACCGAACCCACGGCCGTGGACGCTTTTAGTACCGCCTCTTCGCTGTACGAGATATGTGACGCCGCCGGAACGTGCAGGGCGCCCGGGGGGGCCGCTCAGCCAACTCCCCCGCCGGCTCCGCCTCCGCCTCCACCACCGGAAGACCCGACGACTACTATTCCCCCGGTTGTGGAGACACCGCCGGCGCCGCCGCCAGACACAACACCCGGCTTGGTATCCGTTCCGCCGGTGTGTAATTCGTTGGTGGATTTCTATAATGGGTGCTCGTCGGCGATTCCTGGGTTCTCGACTGCGCCTGTCGGAGAGCTGGCTTCTTGTTTCTGGTCTGTAACCCCTTACGTCATGCCAGACCAGGAGGACTGACGAAAATACAGTTACGATGGTTCCGGATCGTACAACACGGACATCCAAGACTTGGCTGATGGCTGCGCGCCCTGGGCCAAGACTGCCGACCCGTCAGATTACACCCGTAAGAACCCCTTCCAACCCTTAATCCCACGTACAAGGATAACCTTAATTTGGGGGAAAAGTTATCGAGGTCCTGCAAACCTTTTGCGACGTCTACGGAGCAGCAGCAGCAGAACCGACTCCGACGACGACATCGAAACTGACCCTCACTAACGGCGGCGGCGGGACAACGCGCACGACGGCAGACAGTGGCAGTGGAGGAGGCGGAAACGCTGCGCCATTCGGAAGTTTCGCGTTTGGTAATGGTGGGACTGGTGGTGGTGGCTCGTCGCCGACACCGACTCCTACAAGTAGTGATAGTTCGCCGTCGGCGGTTGTGACTATTACGAAGACTGCGGCGTCTGGATCGGACGGAAATTTGGGGGCTGGGGCGCCAAGGGGGGTTATAGTTTGGTTGGGGAACGCGTTTGTGGTTGCTTTGGGATATTTCATGATCTGAATGACATGACGGGAATTAGGACCATGGGATGCTGGTTTAGCGTTGTGAAAAAATTGTTGGGAGGAAAGAACTTACCTGCTGGCAAACGTTTTGAGATGAGGAATTTTTGGGTATTTACGGCGTGTTCAACGGCAAGAGCTTCGACTCAGCTGCTTGTTTTGAGCCAAGGGTGAGACAAACGGGCATGGATATATGATTAATGGTAATTTAATTCATGGTTAGAAAACTTTTCGATTAGTATATAAACACCCAAGCAAAGAAAAGAATGGTATGAAGAAGGCACCCGGAAAGCTACCAAACTCGGCTCAGCTGCCGTTTCCTGGAACTCTTCTGTCAATTAATCTGGAGATGTGCTGTCGATTAAGGTATCATCTCCTCCCCTGGCCCACCGCTTAACACGCTCGTAAACAGATGTGCTCTTTCAAGAGCAAGTGCCCAAGCCATTCCCGGAACTTCGTAACTTCGTAAATAGACAAGTCCTAAATGTCGGGCAAGTCGTCTTCCTCATTAGGTGCTCCACCAACCGCAGCACCACCCCCTTTTTACCATCACCATCATGCACAAGCAACAAACGCCGGTTGCGAACTCCACGAATGATGCGTGTTATGCGTCGTGACCCTCGCCTTGGTCTTCGGAACAAGTGAAAGATACGGCTCAGGATGGCCATCCGCCAGTCCATCATCCTCAGGCTGCTCGTCCTTGTCCAACGGCGACGGTACCTGGCTCTGGTGCCCGACCTCATAACAGAACGACTCCTTGACGTTCTCCATCAGCCGCATGATAACCTCCTGATCGCCCCTCGGATCCACAAACTCGATCTGTCCACCCGCCGCGTAGCTCTCTTCTGACTCAGCGCTCCTGTCAGAGTACGACGACGGCGGCCGCGACGGAGGCAACGAGATGATCAGAAACGTCTCCCTCAGCAACGGGAAATTGCGCATCAGGCAAAACTTGTTGTACGTCTCCCACGGCCGGCGGACCTCGGGCTTGACGTGGTCGATGGCGAGCGCGCGCACGTGCTCGGCCGTGTCGAGGACGTACTGTCCGAAATCCCGGGCCGTGTCACCGTAGCCCATGTCGCCGCTCCGCGGGATGTAGAGGATGTCCAAGGTTGGCGAGAAGTAGATGGTCCCGTTTGGGTGAGTCTTAGTGCCGAAGGCTTTGGTGTAAAGCCGCGAGAGGGCTTCGTAGCGCGATTCGCGGCAGACTTGTAGCAGGACGGGCGGTTTGGTGGTGGTCAGGCAGCGGTCCTGCTCGGCAGAGTAGCGGACCTCGACGACGCGCGAGCGGCAGCTCTGTCGCCAGATCTCGAGCCGCAGCTCGGCGGGGAGGAAGCCGAACAGGGCGAATGAAGGTTGGGATTGATCAACTGTCATGGTGGATGGCGAGCGAGAGGCAGGGCTACCTGGTCTTTGGTCTGGAGAGATAGACAAGAGAGAGAGAGTGTGTGTGTACGTCTGACTCTGAGGAAGAGGACAGTGGGAATGAATAGAAATGTTCAAAGAAAAGAAAAAGAAAGAACCGGGCTGGAAAAGGCCTGCCGAGGAGAGGTCCACTAGGACACCTTATACTTGAAGAATCCTTTTTGTGGGGATCAGGTTCCCCGTCAACCACACGATGTTGTTCAAGTCTGGACTGGACTGGGCTGGCTGGTCTTAACTGTGGCCTGTCTGCCTGGCCTGGGGTATTTTGTATTTTGAGATCCTGGGGTAGCAAGCCAACAAAAGGACACAGGCTATGGAGGCCCAAACGAGAACCTTGCGAGGGAGTGAGTGTGTCTGGGGATTGATGGCCTGGAGATGGTTGGCCGTACAATACAGTAGGCAACGAATGATAAGAAGAAGGGAGCTTCATCTGATGTAATTACCAGGTAATAATGCACAAACGCACCATCTTTTGGACGGATGCGGTACACTGTGGCCGGGCAGGGATCGCCTTGCCCGTCGGGCTGCCTTGAGAGTTTGTTTTGCCAATCATTGGATATAAACAGAAATGCGAGATCTGACTGCATCTGCCCATTTGCCGTGGCGCAGTGATACCAAGGACGGGAGCCTGACGAACAAAGGAGAACGCTCGGCATTGCCCAGAGACGGGCTGAGGCGGCGGGAAGCCTGCAATGTTGGTAAAAGGGTAGGTCACGGATCCGTCAGGTACTTTTTGGTCGCATCCGCGTGGGAATTCAACCAAAAAAAGCGAGAACCTCGCCCCGATCGATCTGACACTGACTGGCGGGAACCTGGGATCTGGGACCGTTCGATCTCACGAGAAGAGGCTAAAGGAGGTCGCCCGAGGTCCAAACGGTCCAGGCCTTGGCCTTCAAGGAGGATTTCGGAACAACGAAACGAGACTTGGGCCAACCAGACATGGGAGCTTGCTCAATCGGAGTCATCACACCGGTGTAAAGACGGGGGTGCATTTTTCAATCAAGTTTATGGCCTTGCAACCATGTGGTGTGAGGTCCCTTTCCATGGTGCACATTTTCAGAGTCGTATGATTTTTCGATGTTGGGGAGGGGCACCTGGCAGCGATTGGCAGGGGTTCAGCCCAACAGTCGGACAAGGCTTAGGCTCCACAGTGGGGTTGATGGAGGGGCGGCGGGCGGGCCCCTGCAGCGCCGCTCCCCCGCCAAGTCCAGACCACGCGACGGGTGCCCGTCCCGACTTTGGAAATCGATGGGATGCACTGACCCGCCCGCCGATATTTTTTCCGCCCGCGTGCAGCGTTTCAATCAAACCAGACAGCTCTTGGCAGTTGCAGCGATCACAAACAACAACGACTGCAAGACTGTCCACGAAGAACTATCAGCCTCGTTCCGCACTGGCGGAGAATGTGGGCAGCGAAAAGGATGGCCTCCACCATGTCGGCGTCCTCGGCCGCGCTCACCTTTGAGCTGGTCGCAAAATGTTCTGTCAGTCAAAACCAGTGCTTTCCCATCTGATCGTCCTGCCGCAGTCCCCGTCCGTCACTAGACAGTGCGCTTCACACGTCATTGTCAAACCGCCGTCGACCCGTCACACATGCGACTAACACGATCGGCCAGACAACGCGGGCGCGCGCCTCCATCCTAACACTCCCCCACGGGCCCGTAAACCTTCCCATGTTTATGCCTGTGGCCACCCAGGCGTCGCTCAAGGGCCTCACCCCCGAACAGCTCGAAGCCACGGGATGTCGCCTCTGCCTGAACAACACCTACCACCTCGGCCTCAAGCCGGGCCAGGAGGTCCTCGACGCTGTGGGAGGCGCGCACAAGCTGCAGGGATGGAATCACAATCTCTTGACAGATAGCGGCGGGTAGGTCCGGTCTACACATACTTGTACCCTGGTCGACGCTGACGGATTTTGGCTAGGTTTCAGATGGTCTCTCTACTCAAACTGGCCACGATCACGGAGGAAGGCGTGCGTTTCCTCTCGCCGCACGACGGATCGCCCATGCTGTTGACGCCGGAACACTCAATGAGCCTGCAAAACTCGATCGGGTCCGACATCATGATGCAGCTGGATGACGTGCTTGTCACCACCTCCCCGGATGCCGTGCGGATGCGGGAGGCTATGGAGCGCAGCGTGCGGTGGCTTGACCGATGTATCGCGGCGCACAAGAACCCGGACCGGCAGAACCTATTCTGCATAATACAGGGCGGGCTGGACCTGGACATGCGGAGAGAGTGCTGCCGCGAGATGGTGGCGCGCGATACTCCCGGTATTGCTATTGGCGGCCTGAGCGGCGGCGAGGCCAAAGATGACTTCTGCAAGGTCGTGGCGACGTGCACGGAGCTGCTACCGGAGCTGAAGCCGCGGTACGTCATGGGTATCGGGTACCCGGAGGACTTGGTGGTGAGCGTTGCCCTGGGGGCCGACATGTTTGACTGCGTTTGGCCGACGCGGACGGCACGGTTCGGCAATGCGGTCACCAAGTTCGGCGTGCTCAACATACGGCGTGAGAAGTACGCGGCCGACTTTGGGCCGATCGAGGAAGGCTGCGGATGTCCCTGCTGCCGACCGGCCGGCGAGGAAGGGATGATGGGCATCACGAGGGCTTTTGTGCATCACAACGCGGCCAAGGAAACGGTGGCGGCCCATCTGCTGACGCTTCATAATGTGTGGTACCAGCTGGACCTGATGAGGCAGGCGAGGGAGGCCATTATTGCGGATAGATACCCGGCGTTTGTGAGGCAGTTCTTCGAGCAGCTGTACCCGGATAGACAGAGTTATCCGTCGTGGGCCACAACTGCGCTCCGCGGCGTAGGAATAGACTTGATGGACCCTTGAGTCTTTTGTTAGTGTTTGTGTGTTCGGTGTGAAATGTGACGATGCTGTCTCGCTACCTGATTTGGTGACCTTTTAATTTATTTATATTTCTTTTTTCTCTTCTTAACATTCAAAGTAAATCATATGGTTCTGGTACAAGTCCGGGCGACAAGTGCTGGCGATTGCACCGGGGAGGGAGAATACAAGGGTGTTTTGAGCAGCCCCACAAAGTCTGGATGGGTCAATGCGCCGACGTGCATCGTCGCTTTGGTCCAATGTCGATGCTCCAATTTTTCGCAGTGCTGAGTGCTCCGACTTCAAGAACCAGAGACCAGCCGTCCGGCGAACCACATTCCCGACGTCAATTGCGTCCCCCACAGTCGTCGCGATGGCAACTTCTAGGAGCGTGTCTCCAGGAGGCGCGCTCCTCCGTGCATCGCGTTTATTTTCGGTCCCGGCGCCGATTCCCCCGCCGTCACCCGAAATCGGCTTTTTCGGCTCTGTCACCGCGACGACCGCCTTCCCGACGCATCAGGTCATCACCACCCTCAACTCGTCTCGAAGGCGTGGTGACTGGGGCCTCAAGCGCCCGCTCCCGCTCAGATCCACCACCAAAGGGAAGACCGCCATGATTCGTGTCAAGCAAATCGACTCGATCGAGCATATCACCGACTACTCGACCGCAACCGACCACGGCCTGACGCTTCAGAAGTTCCAGGAGCTGCGTCTGCCGGTAACCCTACCACAGGTCGACAAGGGCGACTATGGCAACACCTTCATCACTACAACGAGACTGGGCCTGCCCCGCCTCGTCAAGTCCGCTTTCGAGGAGGACGGCGACTCTACCACTGCGGACCCCGCCGATATCTCGAAGCGGGACATGCGATGGAAGTTCTCGGGACCATGGCTGGCCGGCATGATGCCCGGGGCATTCGAGAAGTGGATGGCAAAGAACGTGCGGCCCAGGCGCGCCGAGTTCCGAGAGTTTCTGAGGAAGCGGCTCGCGGAGGAGATGAATACGCAGGCTCTGCTCAAAGCTGAGGACTCGGAGGGTCTCGGTGCCGCTGCCCCGATTGATCCTCCCTCCATCACGGAAGACCAGATCATCGAGTACCTGCGGAAACTACGATACAATAACATGGAGCTCTACGACATGGTCGGCCAATTCCTAGATCTGGCGCCGCTCGCGCCCGCCAGGCTGTCTGATATGGCCAAGGAGGTCCTCAAAAGGGGCGTCAGGCTCAAGAAGTCCGACAGCCCGTACGCCGATCGCGGACCGCCGATTACACACCCTTCTGCCGGTATCTCATACCTGCGGACGAACATGTACCTGGATAACCACCCAGTCTATGGACCACAGGCGGTACACCCCGCAGTTCGGGCCAGAGTCCTTCGCCCACGCAAGAAGGGGCTAGGGCTCAATTCCGACGCCAAGCTTGGCGTCGCCGGTTTCGCTGTCGACACTCCGTTTGGCGAGTCTCCCTTGAATCAGGGCAGCATCGCGTACAAGGCGCTCGAGGTGTTTAATCCCACAATCAAGGGTGGTGCATCGATCTTTGTGCAGCCGCTTTCTGCCACCGTCGACCCGTCCGGCCGTGTCGTTCCAGTCGTTGGCGACGTCACCATGGACATGAGCCGGCTGATCGCACAGGAGCTTATTGGAAAAGAAAAGGTCTTTGTGGAGAGTCTGAAGACTAAAGAGAAAAAGGAGCCCCCGATGCGGCCAATACAATCTCGGTCACCGCGTAACCGCACCCCCAGTTGGAGGACGTCTAGCGGACAAGCCTACGGGACTGACAAGTTGTAACCATCCGGGAATTGACAGTGCAGTTGTGGATGGCTTGATGGGTAATACAGGCCAAGAATAACTGACGGTGGGCTAATTCTGGTATAAACCGAGGCCGCACCGCACACTTGCCTGCTTCCTACTGGCTGCTTTTTGTTGTACAATAGTTATTTTGTAGAGTATGCATACGATATAGACGTGTTAAATACCTGGTACTGCGTATACACATCCTGAGACACCACGTATATAATTTTATCAATCAGTCGGCGACACGGTTCACTGACTGTACGAGTGTTCTGTAACTTCTGTTAAGGGTCGTCACGTGTCACGCCACGGCGTCCCCACATAACAAAGCATCAGCCACACGTCATTTGCAAGGAGAAAGTCGAACCAGCCACACGCAAGCCTCCACCCCCAAACTGTATGGTGTGCCCTAACCGAAAAACCCCACCCACGAGAAAAAAAGGACCTTGTCTTGCAGCAGCAGCTCTCACGACTTTTGTTGCTCTCTTCGGAACCTCCCCGACTAACCCATCGACCAGCAACAACCCGCCCGCCTCACCAGCAGAATTTCTCAGAAGCCGTCAAGATGGGTCGCGTTCGCACAAAGACTGTCAAGAAGTCCGCCAAGGTCATCATTGAGCGGTACTACCCCAAGTTGACTCTCGACTTCGAGACCAACAAGCGCATCTGCGATGAGATTGCCATCATTGCGTCGAAGCGCCTGCGCAACAAGGTTTGTTATATGGCTGGTGATTTTTGTTTGTACTGTACTGACAGTTGACAAAAAAAAAGATTGCCGGCTACACCACCCACTTGATGAAGCGCATCCAGCGTGGTCCCGTCCGCGGCATCTCGTTCAAGCTCCAGGAGGAGGAGCGCGAGCGTAAGGATCAGTACGTGCCCGAGATCTCGGCGCTCGACTTCACCCAGAACTCGGAGAGCGGTCAACTGGATGTCGATACCGAGACCAAGGACCTGCTTAAGCACCTCGGCGTACGTTTTTCCCTCCCATCGAAGGCAAGTTATTTTGGGAGGGGGGGTTTTGGCTAATCCTACGCGAAACAGTTCGATTCCATCCCCGTCAACGTCATCCCCGTTACCCAGGCCCAGGTTGTCGAGCGTGGCGGCAGACGCTTCGGCGACCGCCCTCCTCGTCGCGACTAAGTATTGTCGTTGTGAGGTAGGAACAAAAAAGAATAATTCGGGAGCAGGACTCGGGGCGTATTGCTGCGGCTGGCTGGTGTGTAGTTTGGGAAACAACTTTACGACAACAAATGGGTCTTCATGCATCGGGCGGCTCCTCGGCTCGACGACGGCGTCTTCTTTTACAATCGGATTCATATAATGATGGTATAGGGAGATGATAGAGGACTCCACAGCACAATACGGATCTGGGTTTGCCCCCATACAGGTGTCGCTGATTCTCTTCTCTGCATTCTTATGCAGGAAGAGTTGATGCTTGATTGCCAAGTCCCCCTATCCTGTCCCTTTTGCACAGCGGCTAGCTGTGTGTGTTTTTGAATGGATGCGGTTGTCATGTCGTTTGGTGGTTACGGTGCACTCGCATCGACCCCTGACAGCACGATCATGACATCTTTGCTTGACGTCGTTGGTGCCCGGTTGGCCCGACTGATGATCACAGGTTACGTACTGCCCCAATATTAAAAGGTAGGTTGGGTATCATTTGTTGGAGACTATTCCTGACGTTACCCTTGTCCCTCCCTGGCTCTGGCTCTCCTCTGCCTTGGGCCAGAAAGCGTAGACGGAAGCCTTTATCAGCTCGTTGCCAGGCACGGCCCTGGGACGGAGGATCTCGATAAAAGCAGCCCGGCGTAGACCTCTATGGTTTGGCTACGGGAGGATTCACACGACCTCCGTTTGGCCCTTCCTCTATCCTGCCGCGCAACGTAATTTGAGTGTGGTTTCTACTGGGATTATAAACCAAAGACGGATGACATGACCGACATTAAAATCGGATCGTAGGGAGAAAGTCAAAGTCATCATCATCGCTGTCCTCGTCATCTTGCTCCTCTCCAACTTTTCGACCAGCGGAGGATGTGCCAAATGTAGTCTTGTGGCCCTCCAGCATCAGATGAGCGTCATCATGGTCGTCCTCACCTTGATCGCCCGTGCGTCGTTCATGGCCAGGACGTTGCGCCGGAGCGACAGTCTCCTTCTCACGGATCGTGACTTCAACGCTACCGCTACCGTTACCGCCGCCGCTCTTTGCAGTTGCTCGGAGATGTTGTGTCGCATACCCTGCATCACCGCGTTCAACAGCCAAGGCCTCGGCTCGCTCCTTCTTCTCTCTCCTTTGGTTTTCATCTACCTCCTCCTCTTCCTTGATATGGAGCTTTTCCAAAACCGGTCCGAGTCCAATTTCGGGTTTGGTTTGTGCGTCGTCAGGACTGTTGTTGTTGTTGTTGTTGTTGTTGTTGTTATTGTCCGTAGCGGCTTGGTTATCGGTGGTGGTGCTTGGTGTTGTTGCTATGGGGATTGTAGAAGTAGTATCATTTGTAATAGTCGTTGTCGTCGTCGGTTGTTGTGGCCTTTCCTCCTCCTCCTCCTCCTCTTCTTCTTCTCTCAGCTCAATCTTGGTGACCGTGACCGTGTTGCCGTCCGGGCCCCTCCGCCGAAGATAAGTCGGATTGTCCAGCTGCACCTTGATGTGCAGCGCCCGGCGCGCGCACTTCTCCGAGCACCACTTGTTTAACTCGGCAACGCGCGCGATGCCGTAGGGCCGAATCTTCCACTCGCCGACGAACCGCCGCCGCGGGCGCGGGCAGAGCGCGTAGCCGCAGTTGCCCACGACGTTGCGCTCCTCGATCAGGTCGTCGTACTCGGCGGGAACGAAAGTCTCGACGGCGGCGATGAATTCGGCCTTGTCCTGCGGGGACGGGTTGGCAGCACTCAAGCCTGTGGATCGGACGAGGGGAAACGTGCTGAGGCGCTCGAAGGTCTCGATCGGGACGGGCTCGCGCAGCTCACCGTCGTCTTTGAGGCGCTGGAGGATCTCGGCTTGGCGAACGGCTTGCTCGAGGAGGGTTTGGTCAGGCTCGGACGGAGCCGTTGCCGCCAGGCGCCGGGCGATGGCCACGCTGTTGGTTGTGTTGGAGCCGCGGCCGGAGGGGCGCTTGAGGATGCTTCTGGGGGCGGGTTTTGGTTGGGGTTGTTCGCCGTTGCTGGTTAGTCCCGACACCGCCGTTGCGGAAGGTATGCCAGCAGGCATTGTGAAGTGAGCTTCGGATCGTTTCTTTATTTGTGTTGTATATACGAGCGGGAGCTGAAGCCGGGGTTTGTGATGCTTGGATTCGAATGGTTGAGGAAGTGGCACTCTGCGTCGTTATTTAAATATCGCTGGCCAGGTTCTGACAAAGGTTGACGAAGTTCTGGAATTTCCAAAGTTGCAGCGGACGGAGGAGCTCTGTGACGCTTTGAACCGCCACCATCCACGGACTATTTTATCGGAAACCCCACTACGTTCCCTCAGATTATGTCAGCAGTCTTAGAAGAAGAAGCGTACCCTAACCCTGTCCGTACGAAAAAGGGGGCCGAGGGTTATTTATCCAGCCCCACAAGAAAGAGAATCAAAAATCAAAAGAGAAAAGAAGGGGGACAGTAATATCCTGTCAAATCCGGGGCCACCCGGGGATTGAACCCGGGACCTCTCGCAAGAAATTCTCAGGTTTAGAAAACCCTAAGCGAGAATCATACCACTAGACCAGCGGCCCTTGTTGGATTGTTTGTTGGTGATGGACGGAAGGAGTATTGGGCTACTTGGATACATCTGGACTGGAGGTGAGTGAGTCATTGTAAAAAATAAAGGTGTTATGTGTTGTGATTGGCTGGGTTGGGTGTTGGGCCGGGGGGGGGGGGGGGGACACACATTACCGCCACAAGGACATCCGGTCTGAACCTGAGGCTACATGTAGAAGTCTAGAGTCATCCGGTTGCCTCTTTCATGCCTTTACTTTTGGCCTAAAAGCTCAATGCCTGGGTTGTGATGGTCACGTTCATGGCTGCTTTAAGACTTGAACTTTGGACGAGGGATTTTGTAATTGCTTTTCCCTCTTTTCTCCTCATTACCTACTTTTTATACATTATATTATATCAGTATTCTCAAGGCTCATTGCTTCCTCTCGCTGTCTTCCCTTGCAGTGTCTTTATTTACAAATAGGTAGGTAGGTACCTACGTTGACTCATCGTTGTTGGTGACCCGTATGGATTATGCCGTGCTGATCTAAGATGCTCACGAAACTTCTGAATCTCCTCTCGTCTTGGGTCTCCAAGCTCCGAGGAATGGGCAACATATGCGTCGATCAACGCTTCTGCGAACCGGCGCGCTGAGGGTTCGGCCACTTGCAGAAGCACGCTCACGTCATCGCCCAGAGGTAACGATGGTACGGGTACAAGAAGACCAATCTGGAACTGATCTTTCAACCACGGCTCAAAATCAGGTCGCGACTGCTTGAAGAATTTGGCATAGTATAAGTCGAGCTTGTTCGTAGAATCACATCTGACACCGAAGGATCTAAGCAGAGGAATCATGTTAGTGATGTCGAAACTTTCACCTCAACTTCAGACCGACAAACTCACAGGACGGCAGTCTTGAGCCTGATGTAATTGGATAAGCTTTGACGCGGAAGTCTTTCCAACCACTTGCGATTCGTGCAGTAGAGGCTGAATCTGACCCAGAAGGCGATAGGTTCCTTGATATGCCCCAAAGCTGAAGGGTGTGGTCTAGGGGTGCCGTCCATTCTTGATCGAGACCGAATAAGGACCACATCAATGATTCGTGAATAGCACTCCTGGTTGACATTCAGAGGATTGCCAGATTCCCTTGACACCTCATCCTTATAATATAAATCATTGAGGCGGCAGCGCCAGCCCTTGCCCGGTAGCTCGCAGTCCGTGCCATAATACCAGAAGACAGCCGCCCTGGCTGTCCACAAGGAGGTGGTCTGGCCGTCAAGTACTTGATAATTTGAAGAACAGTGTATGGTTTCGAGGTGGTATGTAAAGGGCTGTGATGGAGTCCTGTCACCCAGACGAAGTATCTCGAGAGAATTGAGACGGGCTGGACCAGGGTTGCCGACGGCTTCAGAGGTGTGCTTTCTCTTGTTATTAGAATCGGGAAGTGTTGTAGCAGGATCACCAACGGCGTCAGAGGGGTGCTTTCGCTTGTTATCCAGGCGAGGTATCTGGAGAGAATTGGGAGGGGTTGGAGCAGGGACTAATTCACAGCTTATCGAAATGGTTGGTAATGGCGACGACTGTGTGGCTTGGGGCTCATCTTCGGTTCTTCCGGTGGTGTTTTGGTCCGCCATCGTCGCAGTTGTGATTGGTACTGCTTTGGAGAATTGGCAGAATGATGGACAATGGTGATGGCTGTGTGGATGTGGCGGGTGGCCTTTCTCTTGTATATAAGGTTGACATCTCGGGCAACCCTAATGGCTTCTCACGTCATGATGAAAGTCACAAGTCTGGCATGACTCTTACTGATGAACTCTACTAACCTTGCCGAGGTTTAACTTCGCTCAGGCTAACTGTTTGCTAAGATGTCCCATCGTACGCTTGTTTAAGACGAAACCACCAGCCTGATAAAACGAAGCCACTTAGAAGGACAGACTGGGTTCTTCAGCGGGTCCTTTTTGCTGCGGACCGCCCAGTTCTTTTCACGCGACCTGGCAAGCAAACAGCCATCAAAACTCAGAGGCGCGCCGTCTCCCACCTCTCGTCAACTTTCGGGTAGTCCTCCAACCCATATGACCTGACCATCTCCACCAGCAACCGCCCGTCTGTAAAGCTTCAAACCCAAGTCCGCCGTCAGCAGAATCATATCTTAGTTTCCCGACCGACCTCTACCCTTTGAACCTTCCTTCGAAAGCGCTCCCAAGCGTCGCAATCTTACGGGTGTTGCGGCTTGGAACACTTTAGATTAAAGGCTGGAAAGATTTTCCCCCCTTAGGTTTCTATAAAGAGAGTTGACTGCAAAAGGACCGATCAACCGCCCTATGGGGGTTTGGTTCACGTTTGTTGTCTAGGCGTATTGTTTGTGGAGGAACACGGTTTAGGAAATACATATCAATGTGTGTGTGACTGCCGGTGGAATATGGAAACGGTCATAAGACCTAGCTTAACAGGGCTAGACACGTCAAGTACCTTATGTACGGATGTATGCCCATAAATATCCAAAAAAAAAAAAAAAAAAAAAGATTTTAACAAGAACAACAAGTTCTAATTACTTGTGAGCTTGTTCTGGGCTGAGTACCTAGGTATTCTTGCATGATCCATCAGCCCTGCCGTTTCACGTCATGATCTTGTTGAAGTAGGTGGGGACTGATTGGTCGATCGGTAAATACATCATGATGGAGGCGTTCGCTCCTTAATGCAGGTGCGGAACGGGCCATTTTGTCAACGGAGTGTGTTAAAGACGAAAGAGTCTAACAGATGGAATAGGATGACGAATCCACCCGTTCCAGTCCATTTAGGGAAGCGGGTTAATGGTCTTGGCAAAGGGGCTGTGCCTGGTTGTTGGTGGTTTGTCTAACCACTCCGCAATTTTCTCGTGTTCGAATTGCATATCACATGGCGACGTAGCATCGGGCACCGGGAAAGGGTATGGGGGGGTTGACGCGTAGCGGCACAGCTTGGCGGCCGCCTTCTGGGTCCAAGAGTCTCTTTCCCGCCGGTGTAGATATCTACCGACCCACGATATCTTCACGTCCATGTCTTTCAACGACACCTACACCACACCTGCCTGCCATGTTTTCACGTTCCGCAAAGATGGACCTGCCGCGGGGCTGCAAGTTTTGGAACATCTATACGCAGCTAGTACTCCGTGCATTCGTATTAATCATCCTCATCATCAGCCTCGGATTCCTGATTTACTGCAGCGCGGCATTTGGGATTCATATTGGTTGGGGGTATGGGTCTGTACGTGTCATCATTACCAGTCTCAACCGGGTTGTGTCGTGTAATCATACACAAAACTAACCAACTAGTGCGTGCAGGTTGCTTTCTTCTTCGTCTACAACGCTCTCGCCACATGGCGCGTGTGCCGGCTCATCCACCGCAAGCAGGCCGGCCAGAGTCGAGAGGACGTGGCGTGCAGCGTTTGTCTCGAATACGTCGCCATCGGCCTCACGGTCGGGGCGGTATTTGCCATGCTCCTCTTCTACGGCATGGAAAGACCCCAGGGAGTTTGCGAAGTCGCGTTTACCGGGTGCGTCGAGATTGAGGGATGGCCCGCGGACGACTGGCGTATCGACGTGGTGATTTGTTTTTGGGCGGTAATGTACGTACTCTACCCAGTCTTGGAGATGATTTACGGTCGCTGAGTAGCAGAGCTGACTGGAAACATAGGGGTCTGAATTTCCTTATCTCGTCTATCCTCCTGTGCCAGTGCTGCACTCACAGAGACGCGGAGAGTCAGGGAGGTCGGCCGCGGAGTGCGGCACAGCGGGTGCGCCGGACGACTGGTAGTCATGATATCGAGCAAAGGCCTGCCACTGCCTCTGGGAATGTGTCAGAGCATGAGCTTCCGCCCTATGAAGCCAGGAACGAAGGACATGAGCCTCCCTCTTATGGGTCGGATCAAGTGTGGCCGACGGGGCGTAATGACTGAAAGCAAGGGGCTGAGTGGACGGAAACTTGCTGTCTTGGAGAAAAATTTGTGATAGTTTGTAATGTCTAATGATAATGGTAATCATGATGAACAGCAGCATCAATTCCAACTTGAAGGCCAATACTGACCGGCCATGATTCAGAACTATATATACCAGTCGGCAGCGAGCATACCCATGAGGTGTACGTAGCAACACCCGTATCCGTCGTTGTAATGTAGACCTCACGTGTCCTGGGAAATTCTTGCGTAAGGATATCGACCACCGCCGTGCCAGTCAACGTCCGAACCGTGTTGTCAATCACCGCAACGGTCGTGTACATAACAGTCCGGACCTTGACTGGCGTCGCCGCCGCCGTCTTGTTCGCCTTCAAATCCAAACCATCATCTCGCTGTCGGATGCTTCCAAAAGCATCCCGTCTAGCATCACGAGTACACTCAAACGGATGAGCCGTGTACACCGTCGTGGTTGACGGCTGGCGTGTTATGCTGAAGGTGTGCGTGAAAGTCGGGCTCGGATTCAGGCTGTTGCAGATGGTGTATGTCGTCGTCCCCGGCAGTCGTACACTGGTAAGGTCCACCTGGGCTACCGAGTGCTTGGTTGCGAGCGTGGTCGTGGTCAGGTACTCCCAGTCCTCCAAGGTCCAGCCAGTCGGCAGACTGACTCCCGGGATTGTGGTCGACCGCGTTGAGGTGGTTAGGCAGAGGCCTGTGGTGAAGCTCGTGTGCTCCCAGTACGTGTAAGTGTAGGTGGCGTCGGGCCAGTCGTGGATCGAGACTATCAGGGTGTTGAGGCAATGATAAGAAAGCCCTTCACCTCGGTTAGTGGCGGTGACGGTTGGGATGTAGAAGGTTGTTTGAGTGATTAGCGGTCTGTTTGTGTCTGTTGCCGTGATGGTGCTTCTGACTGTTGCTATCTCGGTCCAGACCGGAGGCTCGTGGTCTGCGGACGGGAGAAAATACGAGTAGGTGATGCATGACGAGGTTATGATCTTGACGTTTGGCGGTGGTGATACTGTGCTTGCCCAACCGACGAGTTTGGTGATGGTCGGGTCCAGGGGGTTTACTGTAACTGTGGCAGGGGTTACCCAGGTGGTCGTGGTTGTGACGATAGTCGTGTGATCGCGTCGCTCGAGGCCGTTGACCTTGGAAGTAAGGGCGGCGAGTCCAAGAAGGCAGGCACAGAGACCGCAAGACATCTTTGTTGTTACCGAAGCGATGAACTACCTGTTGCAGCCTGACAAAGTTATGGTTTCCTCCATCTCACACGGAGATTATATATCACAGGCATCGCTCAGGTGGACGTCTTGAATCGATAACACCAGTGCCAAGTACGTCGTGATGGCTTTGAACGTGGAAATGCTTACCGATCTGCTTGGTAAACAGAGCTAGTGATAAACTGGTAGCATTATATACAACGTTTATTAACGGAGTGCTACTCCCGATGTAGGGAACTTTTCTTCTGGTACTGCAGCTGGATCTGAAGATACTATAGCATATCAGCTGGTATTGAAGCAACCCTTCAGGCTAAAATGAAACTCCAGGCAAATACCTAATTATCACGTTGCCCCGTCTTCCTTAGAACCCGAGCTGGCATGAGCTAGTCTAGACATTGTTGCATAGATGTTGATTGTAGTGTTCTATTCGTCTCTTGAAGATGACTTGCCCTATGGATTACACTGAAATGAAACTTTCGCGCTCTCTTCCAAGAAAGACACGAGAGACAGCGAAAACGCCTCTCGTCGAGGGACGATACTCGCCATCTACCAGTCAATGATGCCAGTAATGTTGCAGTCGCCGTCCACAAGCAGGTGGTCCCCCTTATCATCCACGTGTCTCAGGAAGAATTCGTTGTTGTCGGAGGAGTCATCAAACAGGATAGTTGCAGACGCGCCGTCACGAAGAAAGAGATACACCAAGTATGCATTGGCAGGAAACTGGGGATACAACTGGCCATCTGCAATCAGCGCCAAATACTGCTCGGCCCAACCGGGCATAGTAGGTCGCTGCTGAGTCGAACGGGTCGTACGGGTCGAGACAGACGAATCTATCGCTTGCTACAGCCGAGACCAATGGCGGATCGTCAATCCTTTCGACAGATAGGGACCCGGCTTTGCTAAACGGGTGCTTCCCCAACTCAGCATAAATGCCGGCGAGGCCACTCCAGATCTTGGCAGGGTCTCCTCGGCCATCCCATGGTTTGCCGGGGAGCTCCTCCATCAGAAGGAAGCAAACGCCGACACCATGGTCGGCACCTTGAGACGGGATGCCGAATGAGAAGGCCCGCGGAGCCGGTACCGCGGGGGTCTCGAGGAGTATCAGGGTCGCATATTCGCTGCGGATCAGGTACTCTGCGAGAGGGACGGGGAAGCTGACCGCGAAGCCTGTCACACGTGGAACCCGGAGGAGCCATGTCTGGATTCCGGCGTCGTCGAAACGGATTCGAGCGTGATAGTTGGCGCAGCCTGTAAGCGAATCAGAGCTGACCATCTCTGAGGAATATTCGATCGTGCAGGGCTTGTTATCATTCAAGCTAGAAGCGAGCTTGCAGACGGCCTCGTCGTTGATCGGTGAACGGAGTTGGCGATCTCATCTGCAATGAGCGCGTTGTAGGCTGCGCCATCGAGGTCCTTGATATCCAAGTGCGGCAGTTAGCATCATGCTCAACGGTCTTATAACATCCATGAGTACCTAGACATCACATACCCCTGTGCTAGTACACTGGTAAAGGTCCCGGGACGTGTGGATTCCACAGAAGTGGCTCTTGCACATATCGCACCGGGCCCCCAACTGACCGCGCGCTTGGTCTTCCACATCTAGACACGGAACAATCAAAGAACTTTGGTGACATTGGAAAAGATCACAGGATGAACGCATGCAGCATCAAGATTTGGAACATAATAAAATGTGAATGTGTTGCGTGGAGGCGGGTGTGCTTGAGGATAGAGGGAGGAGAAAAGGGAGGCGGTGACAAAAGCTTGTTGGTCGTATGATACGACCTTTTGCTCCAATTGGATCACATATTCCGAGTCCCACACACTTCTCGTCCAAAATGGCAGCAGAGTCAGGAAGTAAACTACTAGTTGCGTTCCCCTGACATGACCGATATTTAACCCCTTTCTTTTGCCATGACTCATCGGATGACGGCTGGTTTCTGTGTATATACCTAAACCTAATTCCCGCCAAAGCACCATTTCGTCTGCCAATACATGTACCGCTTCGGCTCGTGCTCCGTCATTGGCCCAGGGGTAAACATAGCTGCGTCCAGCGCGTCGAGGCAATGCCCGATATGACCAGGGTCGATGTCCCGAGGACATACATGACGGCCGCTCTCCTTGGCCCAGAAATACCGCCGCAGCGCCAACACGCAGTGCGCGTTGTGGAAGGTACTGTCCCACTCGACAGCGACGTCTCGGGAACCCAGCCAGGCGGGCCGGATGTAGTCGCGCTCGTCAACCAGCTGGGCCATGTGCGGATACCGGGCACGGAACCACTGCTGGTATGCGTCCTCGGCCGCGTCGTATAGGTGTGCCGGCACGAGCGCCTGATCGTCGATGCGGAATGCCCACTCGCCGTTGTCGTGCGGGTGCGTGTGACGCCACTCGCTGGCGTTGTGCCACTGGATCCGGAGCTGGTACTTGGGTCCGATGCTGCCACTGCCGTGGATTGGATATCGGATGTACGGCTCTTTTTCGACCATGATCGGATTCGATTCCTCCTCACCGTGTCCGCTCCTTGTACCATCGCCGGAAAGCGCCAAGAAGCTGATGATACCGCAGAGAAAGAACAACAGCAAGAACACGCGCAAGACGCGCCACTGGGCGATAGAAGACGACTCGTCGAGATATCGCGGCCGGTTTCGTTCCTCCCCAAAAGCTTGGAACCGTCCTTTGGCTCGACCACCCCCAACGTCATGGCCCTTGAACTCATCGTCCCCGTCGAGATTCACCGAGTTCAAGACCGAAGATCCAAGTTTGTTTGCGACCAGGACGAAGGAGGTTCCAGTCTGGATCTCTCCCCAAGAATGGCTCCAACCGGTTTGAAATGGAATCACGAGTGATGAAGTCTCAGGAGGGTCTTCCGCGTACAACTGCAGAATTTCCGCAGCTTTCTTGACTCTCGTGCATGCCTTCACGGGGAGTGGGAGGATCCAGATCACGGTACGACATGCGCCTTCTCCGAGTTCGAGAGAGACCCCCTCCCCATGGCTTTTCTGGATGAGTCTCGTCATCTCTCCGAGAAGAAAGGAGTATCCCGGGTATGACCTGTTTGCAAGCTGGGGAGGGGTGGATGCGGAGATGACTATCATGGTGACCTTGGTGTGATTTTGCAACAATTATTCGAGAATCAAAGTTGAGTAGGCCTGTTTGCTGATGTCTAAGAAGTGTGGTGTGTCATCCGAGGACGGAGATGTAGGATAGGGGCATTGGCAGATATCCAGAACATACCGTCAAGGGAAGAAGGGGAGAAAAGGAACGAGTTCACTCCCGTTTTTTTCCCTCGGACCACCGAGCAACCCGCTCCCGCACATCCCACATCGTAAGTAGGTAGCTCTATACTAGGCAAGAACTACGTCTAAGGTGGCGGGGGTTTCAATGCGTCTAGGTGACAAACATCATTTCCTTTTCGGCAGGTGGCTGTCTTACTCCCCCCCCCCGGGCATGACGTTTTCATACTAATCAAGAGGTAGCATCAGTTACCGGTCAGCACAACTTTGACTACGTGTCACTCATCGGCGGCCCACCTCCCCGCCGGGTGTAAGCCGCTGCACGACAAAAGGACCTCCTAAGGATGGGAATATGCCGGTCTCAGTTCTCAGTCATGCCCGCGTCGAAGCATAGGTAGGGTATTGTCAGCCCTTCCATCTTTGCCTGGTTATGAGCCATCCCCTCCAAGCAAACCTCCAAACTCAGCTTGAACCGTCAAAATGAAACCGAGATATTCCTCGTGGTTATGGCTGGTTTCAAGCAAATTCCTCCTCGCCGCGGCCGTAGCCTCCTTGCAATACTGTCACGATGACGACAGCGTCGAGTTCTGTGTGGCAATGACAACAGCACATAACGCAACTACCCACGATGCCGACATCTACGTCACATTGGGGATTGAGTCCCAACCCGGCCTCGGCTGGATCGCCGTCGGAACAGGTGACTCCATGGCGGGAAGCTTGATGTTTTTTTTCCTTTCCGACAACGAGGAGCGTGAGCTATCACCAACCTCCAAACTTGAGCCCGCCCGTCTAGCATGTGCGCAGCAGTCCTGACCATTCTTGACTTCTCTAGGATTTGCTCTCAGTGCTCGGACAACGACGTACGTACCAAAGCTCCCTGGCTTTACTTGACTGGCCAACTAACTTTGGAATAAAACCATTCTGTCTGACACAGTGGCCATATTCCACCACATCGTATCTCCTCCGACGCGGCGGGCCCAACCACCAACCTCCTTAGTGCGAGGGTATACAACCACTCCTGGCAGGAAGTTGGGTTTGCATGTTACGGCTGCGGAAACTGGCCCACACTCGACATCACATCGTCCAACCAGCCTTGGATCTTCGCTCGGAATACCAAACAGAGGGTTACAGACGCTTTGAGTTTGGAGGTATCCATCGAGAAGCATGAAACGTACGGTGTGCTCTACGCCGACATGCAAGCCAGCCACGGGCTCGGTCAAGTCACGGCGCCACCGACGTTGGTGAGAAGTCGCGGATCTTTTGGGACATCCAGCACTCCACTCCGTTCCGCCGGAGACACGCTTCCTCAAGCTGAATCAGGGTTCTCAGTATCGGCTGGCCGCCGCGCTCACGGTCTGCTACTCGGAGCGGCGTTCATGGTCTTGTATCCACTTGGAGCACTTTTAATTTCCTTGTTTCCTGACCACTTAGGTTTTCGAATGCATTTGGCCGTTCAATTTATCGGCACGGTGTGTTGCCTCTGTGGCGTTGGATTGCAACTTTTCCAGCTGAGCCAAGCCGGAGCGCCGGTGAGTTTTCTTTTTCTTGACTTCTTTTCACCGTTGTGCTCAACTTTGTGGTCGTCTGTTTAGATCGGCCACTTATTACACCCCCATCCCCTCCTCGGCCTCCTCCTCATCATTCTTGTCACTTGGCAAATGATGCTCGGATATCGGCACCACCGACAATATATCAAGACTGGCGGCCAAAAACAGACGCTGGTGACGCAGACACACCGGTGGAATGGTCGGGCTTTGCTTATTGGGGGTGGCTTAAACACGTTACTGTAGGTGTTCTGCTCTATTATTGTGGGTTTAGCTCTTCGTCTCTCATACTGAACGCGCATCGGCAGAGGCATACTCTATGCGAAGGATTTGATATCTGCACGAGTACTTTGGGGAATCTTTGCTGCAGTAGAGGGGATTGTCTTTTTGGTCGTGGCCCCGGAACTGAGGAGAATCCGAGCTGTGGCAGGAGATACAAGGACTGGCGGATATGTCCCTGCCGGAACGGAGGAGTATGAGGAGTAGATGGAAATTGCAGTTTGCATATTCTAGATGTTCGGAACGCTCAAGGATTTGAATGTCTAGGTATCTAGTTAGATCACAATTTCCTCTCCATCACAACACTCATACCCTCTGGTTCTCCCTACGCTTCTCACGCTACCCGCTCATTGGTAATGACCCGCACGCTCCCAAGGCTCAGGGACGTCTATTTCCTCAAACCACTTTGCGATAGACGGGTCATGCTCGACAGGTATTGGTTCCTGATCCCAGGCTTTTTCATCTACATGATTGCTTGCTGGGTTTCTGTTGCTGAGCTAAACAAATGGTATGAGAAAATGAAGCAGAGTGGCAAGCCGGGTGGTGTCGTCTTACAGAGAGAGGGCTCTTCCCAAGAGGAGGATATGGGCTTGCCATAACGGCTGCCAGGAGAGAAGCTAGAGTGAGAACAATCCCAGCAGGATGCATGATGTGTTGTTTGGTTTGCGAGGTACCGGGTGAGTTGAATGGCAAATCTCGCAGAGGGAGGTAGGTAGGTAGTTCCGGCGAGAGCTCCAGGGGATGACTGGGAAATATTGACTGTTGGGGGCGTGCACTTGTGGCATTGCTTACATGGGATATGATAAGACTGATCACACGGTGATAATTACTCCGAGGTGAAGTGTTTATTGTCTCAAGTACAGCCCGTATAGAGACTGGCATCATATGCATGACTTACAAATAAGCCTTGTAAGACTTACACCCGGGGCTTTAGATGATGGTGGTCGAGTTCGGCGTGACATCCGGGAATAGGAAGGATTAACAGAGGACGGGCGGATGTGACGGTTCTAAAGTCAGGTGTGCTTGTGAGTGGAGTCGATAGGAGTGAAGAGGAACTTTAACCTAGGGTGTTTCCTGAGCACGGAACGGCGGTGTGACTTCTCGACAACTATATGTCGTGTAATCACATCACACCAGCAACAATGGTCTTGATGATACGCGGACGCATCAACACCTGCATTCCGGGTCTTCTCCGTGAACTGTTGGTGTAGTAATAGCGGTCGCCCTGCTTAGTCCGCGGTGATCTTCTCCGGGAGGGGAGATCTCGACAGCCGACGTTGCCTGGGGGTTCGGCACTTCGGGTCAGACCGGGAGACCTGGTCATTGCTAGACATGCGTCAGCACCTTTCTCGCTGCTTGAGAAGAAAACATGTCCCAAAATTGCGGAGAAAACCCTCGATTTCGCTAATGCCGTGATAGAGACCGGGAAGCTACGGTAATGTATGTAAGCTTGTGTGAGTCTTGCCGCAGCCATAAGCAGACCATATATGGGTCCGGTACAGTCCCGGTTGGCTCGGCCAAAGCTTATGTGGACGACTTTATACTGAGGTTTCTGGCTACATCCCTGTACTAGTCTAGCTCCATAGGTACACATAGGTAGTAGTAGACAGTCCTTATCCACCGTTTTTCGAGTCCAAGCAAGAACTTATAAGTGACCGTATGTAAGCGAAAAGGTACGTGACATGGAACTCCACCACCCATATCTGATCTCAAACCCGCCCGCTTCGGCATGCACCCCCAAGTTGCCTGTCATAGTGTTCTAAAACTAACTACTAGGCAGCGGGCTCGTCCTCAACCTTGCCGGGAGGGGTGACCTTGAGCTCGTACTGGCGCTTCGCTTTCTCGGCAGCAACCTCCCCATCGGCAACCTTGCCAGGAGGAGTCACCTTCAACTCGTACTGGCGTTTCGCTTTCTCGGCAGCAACCTCCCCATCGGCAACCTTGCCAGGAGGAGTCACCTTGAGCTCATACTGGCGCTTTGCCTTCTCAGAAGCGGGCTCCTCAGCGTCGGGAGGGGTCACCTTGAGCTCATACTGGCGGACCGCCAAGACGTTCGTGGCTATGCATGAGGCCAGAGTTAAAGCTTAGTCGTGAGAGAAGGAAGTGTCAAGGACTCATGTCACGTACCAGTTCCGCTGAGCGGGGCTGACAAGACCCCCGCAAAGAGCGAGACGGAAGCGATGATGAACGATGCCTTCATCTTTGCTGAGGTGGTTGAGTGCTGGAGATAGTATGAGTGCTGAAGATATGAGTGCTGGAGATGGTGTTAGTGCGGAGAGCAGAACTGAGTGAGAAAACTCACTCTTTTTGTACTCGTTTCAAATGTTCGTCTCCGTGGCTTGAAGTTTATTCAGCCAATTCTGTGTTAACATTAGACTACTCTGCTCATTGGAAGAACTTCCAAGTTAGGTCTTTACACCATCTTCGGATATGAGAGGTGTTCAGCCTTCTCAACAACTCTCCGAACCGCCGGTCGGCCATTGATATTTCGATGATTAAAACCTCGTCAGCGTCATGTTTGGCATTACAAATATGCGCATCCTGTAGCAGAATCACACCTTCCTTTACCAACCCTTCAAACCGAGTATTCCCTTTTTTATTCCCTCCGTAAGATGGTCGGTCAGGCTCCCCTTGTTGATTTGTTGTGGGACATCTGTCTTCAAGGCATTTCCCTGCTATTTCCCTCCACCAGTGCTTCCATCCACTTCAGCCCTCTCTAGGGGGGTACTTGCGAACCCCCCAAAACTTACCCTGATTTTCAATTTCTCATTCTTTATGGGATTGTGCTTTTTTGAAAAACATCACAATGTCAGAGAAGAATCATCAAGACTACTACCCCTTGCTCGACGAAGCTAAGTCCAAGGTCGACGACCATGAAGCAGTTGATGGACGGAAAATTAGACGCTTCTTAACCATTCCACTCCTCATTCACTCCGTGTTGATCCTCGTTTATACGTCAGTCTTCTTATCTTTGGTCTGGAACCTGTCCAGCCAGTGCAGAAGAGCGGATGGCGTCGTCTGTAAGTTCCCGAACTGAGTAACACCGCTTCCCGTCAACGTGTTGACATTGATCTGACAGCTTCGGCAAGGTCAGTCTTGGAGTACGGAACACGGCAGTTTGACGATATCGACGACCTCCATCGGTACTTTGGCAAGCCAACGCCGCAGCTTGATGCAGCATGGAACAAGTTGCTAAAGTGTACGTCTGGCCTGAAGTACTTATTCCGTTGAGCTTTGAATGTTAATAGCAAACCCTGCCAGACCAATGGCTTTCCGTCCCAGAGGCAGACATGCGCAAGCTCGGTCGTCTCGAGGAGGGGATCCAACTGCCAGACGGCGGCTACTTCGCCACGCTCGGTGTCTTTCACGACCTCCACTGCCTGCGACGCGTCCACCACACCTTCTACCAAAGTCATTACTTTCCGGACCTGACGGAAGAGGAGAAGGTGCTCGATCGTCTTCATGCAGCGCACTGTCTCGATAGCATACGACAGAGCGTGCAATGCCAAGGCGACGTGTCTCTGCTGACCATGCGCTGGGATGCAAAGTTGCCGAAGCCGCTGGGGAACTTCAGTGCGCGCCATGAGTGTGTGAATTTTGACCGGATTCGAGACTGGGCACGGGATCACACGTACGATGTCATGGCAAAGGATGTGTTGGTCCATCCTATCTACGGGCCAGCCTATCCCGATGGGAAGGCTGCTCTTGGTGTGGTGGCGGCGCCTGTAGACTAGATTGCAGTTTCGAGGTAGTATATATAATTATTGCTCCCTCTGTATGCACCGGAGTATCACTGCATACACGGAAGCACTAGACAAAATTGTACTCAAGGTAGTTAACTAAAAAGGGGACGACCGCATAATCCGTATATTCTGGTAGTGCCTCTATTCTACATGTAACTACCTATTCAGAAGGTTCGAAATGCTGTATCTCAAAAGTACCAAACAGTGCATCTCCCAAAGAGGAAACTGATTCATGCGTCTATTCAGTCGGCCCAACTTGTCTATTACCCCCTGGTTCATGTCGATCTCATATATCTTGCAGCATTCTTGCGCCAGAATCTCGCGCTCTCAATACTCTCAGCACTTGGCACTGTCTCACCAAGCCGATACTGAATGGCCAGTTCATCCCTGCGGTCCACGCCCACGAACCGGCCCGTTGTTGTTGCTTTTGTTGTCAGCGCCTTTATAGTTCCGGAACCACCCGAACGAGTAGTGGCCGACAACTGGTTCGCCCCTTTTTCCTAACACTTTTTTGCTGCCGATGACCCAGGCGGCGGCGCCTGTCGGGGAGGAGAGTTTCGCATATCGGCCAGCATATTCTCGCTGTTGCAGAGATAGACAAGTTTTGAGGCGATTGTTGTTGGCTTCCGAGGCATGAAGACACGGGTTCGGCGGGAATAAAAGACACAAATAATCGCAACGGCAGCCATAAGCCCATCCACAGGAGCGGAAACCTTGAGAACGATAAACATAATGCCCCCAACTCGAGTTCCGAGTACATCACTGAGCGAAGACCTAATGAGAATGGCTATAACCTGGGGAAGTATGCCCATGGAAGGAATGACTGGGAACATGGTCGGTACGCGGTTGAGAGCGGACTGCCCCAAGAGAACCAAGGTAGTGCCAGAGGTGTATTTGGACTGGATCATGTCCGGCCGGTGGTGTTCCAATCCCCACCCCTGAAGGAGGCTGGGACCTAGCTCCCAGAAGGGCTGGATGGTGGCCATACTGCGTTGTAGGCCCTGGGCAAAGACGGAGGAGATCGAAAACGTTGCCATTATGTACAGCCTCTGAACTGACGTGAGCTGTTCCAGCTTGAGGTCCGGCTTCAGTGCCTGATAATAATAGACGAAGTCGAGAGCTCCCAGTGCGAGTTGGAAGAGCCAGTAGGTTCGGGCCCACAGGTTGAATGGGTGGGCTTCTCAGTGCGACTTCTGATATTCAATAGCAGCCTTGGAGGTCGCTTTTTGTGATGGTGCCGTGGCGGGATCAGGCTCAGCAACGAGCTCGGCTGAGAGCGCGCTTCCATTTGTCTGCTCCTCTCTTTGGATATAGCGAAGCCGAAACCGCATATGGGATAACGACGCTCTGATTGTTTCGGTGCGTTCGTATGAAGGAATACATCTGAGCAGCGGTAGCACAGGACTGTTGGCGATCAGGCGGGCATAGTCCCCGGTGGAGCCGATGTCGGTGACCAGTCCGGTCCGCCGTCTCAGTCAGAGTATACAAAGACCAAGGCCCAGTGCTGACGACGCAGAATTTAGACCTTGCAGAGCTCGAACGTAAGGCACGCTGATAGAAATTCTGAAGAACATGGTTTCGGTGTAAGAGTAGTAGTCATCACCGGGACCGGAACGGACACCCTGGAGAAGCCTTGAGAAAGACTCCATGCGAGGTCAGTTAGTGTCGGTACCACGATGGTGTTTAGGAGGTAGACGAGTGAGGAAATAAAAACTGGCCAGTGCTTGTTCCAAGCCGACCCTGAAAGGAACCCAGAAGGCCACGTCCTCGCTGTAGTCGAGGAGGAGGGAATCCGTCACTGAAGCACTCCCGGAGCGGCCCAGCTGATAAAAAGGCTCCAGACGATGGACGCTACCGAAGAAAATTTCCCACAGCAGACCGTTGAAAAAAGCGACGATTAAGGGGAAGTGTTGCCACGCGGAAAAGATTCGATATTCGTTCGTGAAGAAAACGAAGATGCTGTCCTCGAGTTGGTTCTCGGTGTTGACGATGGCAGCTTTGTATTCTCGGACGAGTATTTCCAGAACTGCTACCGATGCCAGATGCAAGCAAACCAGAATACCAAGAAGGATGGGGTGGTAACATCACGGCTTCCAGTTGGCTGCAGCCGAGTGATTCTCAGTTCCAGTCTCGATATCTACCCTCAGGGTGTCGGTGGGAAGCTCCTCTTGGGTCACTGATGGCGTTGTGAAAGCTGCACATATTCTGGTTCGGTGGACATGTATTGTGATCGACGTACCAAGTGGAGTTTTGGTTTCGACTATGCCACTGTTCTCCTCAAGAGATCCTGGCAGTAGCTCACTTGCGGGTGCAGCCACCTGTGTCACATCGGTATCCATCGTTTTCGTGGTCCCAATTGGTTGTGGGTGCTGTTAGTACCTATCTGTATAGTGAAAATATGCGTGTGCTCATCGGTCTTGTGATGTATGATTCCAAACATCCACGAATCTTTTGAACGAGGCACAAGTACATGTTTGACTCTGTTCTAGATTGCACACGCTCAAACCACCAAAGGTATCATCAGACCTAACTCAGGATCACCATCGCCTGCAAGCCCTGGGGCGAAAGATAACAGGAGATAAAGGGAACTCCATATCTAACTAAATCTGCCTAGGCTTTATTAAGTAAAACAACTATTGTAAAAATGAATAGCCCCCAATGTTCCCGATCTATATTATGCTTGCTATCCAGAAGACAAAAGCTCACCCACCCATACATACCTTTAACCGTGCGCAAGTCATATAACCGGCAGATCTGTCAGGTACCAAATCACTCATTTATGGAATCTACCGACCCCAAACTAGATAAGGCTGGTTCAGTTGACAACTTCTACTTTGGAGAATATCTGCCATGGTCACTCCAGACGGCCTGTTGTTCGGTGTGAACAGCGCCGCCACAGTGTGGCAGCACCGGTATCAATGATATGGAAGTTGTTGGCTTAGCTCACGGTGGTACTGGGCTGTGCTCATGCTGGTATGAAAGAATGGCAATGATAAGGTATCTCACCATCTGTAAGGACTTCTACGGCTTGGAGTCGAGCGGAAACCCGCCCCATTAACTCCGGCACCGACTCACAATTCAGTCCGAAGATCCGCCATCCTCCACCTCGATACGGATTGGGTCCCGGCAAAGCTGCGGTAGGTGCATAACAGGCCCTTGATACGTAACAATCTTCAATGCGAGGCTCAGGACTGCTGGTGAAATTTCAGGCACCCTTTTCTTTTTGAGTGACTTGATGCCACGGGTTTCGGACGATTCTTCACAGATCAGGCCGACCTTTGAGCTCCGGTTATCGGCCCTTCGCTACATTCGTCGGAATACCTGTAGACTCGTGAGTTCCATCCATGCTACGGCCCGAGGTCAGAATACACGTGGAATAGCTGCGAATTTCGTCCCGCACACGAGGTGTGCATGCCTGCAGCAGCCAAAGGCAAGCCACCCGTCTTGGCTGCAATGGCCAGAGATTAATTGGCCCTGGGGCTGATGGTTCCAGTTTGTACAATTTTCGTGGGATCGCCTTTTTTGTCTGACAAGTTTGTTGCATCTGATGGTGACAAGTTTGTTGCATCTGATGGTGGTGGCTGCAGGCAAACACGAGTTGAATCTGATATCTGATACCAGCCAGACCGAGTTCCTCGACAAAGGATAGCCATTGTCGACCAAATCGACGGAAAGGTGCACCAAACCGAGAATTGGGTTGCGGATGTTATAAAAGCTGTCGGTCGGTTTGATCTTCGTTGCAGTCAACCATGTGACCTTGATAATGTCATCTGCCGTGCTGACATATTTGTATCATCGCCATGAAATGCCGTTTGGGGTTAATAAGTCGTGCACGTCTAAAAAGGTCTGTTAACGCATCCCTTGAAGTAGTCATGCGAGCGGTGAATCCTCTGTCGGGGTTTTGTTTGCAGGCACGATATGCCGCTTTTGTTTTCGTGAGATTTGAGATAGAGGTTCCTTGCCATGGATGTTTGCTCTTGACAACATTTTCGTTTCCTTGATAGGTTGCTTTTCTTGAGTCCAGACCCTGGCAGAGTACCAATTTGTAAAAACACATGTATGGAAAAGTTGTCGTCGGCATGCCGTGGATTGGTTGAACTGCATGCATGCAGCTTGGACTCGATAATACCGGTACCATGCCACCGTCTTCCGACAACCCCTGTAGGAAATGATTCAAAGCAAAAAAAGTACCGAACTGATGCGCAAAACCAACATCTGATATGGAAAGGACATCCTGCTTTTGTCGGGCGAATGACTGGGTCTATTCGGGCAGGAAAGCAAGAACCGCAGCGCGACACCGGCCTTGCGGAATCTAATGGGCTGTTAAGAGTGATCGTCGAGTGATAAATTTCGCTCATACCGAGGAATTCTGGAGATGCAAGGTTCACTAACAGCGGGTCTGTCACACGTCAAACTTGGACAAGTGCTACGGAGCACCTTCCCTTCCACTGATGGAAAGCGTCAACGACGCCTCCAGCTTCCTGTCAAGAAAGTTCCGAAGTCGAGTTCCAAGGTGAGTCCGGAACAATGGCCGCCTTCCTTCTCTGTTACTATCTGCCCAACATCAGATGCAGCACAGTGACATGTCGGATGTCACTCTGTGGTCGCAAATCTCGAGCACGGAGCCCCAGGTTTAATTCGGCCAGTCGGATAAAACGAACTCTGCGCTGTGAGCTCGAGATGGCTTTTATTTCCCTAAAGACCGTTCTGCACGATTGCGGCGTTGTAGCAGATTTTGCGTTTGTACCACCGCACTGGCACAGGGAATGCCTTGGGTGAAGTCTAATGTTGATGCACGGCCAGACCCGAACTGGTTGATGATTCGACTGCCGCTTCTCTGTCGCAGCCGGGTCAGGAAAGAAAACGTTGCTCTGCTCCCGTCCTGTCCCGTCTCGACGAATACTCATATCGTCGATGGTATTCTGTCATGCACTCATACAAAAATATGTTGGGGGCGAGATACACCTGCGGATGGACACGCACGCACCTCGTGGGTATTTGACAAGGCCAAGACCGTTCCCTTCCATCCTTGTTCCGCGACGTATTCCAGGTTCGAGGCTTCCCTTTGCCTACCCCGAGGTGGCTTCCGAAGAATTGGGAATCGTGCGCCGTGAGTGGCTGGAGTTGACGTGGAATGGTAAAGATTGCTTGCCATCTTTGGCATTTCTCCATGCAGGGTGAACTGTGTTTCGATGGAGTGAAAGAAGGGGGTGAGTAAGGTAGGTATTTATTTTTACAAATAAGACAACCGCCGCCCCACCGTCGAATGTCTGACGATCTTTCTGGATCCCGCCTGTATGTCTCGTCGGCCACCGCTGTTGTCTATCACCCGAACTCCGAAGTTCAGTCTCAGAGCAACTGAAGTCCGTCCCCTTGAAGGGTGCACCGCTCCTGCCGTTCCCTTTCGCTGGCGACTTCTTTGCGGACAGTTGGACGAGGTAGCCACCTGCCACGCCCCACCTTCCATCGACTTATTTCCTCTTGCGCAACCGGAACTCACCTGGTAGCTAAACCTTCCAAAGTCCTTCGCTGCTCCCTTCCATCTTGACCTCGCTCTTGGTCATTCTCCTCCTGCCGATCAACATGAGCACCACAAACAGCATCGAGGACTCTACAGAGAACAGCCCGTCGCATGTCAAGACCGAGTTTGCGACCAGTGTACTCCCAGTTGACCCAGACGCTGACCTTAGCGAAGATGAGAAGGCGCAGATTGTATGTACGACCCGAGCGGGCTACGCAGAAGCGTCCGGTCTCAGCATTCTTTCTTTCCTCATGTTTTAACCACAAAGCCACTCGATGTTATAGGACCGCAAGCTGGTCTGGCGTCTCGATCTGATCCTGATCCCATGGCTCTGCCTGCTGTATCTTATGGCCTTCCTGGACCGGACCAACATCGGCAATGCCAAGATTGCGCACCTGACGACCGATGTTCCCATGTCGACGTCGCAGTACAACTTGACCTTGACCATCTTCTTCATCGCCTACGCGCTCTTTGAGGCAATTGCAAACGTCCTGATGAAGCGCTTCCGACCATCGGTCTTTTTGCCGATCACAATGTGAGTACCCGAATATTGCTATCAATATTTTTCCGCAGTGGCTTGGCTTCCTCAATGCGGAAATCGTCAACTTCCGGGTGGCTGACCAGCTCGGGCCTTGCCTCTTGGCTTTTTCGACAGGATACTTTGGGGGCTTTGCATGTTTGGCATGGGCTTCGTCACCAACTGGAGCGGCTTAATGGCCGCGCGCTTCTTCCTCGGTGTCACGGAGGCTGGGTTATTTCCCGGGGTCAACTACTACATCTCGTGCTGGTACCGGCGTGACGAGGTTGCTGTTCGTGCAGTAAGTATTATCCTAGCATTCATCGGCGCCAGCCGGTGTTCCGATCTCAAACATGCTGCGGTGTGGCCATGTTTGTCTGACTTTCTGTGGTTCCACAGGCGATCTTTTTCTCGGCTGCCGCCCTATCGGGCTCTTTTGGCGGTCTCCTTGCCGCCGCGATCCAAAGGATGGACCAGGTTGGCGGTTACGCTGGATGGCGTTGGATCTTTATCTTGGAAGGACTCCTGACGGTCGTGATTGCCGTCGCTTCTTTCTGGATGGTCCACGACTTTCCAGATGAGGCGACCTTCCTCTCCGAGCCCGACCGAGCCCGTGTTCTTCGTCGCCTGAAGCTCGACAAACAGAGCAGTGCTCAGCATGAAGATTTCAAGGTGGCCTACGTCTGGTCGGCTCTTCAAGACTGGAAGACCTACGTTGGCATGTTGATCTACATGGGTCCCTTGATGCCGCTTTACAGCATCAGTCTATTCCTGCCAACTATCATCTCCAACCTGACCTTCACGGACAAGACGCAAATCATCCGCAACCAGTTGTTGAGCGTGCCACCATACGCAGGAGCCACCATCGTCACCATCGCCGTTGGCTTCATCAGCGATCGTCACCGCAAGCGTGGCATCTACAATATGATTCTAGCTCCAATTGGCATCGCCGGATTTATTATGCTCATCGCCTCTACCAACCCGGTCGTCCAGTATGCAGGGACATTTCTTGGTGTCATCGGCATATACGCGTCTATCCCGGTCACAATTGCGTGGGTCGCCAACAACGTCGAAGGTGTTTACAAGCGAGGCATTGTCTTGGGGTTGATGATAGGATGGGGCAACCTCAATGGCATTGTGTCGAGCAACATGTGGTCGGACGCTCCGCGATTCATCTCAGGACATGCGACGGTTATCGCCTACCTCGCCATCTGTCTGTTTGGCGGTAGCGTTCTGTTTCACGTGCTCCTTAGCAGGGAGAACGTAGCTCGCAGAGCCGGCAAGAGAGACCATTTAGTGGACGGTAAGTCGAACTCTGAGGTTGATCTGCTCGGAGACAAGCGACCGGATTTCCACTATACACTGTAGAGCTCTACTTGTTTGGCGTTCTGGTGAGTAAGGTGTCCTACGAATTATGTCTAAGTTTGGAGTTAAGGGTGTTTCTTGTGGAGTCTCGCTTTCAAGAATATGGTTTCAAGGGTATAGATTGAGTTTATTGTCGATCCCGGTGTCTGATTTGGATATGGAAGTTCGTCACAGATAGGTAACTATGGTATCCATACAGTTGATACGACTTTGTCTTTCAATTGTACAGTTTTACAGGTACTGCAGGTCTAGTGAAAAAGATTCCAGTCTATTCTAGCGTGGCAACATATCGAAAATAACATATTGAGAGAACTGGGTAAAATCATGGATGTCACAATCAGCTTACAAGTCGAGTGCCCCAAGCCGAACAGGGATTCAATATGACAGGAAATTCGGGCTCTGGTTGGCTGCGAGGTATGCTCAGAATGCTCTGATTAGGCCCTCTGATCCTGCGGCTCGACAACTCGAGAGGTCTCATAAAAATATCTCGGATGGAGGGGGGCGTGACCAGGATTTGCTTCTTGATCACTTCTCTTTCTGAGCTGCCCGCATGTCCGAAGTCAGGGCTATCCATAAACATGCAGTGCTCGACATCGATTATGGCGGGGATGCTGTTTTCTTTTCATCAATGTGGCTGTGGCACTGAATTTGCTCGAGGTTGCGTAGATACATGTATTTGGGGGGGAATTTATATTCCCAACCCCCACAAATCCCCGTTCAGGTCTAGAGTATGGTGTGATGTGGCGTTGATCCCATGAAAAGAGTTGAATATTATTGAGATGGCGGTGGATGAATGGGAAGGGCATCCGAGTTTGGTGGCGCAGCGCCTTGGTAGTAGAGCCTCTTCGGGTCACCGTGATGTTGGTTACATCGTAAACCCACTTCGTAAACATCGAGTCTGTTGCCCGAGGAAGACAAAGAGTGTTCTGATTTTGTGGTGAATTCCTCGGGCCCGTGGCTACGCTGTACGAGAGCTGTTGGTTGGACTGTGTTGGACAAAAGAGATTGGTGTTCGCTGAGTAAGTAAGTGAAGATCTGTACCTGTGAAATGTCGTTAACGCAGCGTCTTGTCTACTGGTGATATGGATCATGCAGGCAGAGGTGTCATTAAATGTTTGTACTCAAGCATATCAGTGATATTGGGCGGTTGGCGAGGGATGATACCACATGCTTACCGAGGCTTTCCATGAGTGGACGAAGTAGAGGGCTCCACTTTGACGGAGGAGATGGATGAAACTGACGCTGGGGACATGATAGCGAGAGCAGGTGGTACCCAGGTAGCTGGTTGGTTGGGTGCTTGAGATGTGAGATGTTCCTTTGGATTCATTTATGGAGGTACGGTTGTCTGTCTTTTACACCCTTTCCAATGGAGTTTGTCGAGATATATCGAAATTATTTTCTATGGGCCATCTTTCCTCGAGTGTCATAATGAGTGGCCCAGTTTGGACTTTGGACTTCTTTTGGACTTGGCCTACTGATTTGTTGGCCTTTTTTGAACGGAAGTCTTTTTGGTTGTTCTTTTATATTATTTTACGCATACTCTTGGGTCATCTCTTTCTTGAAACAAGGCCTATGTCTGGTTTACTCAGCCTGCAACCTGGCATTTTCTGGCTGATTGAAAGCCATACACTGCGAGTGAGAGAATAATTGGCATGGTTTGCGAGCGTAATTCCCTTAACGTCCTTTTATTTTGTACTTCTCTTTATATCTTTCGGAAGTAGTCGTTCCTGTTGCACTTTTGGAGTTATTACTCGGTGCATCCAGTAGTATAAATGTACCTTGACCGCGGAGGGTAGCCAAGCCCGAGAGGTGTCAGCTGTTGTCTGAAGGCAACAACCAGGACCCGAATCTCCTGCGGGAAAAAAGTATAATACTTGAAAGGGACCTGGTCAGGCAAGCAACCGGGCGACTGCTACAGACTGTCTCCCGAGTTTGATTGGAGAAGATTCGTTGGATGGTTTGCACGGAAGAGCCCGGATGACGATCGCCACATTCGATGTTGACCAGTGATATAAAAGGACAACAAAAGTGCAATCCCCAACTCCATGTACCCGACTTGTATCTGCAGCATGAAGGGGTGAGCTCATAGTTTTGCGGCGCCTCCAAAAAGGTCACACAGCCAGGGGCTGTGTAAGCCTGACATGGGCACGATGGGCTGGCTTCCTCTTGTGAATTCTGTCGACCGATTTCTTCCAATTTATTTCGTACTTTTCTCTCTTTTGCTTCTCATAGAAGCGTGCTCATTGACCGGGAAAACCATCCAACAACAATGGCACCGATAGCCCAGGAATGCCCCCTTGACTGGGCAACACATGACAGCGAGATCCGCGATTTGTTTGTCAGTCAAAATAAGTCACTCAAGAACATAATGTAACACATGAAGGTCAAGTACAATTTCAATGCGAGGTCGGTCCTTGTCCCCTCTTCCGCCCATGTGGGGTGATTAGATGGCCAATCCAGACGACAAAATGAAGAAAAAGCTAACAAATCAAGGTTTTATAACAGCGAAAGGCAGTACAAATACCGGTTTGAATGCTTGAAGAACGTGAACGATGAGGAGTGGGCGTGGGTCGATGGAGAAATGCAGCGTCGCGCCGGACTGAGCCTGCAATCAGTGGCCTTTCAGAACCGATGAAGCTCCTCGGGTCCAGCCAGCCGTTGGAGGTCCAACGACTGGGCAGATTGGATCAAGTTTCCACCTTTCCGCAGAGGGCTTCTCGTCAATGATTCTTGACTTTGAGGCTGGCATGGAGATGGAGACAGGGCTAGATACAACTAATGGTAGGTTGTCCTAAGCTTAATAGGTTGATTGGTAGGTTTACCTGGAGCTAACAGTTGGGAGTACAGTCAACATTGAGTCTCGGTTTGGTTTCAACATCGCCGAGTATCGCTCCTGGCAGGAGATAGACTACCTCCAGCCTTCTCCTATGCAAGGTGCTATGATGCAGAGCAAAAGCCCCAGGATCATTGCTGGCTCTCCTCGGCCCCAATCCGCGACTGCGTGTCTTTCGCCATTTTCTCAATTTCTCGATCTCGAGCAACTCGGCATGCAGCCAGACTTTATACTTACGTTTAATCTCCCATGGTTCAAATTTCAGTCCTTTTTGGACATTCAAGGTAGGTCAATATTTTGAAGACCCGTTTATCAAGTATCATGGAACCACACTCACATGTGCTCAGTCAACATTTCGCACTTGACTCCTACCCTCGGACATGGTCCCTTGTCACCAAGGCGTGCTTCCAGCCATCTGCTCTTGAATGTGCGAACAGGCGGTCTATCGACTCTTCTCGGCTCCATGGCGAAGGTTGATCTCGATGATGATACCGAAAAGGCAGCAAGCCACCTCCAGCAACTCATGCCTGAGCGAGACAAGGGAGAGATTTCAACTAAGCTACGGCATATACTTGAGCCTAGCTCATCAATTCTTGTTGGTCTGTCATCGCTCTTTACCCTGGCAGCGTTTTCCGCCTCGAATAACAGCCTGGACAACATTCGCTTGGACAATTTCGTGAAATGGGTCATCGATCAAAAAATACACAGACTACCTCAGACGCTTCATGCAAATTGATATGCCAACAGTCCATGCTTTCTCCCTCAAGGTCTTGAAGTCAGCCGTCAGAGTCACGAGTGTCAAGCTACTGCGGAATTTTTCGACCTTGGATTCATGTTCGACAGTGTCTTGGAAGATATAGCCGCATGGGTCGGAGATACCGAGCTTTTGGGTCTTCTGTTGACCCGGGTGGACCCAAACTATTTCAAGAGCGAGAAAGGTTCTCGTCTTTTTCTTGAACTCATTCTCCGGAAGCAATTGGACCTGGCCTGCAACCTGATGGACCGTGGCGTCTCGGTGAACGGCGACCCCAACGAGCCATCCGTTCTTTGGGCAGCCGTCGACGAATTAAACATAGAGGCCGTCTTGTTTCTGCTACAACATAACGCAAGGGTAGACATCGTCGGCTCATGCCGCGTATCTGGTGGGAGGTGGTGTCCCTGCACTCCACTCGGAAGAGCCATTTGGTGGAGGAATTCAGAACTTGTTTCTATCCTCTTGGAGAATGGCGCAGACATAAATTACCAGTGCTGCAAAGCTGACGGACAGAATGTCTTGGAGTGGTCTTCACTCCACTGCAGGAAAATATACAACATCCTGAAGAAAACGCTTGGAGACGACGCCCTTGGTATGACAACAGGTGATTTAGTGGAGGCGGCCGACATTGGCGCGCACACCCTCAAGTCCTACATCACCAAGAGGCCAGGAAAGGTCTCATCTCACCAAATGGAAAAAGCCTTAAACGCTTCTATTATATGGCATCGCCTCTCAGCGGCTGTTGTACTCTTGGATCACGGAGCCGGTCCTGACTGCCCCACGCTGCCGCCCAAGTCTCGGCCCCTTCACACAGCTTTGACCCGTGCCAATGCCAAATTCGTGGAGATTTTGATAAGGTTCGGAGCAGATGTCAATCTGCCGCTGATCCTCGACACAGCTTGCAACAATGATGATCATCGCCCGTTACAGCTGCTCCTAGACGCCGGAGTTAGTCTAGAGGAGCATGGCATGTCGGCACTGGCCAAAGCGGCATCTCTCAGTCAGTTTTGCTCAGCTTCTATCCTGCTAAATGCTGGAGTGGACATCAACACACCTGGACTTCCACGCACCCCGCTTCAAGAAGTAGCAGCTGCAGTTGCCAATGGAAAATATAGTCTGGATATGGTTCGGTTTCTTCTCGCAAAAGGTGGCGACGTAAATGCACCGGCTCATCCATATGGCGGACGAACAGCATTGCAAGCGGCACTCGAGGGACACCTGCGCCCCGTCAAAATCTCAAAGCTTCTGCTGGATCGAGGAGCTGATGGGAATGCATCCCCTATCTTACTGTGCGGTTGTACGGCGCTGGAAGCACTGGTTAATCACGACTCTAAAGATGGTACTGAAGCTCTTCAGCTATGCCACCAGTTGCTTGACGCTGGTGCAGCCGTCAATCGACCTCATGCAGAGCCGAGCTCATCAATACATGGCGTCATAAGCCAAGGCTGGACTAACATCCTGGGAAGGATGCTCGAACCGCAGTACAATGAAGAAGAAGATGATTACATGTGGGACCCGAGGACACCTACGCAGCTTGCAGCTGAACATGGAAACCTCGAGGCAATCGAGATGCTCCTTTCTCATGGTGTCGACGCTAACGAGGCTCCAGGTATGCGCTATGGACGGACAGCACTCCAGGCATCCACAAGCAGACCGAGTTCCGCATCATACATGGATCTTATTGATTTCCTCCTAGAGAAAGGAGCAAATATTAACGCAGAACCTGGTATACACGGCGCCGCTGAGCCGAAATCAGCCGCTCGCTGATCGGAGCCCCGCATTAAACCCTAACCTGTAAACTCGCCGCCGGCGAAATCCGCGAATATCTACGGTGGCTCCGGTGTGGCCGCCATGCTTATTTCTGTATATCTACGTCGCCGGCTGATTCGGCCGCTGATTCGCCGCGGCCCCCGGAGCCTCCACTATAATACAGGGCGCTAATGCGCCGTGGCCACACCACTACAGCGGGGCCGGCGCCGTAAGCAACCGCTAGTCGCGCCTTTCAGGGAGTCTGCGCCCCCCCGCTCCGCTCCAACTCTCCGTCCCCAACCTTCTCTTCTTTCCGGTACCGTAGGCCGGGCTTCCTTTACGCTATGGCTCTCCGGAAGCGACGAGCGCCGGCTTCAACGCCGGCGCCGGCCAGGCTATCGATCACGGTAGCTGGATCGGCCGGCACGGAACAACCCCTAACCGGCCAAAAGAGGCTAGCGCAAGTAAGGATTCCAGCAGCGCGGCCGGAACGCGCTATCGTCAACAACGCCGAGCTCCGGGCCAACGCGCAGAACATCCTCACTATGATTAAAGCGACGCGGCCGAAGAACACGTCGTCGGCGTACGAGCCGAAGCAGGAAGAATTCCGGCGGTTCTGCCGGCGGAAACAGTACCAAGACGGCGAGACGGTAACGGAGGATAAGCTCCTTCTTTTCCTTGTTGAGGAGGTTGTGAATCGGCCGTTACGGTCGCGGAGCCGGAAGTCTGACGGCGATGTGCCGCTCTCGGAGACTCGGCTTGCCTGGCGGTCGGTCCGGACCTACGTTACGGCTATTACCGACCTTTACCGATCGCAACGAGCCCTCGGCATGAACACCCACCCCTCGCCCCGAGAGGATAACGCCCGGGAGTATATTAAATCTCTCCAACGCCGGGATACGGAGCGGCAGAAAGCCAACTACGCCGACAAGGGCCGAGATACCGTTCTTGACGGCTATTCGGAGGATGACCTCAAGCGGGTTGCCCAGGAGTTGTGGGGCCATACCGGCCAGTCAGCCGAATGCCACTTCCGGACTCTGGCCGATATGCTTCTCGGCCATTATATGCTTACCCGCGGCGGCGACCGACGGAGCCTTGAGATCTCGGACCTCTTTACGTTCGAATTCGCCGGCGAGGGGCCCACTCGGTGTATGCCGCTTATTACCACCACGCGAGCCGGAAAGCAGAACCAACACGGCCGCTTGGAAACCGCCGGCGCCCTTCGGAGCCGAGACCCGCTTATTTGCGTTCTTGGCGCGGTAGCCTTTTACCTCCTGTACCGGTGGGACCTTACCGATGAGCCGTTTCCCTGCTTTAAAAGCCGAGCGCAATGGTACGACATCCGGCTGTTGAAGAGCACCGAGGCCGGCCCCGCCTCCGCGTTAGCGTATAATAGCCAGCGGGATTGGGTTATTAAAGCGTTTGCGTACGCCGGTATCCGGTCGAACAAGAAGACCCACGTTGGCCGGAGCTCTGGAGCGAAGACGGCGGAGTTGAAGGGCGTAAGCGAGGCGCAGATTCGCCGTGCCGGCCGGTGGAACCAAGAGCAAATGATCGGCTGTTACCTAAATTCACTACCCCGGAAGTTCATGCGGACCATGGCTGGCCATCCGGCGCAGATGGGGGGCTTTGAGATACGCCGAAGCCGAACGCCGCCTCCGGACTCCCTGTTAGCGTTGATCTGGCCGGAGTTAAGCCAGTGGGCAGATAAGTTCGGCCCCGGCCCGGAGCAAATACACGACCTTGCGGCGGCCGGCTTCACAAGCTTGTTATTCTACCTCCGAGAGGTGATTCTGGAAGACTCGGTGCCGTTGATGCGCCAGTTTCCGGACTCCGCCGTGTGGAACCATCCGGTATTCCAGCACAAAGATTACCGGCCGTATGCGCACCGCGTAGCGGTAATAATAGAAGAAGGCGAGCGGCCGAGCCAGTTGGCCGTTCTGACGCAGGCTTTGCCGGTCCTTACCGACTACCTAAAGACGGCCGAAGCCCGGAGTGAGGTCAAGATATTGGAGCTTTCAACGGCCCTAACGGCCGAGATTCGTACGGCAGAAGCACGGCTAGCCCTAACCTATCAGTCTTCCTTGCGCGACCTCCTTGCCGGAAGCGTTTTCCAGCTGCAACCACCACCGGCACCAGCACTAGCATCGGCACCGGCTCCGGCTCCGGCACTAGCATCGCCATCAGAAAGCTGTTCAAGCAGCTCCAGCCGGCTAAGCTGCTCCAGCCAGCCAAGCCCAGAGCCGGAGGCTGCGGAGCCGGAGACTACGGAGCCGCCGAAACACCGCATGAGCCGGGCCGTCAAGACCGTAAATGACCTTTGGCGCGAGTGGACTACCGGCTTGCGGGGTAGCCCTTCGATCACGGCTTTGGATAATCGGTGGGGGAGCCGGTGGCGTGCCGGCCGTCAGGCCGAAGTTCAGTGGTATTCTTTACGGCTGGAAGTCATCCGAGAGATCCGGCGAGTTGCCGGCTTACGGCGGTTGAGCGAAGAATCGGCGATGTTCTTTGTTGCGGCCGAACAACGGCAATCTAACTGTTCTCTGGATTTGTATTGCAAGCGGCTCCGCGCCAACAGGAAGACGAGGGAGGCCGGCGCCGGTGATAAGAAGGGTGGCCGGCGGCGCGATAACGGCACGGCGCCAGCGGTAACAAGCCTTCCGTAGATAGATTTAGTAATTGAGCCGTTGTTGCAATACAGTTTGGGCCTGGAAACGCTGTTTTACTACGTAGATTGCGCGCAATTGCTTGTGTTTAGGGGCTTCAGGGGCTAAAAAATCGCACATATAACCCTAACCCTGCGCAGACGTAGACATCCTTGGGATATTTACGGTCGCTGAGGGCACGGCCCCTTTTTGGCTGCGAAGAGGCGCTCAGCCGCTGATTCAGCCACAAATTGGCCGCCGTAGATATACCCTTGCTATCCACGGTGGAGTGACGGCTTTACAAGGCGCCGCCATAGCCGGGAATCTCCTTTTGGCTCAACAGCTAATCGAAAGAGGTGTCGATGTGAATGCAGCACGTTCACCTGTTGATGGTCGGTATGCTATACAAGGGGCCGCTGAGCATGGCAGACTGGACATGGTCTAGCTCCTGCTCAACGCTGGGGCAAAAATGGGATGACTTTGAAGGTACAGGGTTCGAGTATGCGATTCGGCTTGCAGAAGAGAACGAGCACTTCGCTGTAGCTGAGTTGCTCAAACCTGCTTCCAGGGAGAGGGATTGAATGCAGTAATAAGCTTGATAGATGATGCCTACGTGCTCGGGTTGCCTACTACCTGTATGTTAGACTTAGTCCGTGTCATTTGACTCTCGTCTTATGTTTCTTGTCAAACTACTTACGCCGGCTTAGTTGGAAATACAAATCTTACCCATTGGCTACCATATATAGGTCAAGTAGTTATAGCGGAACGAAGCAAATATCTTGCGGAAGAGCACCCAGCTCCATCAACATATATGTGCCCCTTGGCCGCAGTTCGGGATGGAAACTCGGACCGAGTTCGCCGTTGCTTTGACCTCCCGGGTACTATCCAGAACTTCGCCACATATCTGTGCCTTCGTTTCTTGTTTCTGCCCGGTTGCTCCAATGCAACTACCACTAGGGATTTTTTGCACTTCATCAATACGCCTTGCAGAGACGCCTTGATATCAACTAGGTAGGTAAGTACAGATGTATGGCACCCAACAATGCGCCTGGCAGTGCACTGAATAATACGTTAATTAGCCGGCTGAATTCACATTCTTGTAGTGGTTATGTCGACCGCGTAGCTATTTAGTAGCAAATACCACATTTCCGGGTAAGGTGGATGGTATATGTGCTTAGATGTACATGGTCCATGCCCACACTCAACGGACAGCACCTGAAAGTTCAGATCCAAGTCTCTAGTAGCAACCTCCTATGTTCCACCCGACAGGAAAGCCGCAGTATGGCTCGCATGACTTCAATGCTCTCCAGAGAGGAGACAGAGGCCGGCCATCTAGTACTCCCTTAACGGCAACTGTACGGTTAGTCTGCGAGAAGACGAGCATCGCCTAGATACCACGCCTCGAAGTTGCTTCCTTTTCACTTAATGTCAAACTTCAGGGTAGGCCGCATCATGTAGGTAGGAGGGATACACTGGGTAGAGTGGCAGTCTGCCTTGGTTGCAGAAGTCACCCAACGGCGAAGGGTCGTAACCGACCAGACACCTTAATGTTCTCACTCAGGAGTCTCGTGTAGCTTTCTAAAGAAATATAAGCTTGCTCGAAGAGATTATTATAGCTAAAATGTGTATAAAAGGACGGTGGTCCGCCGCCATCAACGACCATGGCTGGAAACCATCGACTCAGCATCCCAACCCCCCAAGACCACTTGTCACCAAGTCATCTACATCAGCACAATACATCTGTCAAATCACCACCAACAAAGATGCGCGCTCCCTTCGCTCTTCTTCCAATCCTCACCCTACCAGTGTTCGCCGCCACGGGATGGGATGACCTCTACAGCAACTGCACCGCCGTCTCCTATGATGAACTTGAGGTCATCGGCAAGACGCAGCGTGTTCACATCGGCGCCCAGGGCATCTACAGCATCACTCGCGACGGTGCCTGCGTCTACATGGACGCCAGCCCGACCGGGGCCTTTGCCACCGAAAAGCCCGCCGTGCATGCCGATTTCGTGCAGTGGCTCAGCACCAGCGGCCAGAATCTGGCCCAGTTCGACTTCCTCGGCGGACGGCAGATCGACAAGCGTGCCGCCTTTGCCTGCAACGACGTCTGCGATGGCTCGGGCGTGACCAGGATTGCCTGCAACACCATTGGCTGCGTAAACTGTCGCATTACCGACTCGTTCACCAACGGAGGCTTCTCGTGGTGGATTGCTCGCTGTCTTCCGTAGATACCTATGCTCGCTTGTCCTGATGTGATCTGGTAGTTGTTGGGCGGTAGATTCGTGGGGGATTTTTGATCCATGATGGGACATACAGCGGCTGGAGGCGAACGAAGGTGTACCTAACGAGACGGGGAGGAATGGCTCCAAGTTGCTTGAATTCTATGTACCTTAGCATTTTCACAAAGAAACAGAGAATAACGCTTGGAGGATAGTATGAACATTCTGACCCCCTGGGCGTTCCCCTCTTTGTTCCTCATGCATACATTTGGACCCGCGGCTAAATTAGCCAGACCCAGAGATCGTCGTAGATGCAACCAGAGAAATACAAATACGACTGCCTACAGGACTGGACCGAATCTTCATCAGTCGTGGATCGGTATCACAACGACACCGAAGTCCGAACATGCCGCCGACCCAGCAACCACGATGCTTCCCCCAACTCGCGGCACAATTCCGCAATTTACGTAAATGCAGATATGCCATGGTACGGAGTGCTGCAACCTTCTTCGGGGTTTAGGGCCGATGACATGTTGTCGTCGAACCGAATTGACCGGGGCTCCCTTAACTCGATGTGGAAGAAGACGTTATCTTCATCGACACTGACGACGCACCTGCCCCCTCCAGCCTGGTCATGACAGCTGCTATCTGTGGCGCTGTGCATACCAGGTCTATTGTAACCTGGTAAGTTCTGGCCGTCGCGGGTAGTCGATCCGCTGTCCTATTGTGGTCGATAATGGTTCTGCGGCCGTGCGAGTCGGACGGACTGTGGGTGCTGTCCGGCGAATCGACGGAATGATTCTACGTCCCTTCCAGTAAGACGATCTGTTCCTTGAGGACATGATTGGTTGTTGAAATGGACTCAAATGGTGGATCCCGAGAAGGCTGTGGTGGGCATGGTTGGGGAGCGAGGTAAGGGAGCGTGAGGCTTAGAGCGACCTGATCGGGGGTGCTTGTGCTTGGATCGGCTGCAAAATATATTAGTACATTGATTATCACCGAGCCGTAACGGATGACACACTACTCTGCTTCAACCTGGTCCTTGGCATTCTGTAATAGCTCGCTCTTCTCAGCCTCTGAAGCGTTTATATACGCTTCTTGCTTTTTTTGCCGCAGCTCTTTTTCTTGAGATTGCAGTGTTCAATGCGATTTTTGCATCATGGAGCTGTTTCTCTACAGGGCTAAACTTTTCGATTCTAGCTCGGGATCTTTGAGAATGGAAGTTCTGGCTATACTCCTCTGGTGCCTTTCGCTTCCGTGGCATGTTGAAACCTATACGATATTATCTTCCAGCAAAAAAAAAATTAGAGAGTGCGAATAGCAAAAGTAAAAAGACGAGAACCATGTAAAGAAAGGAAAAATCCTGAAAGATGAGACTTGAGACTTTTAGTAAACCCGGTTTTAGAGGACCACATAACTTTACACGTTTTAGAGTTTGAGCGTAGTCCTAACCCACAAACTGGCATTGGCCATGTGTCCCTTGCCGTTTTTGGTTCACTGCCGCCTAAAAGATAGGTAGTGCTAAAGATGATGGAGGAGCAAAAGCTTCTGGCCCTCCTCCACTATATATACAGGTTCTTGTGGCCTGTGTCCAGTGGGGCTGTTACGCCCTCGTCCCCCCTCATGGCTGGCTTACATGTGCTGTCAGACCCGAGTACACAGTCTCAAAATGTTGGTTGCAATAGCAGAGAATCAAGAAGTCTGCAGACGTAGTCACGAAGCAAACAGCTCAAGGAAGCTATTCGCAAATGTGTCAATTGGTCTGAAGAAAAGAAGGAGACTATTCAGTACAAAGGAAAGAAAACCACTTTTGTGTGAGCAGAATCCAGCCCTGGCCGGAATACCGGCGCAGCGGGTCCTGGTGCGAATCCGCTTATGCCTGCTTCTAGTTGTTGCCCCTGTCAACGGCATATGCGTGAGGTTATTCCAACACAGAATAGGTCTCTTCCCCATCTCTTCCCGCCAGTGGTCCGGTATTTCGTTACGGGCATTGACGCTGAATTTGAACCATCGTTGTCCGGTCGGTGTAGAAATATCAATGATTGCGTCGTTGTGGACCATAGAAAGTCCAAGGCCTGCAGCGTTTCTACTTCGGTGGTGGCCAGCCGAACGCATCGCCCAGCCCAGAATATCTTGCAGGAAATCGGCGAAGTGACCAACGTTCTCGGACGCGGTGAAGAGCATTATTTTCGTCCCTGCCAGTGCGGACGACATCGGGTGGTCGCCGCCAAGCCGTATACAAGCAAGCTGCATGACGTATTGGAGGTAGATGCTCACGATCTGACCAGCCTCGCAACCTCCCACAAGGGGTTTGCGGTACCACTTGTCAACCAGAGAATGTGGAAGTATGAGTCAGAACAGTACAATCCCTTCCAAGTTTGACAGCTCGACTTCGCGGGCAATTCTGCCAAAAATGCTATCCAGGTACAACCGTCCTTGTACAGGGGAGCCTCCCGATCTGACAAGCTCGTGTAATCCCCGGAAAAAGTCGGCACAGTTGGAAATCAAGCGGTTGACCATCGTGGTACGAAATGGCCCCTCCACGGTATTGGTTTCTGGGATGGTATCCAGCCACTTGAGAACGAAGGACGGCATATCCTGTGCTACTCGACCCTTGTGCTGAGTGATCTCATCGTCGACCGGACGTGTAAAGAGCTGCGTCCCGAGCAGCACCCATATCCCGAGCAGCCCCATATCCTGAGCCGAAGGAGTGGTAAACTCATCCACCGGACCAGCAAGGTTGGACTTGAGACGAGACGTCTCATTCTTGGATCGTATACAGGTCTTCGTTCCTCGGTCACGTTTGTTGTACTTCTGCCAGCCCCATTTCTCGAACTTACGTCTGTACATTCGACGACTGCAAGCGCGTTAGACGACCTGCACGGGTAATGATTGACGGACAGCCATAAACTGCACGTACGTTGCCGAGAACTCGTGACTCTTCTTCATAACTTCAATGACATCGTTGACGAGCAAGTTCATATTGAGGTACAGGTGCTCAATGACAGACTTCTTCGACTCCCAAAGCGGGATACTGGCTTGGTTCAAGGGAACAAGGTGCTGAGAAGGCTGGGGGGTGTCGCAACTGTCTGTGACGGGGTGCGCAACGACATTTCGGTCGTCATCAGAACGAGAGGGCTGGGGTTGATAAAGGATAAGTGCTTGAGGATCAACACAAACTGCATCGCCGGCAGTCGCAAAGGTGTCCGTTGTGAACTGCGTTGTTAGGACAAACTCGAGAGAACTTTCACAGAGCCTGAAATCCAGAACAGAAACTGCTCTTTAAGCATTTCGTGCTCTCTGGAAAATAAAAGCATCACGCGAGGGCATCATTTTTCATGTCCAGATTGGCTGCCAGTCTGCTGCATGTCGGGGCATTTTGTCAGCCAATAGCAAGTCAAGTATATGAAGGGGTCTTGGTCCTTTTACGCCCGACCGGCCAAGGCTTCCGAGTCTCTCAACGCTTTGACAGCTTTGGGGTGCTATTGGTTCAAATCATAGACCGCGCCCAATTCACTGTGTGAAACTGCGTCCAGGACTCTCCGAGCCAATTCTTACCTCTCCCAGCCAAGCAACCTGTCTGGGGCCGGCATCCTGTACCCCAGGTCACTGCAGTCGTCTGCGAAGTCACCACCGAGACCAACGCTGGGAACACCCATGCTCGAACCCCTCACAGGTAAAAGTGCTCGAACCCCTCACAGGTAAAAGTGCTCGAACCCCTCACAGGTAAAAGAAAAGATGAGTAGAAATTATGATTACTCTCCCGCGCACATGCTAGTGAATACCCAAATACATGAGCCCCTACGAATTATCTCCCATTCCCACTTATAAACAAAACACCAGCCCAAACGCCAACAACAAAGTCCCCACGCCATAGTTAATACGTGATACGTTTCCGGCGTTGTCCCTATATTTCAAGATAATCATCAGCACAAGCTACAAAATGGTAAGTGCTAGCCCCGGATATTAGGGACACATACTTATCTGGCCCGCTCCCTGTGCCCCCAGTTGAAGTGCCGCCGGACCCACCATCACCCCCTCCGGTTTTGGATGGATTAGGGTCGGACGAGTTCCACGCATTCCCATTATACGGGGTGTAGCAGGTCAATCCCTTAAACTCGGCGTCCTCTCCGCCGGTAAATGTGAGATTGGCGTAAGCTTTTCCCAACGCCGTGCAATCGATGTCTCCGATGGACACGACCTTGAAGTATGACAAGGATTTCAGGGATGGAAGATTGATTCTGTAGTGTCGTCAGCAGCAGAACACCTTTCCTGGAAGGGGAGATTGGCATTATTACTCACTCGTCAAAATGGCCATCAAGATATATCCCTCCATTGATGGTCTTCAATGATGGCAGGGACAGTTTTTTGAGTCCATAACTATCAATGATGGCGATATCTCCAGTGATAGATTCGAGTTTGCTAATCGCCAATTAGCATATCACATTCAGACCCCCGAGATAGAAGCTTGATCATGTGCTTACGGGAACGACAAACTCGTCACGTTATCCACATAGCCAATCCATATTCCCCCGAGCGTGATGTTTGTCAGATCCGGCATAGAGATGCTCGTCACGCCATCGTCCACCCGATCAGATACACTGAGCTTCGGCAGGAGGTAGCCGGAGCTCAGCTTGGGAATGGACTTGACGCCTGGCAGTTCGAAAGGCCCCTTGAACTCGTGGCCGACGAAGAACCCGATCGCAGCATCGCTGAGGTCTGGACAGTTCTTGTAAAAGTCGATTTCTGTCTGGTTGGCGATTGAGATCCAGGGATCATCACACGATAGGGGATCATCACTTTGGGCTGATTGTCTGATCAGTTTTTTGATCGTGACTCATTTCAACTTTCACAGATAACCCAGGCACTTACCGGCTACGGCATCTATCGCCGCCAAAAGCGCTGCGAACAGCGGTAATCTTGAGCTGAACATGTCTCTTTTCGTGTTACCTGAATTTTGGGCGCGAGTTTTACCAAAGAGCAAGCATTACGCACTCTCCAGAAATGAACAGAGGATGGGGCGAGACTCGCGAGAGGTAGACACGAGAGGAAGTTGTTTTTTTTTACTTTTTAATTTTACCACTTTTAGCCGCTCGCGTGTAATCCCGTATTCCTTCGCCTCTCTTGGCAAATTGCTTAATACGACCTTTAGGCAACCGACCGAGGTCAATTCCCGGTGATCTTCGCGTATGACACCTCCCTAAAATAGTCCATTAGTTTCTCCAAGCTCCACAATGTTGTCATTTAGCATTAACGTTACTACTATAGTTCAACTTTGTTTGTCCCACCCAAAACCCCTAACCCACAGCCCGCTTTTCCCCCCTTGGAAGAAAAGGGGGAAAGCAAAACAAATCAACTCAACTTCAACTTATGTCTAAAATGTCGACTGGGGACTGCATGCAAACTCTCAAATATTTTCACCTCCAGTCCACACCCAACATGTCTCGCGAGGAAAGCATACCCCTCCGCAACAGCCCTCATACCCACCTCGTAGACCTTCTCCCGCCTGGGACTCAAGTCAAACAAATGCTTTGCCCCTTCGTCGACGATTCTCAGCTCCGCCTCCACGCCACGCTCCCGCAACGCGTGGTAGGTCCGCTCAGACTGCTCCCATGGAATCAAGTCATCCAGGCGCGGATGGATCAAGAAAGTCGGGACACCGTAACGCCTCTCCTTGATCTGTGCAAGGGGACTCGCAGCCCGCACATCCTCACTCCCATAACTCTTCAACGCTCTGCGCGTGTTTCTGTCCAATCCGCCGAGGAGAATGTCCAGCGTGCGCCCATGCGTGTTCATGTGCAGCGCCAACCTGCTCCGCGGATCACCGGTCGCGAGCCAGCCGCCCAGAGCACGTTTTTCGGTCGGGACGTTGTACCCCACGATCAGTGTGTCCATGAGCCCAGTTGTCCAGAACTCGTTGTCGGAATCTAGTTTGTCAATGTGGTCTCCAGCACCGGCGGGGACGTTGGGGCTGGACCAAAATGGGTCCTCGAAATCGGTCGCGCAGTAGAATGCAAGGATTGCACTTGGGGGGGGGAGGGGGGGGGGGGGGGAGATACCGTTTGCAATGGATGTCCAGGCTAGTGTCATGGCGAGGTGGCCGCCGGACGACCAGCCCACTGCCACGACGTGCTGGCCGTCGATGCCGACTTCGTTGATGTCGGCTCTCAAGACAGAAGTGTGAGGAAGCACGGTGCGTATCCACGCCAGTGCATCGAATACGTCGACCATTGCACCCTCGAGGAGCGTTGTTTCAGGACAGAGCCGGTAGTCGATGCTGATGGCTACAAAACCGCTGTTCAGGAGCATGTCGGTCTGCTCCGGCCGGATGTCGTGCCGAGAGAGCATGATGTGGCCTCCGCCGTGGATCATCAGCGCGACTGGCAGTTTGTTATCGCCGCCGTTGGCTTTGATAGTGGCTTCGGTGGGGAAGTAGATGTCCGCTTCGAGCTGGACGCCGTCTAGCTCTTTGAAGACGACCGTCTGCTTGTTGGGTACCGATGTTTTAGGGTCGGAGAGGTCGTCGTCTATGCGCTGGTCATCAGATAACGTTTTGATGGATGGTGGCACCTGAAGTTGAGGTGACGCGGCAGCAGTAATGACCCGCAAGATTTCCGATTCCGCCAGCGTTGCGTCGGTGGCGCTCCAGTCCACCCATTGAAATCCGGCCTCGCGCAAACAGCGGTCCCACGTCTCCTCGTGGGCGAGAGCGTGCTCACGCCCCATCGCTAAACAGCCACCAGCCCTCGAGCAGCCCAAACACCAGGTCGAACCAGTACAGGTTGCGCGTGAGCTCGACCAGACACACAAGATACCGTCCGGTCGAAGCATTTTCCGGATGTTGGTCGCCGAGACGACGAGGTCTCTTGTCGCGTGGATGCAGTTGGTCGACAGGATGATGTCGTACTGGCCCTCGTCCTGCGCGGCAGGCTCCTGCTCGATGTCCATTGTTCTGTAGCGCATCAGGGATGACCACTTCGCAAACCTGTGCTTCGCGGCGGCGACCAGGGAGGGTGACAGGTCGGTGAATGTGTATGAGAACTTGCGCTGTCCCAACGCGGAGAGCGTCTCGATGATGTGCTTGGATGTCCCGCCTGTGCCGGCGCCGAGCTCGAGGATTCGCAGTTCCCGACGGCCTCCGATACGTTCCAGTACGGATGATAGGTACTCCCCGAGGAGCAGGGTGCCGGTCTTGAACATCGGCGCGTTGGTGTAGACGTCCTCGAGGAGGGCACGGGCTGCTGCGTTTTGGAAGATGAGCGCGATAGGATCGGCTTTCCCGCCGAGACAGTCGGCCAGCCTTGGACCGGTGGCGTGAAGGAGCTGGGACTCGGATGCGTGGATTGGGAACTCTGCTAGCATCCTCTGGTGCAGCGTCTCCGCTGAGCTGCTGGGGATGAGCGTCTGCGTGCGGTGGAAGGTCTCGCCATCCTCCTTGACAAGGAGACCGGCATCTTGGAGCAGTTTGTACAATTGCGGGATCAGTTTGCTGTGTTTGGGCTCGTACGGGATAATAGGAACCCGTTGGCCAGCCTGCATGGATTGCAGGTCGCAGCCGAGAGTGGAAAAGGCGTCGACGACGTAGCGCACAACAAGATCTGACTGGAGTGTAAAGGCAGCGCCATAGAAGCCGGAAAACCCTGTAGCGTTCGCATGGCTGATGTACGATGTTTTGACAGTAGCGAAGCACTCCTTGCTCATTTTCGCAAGGTCGGTTCCATCATGCCTGTCCTGTTGTGGGCGGAGAGTGTCGGCGGCGTCGACAACCTCAACTTCTCCCACCACTTCATCAGCAGCATGGTTGGAATTGTGCGGCCAGATCAGTCTCGAGACTGCCTGAATGACCCTGCAGCCAAGCAAGTCGCTTTGTGAGATTCCATCGACGTGGAACTGACTGTGAATCTCGGATACCACTTCCATAATCAGGAGCGAATCGACACCCATGTCGTCCAGGGTCGATGTTGGCGCAATCTCGTCGACAGCTACTTCGAGAATGCCACTGAAAAGATTCCGCACCAGCTGTACCTTGTCGGCCTCAGTTTCCTGGCTTTTACTCGTATTATCGGCACCAATCTTCGGCTTGTCGTTGGGTAGTACGGCTTCGGCCTGGACGGACGAAGCGCGTGACTGGTACCCCGAATCCTCGTCCACGTCGCTGCTGCTAGAATCTGGCGTCCTTGCAGTATCTTTCGTAGCAGTGTTGCTGACAGAAGCAGGAAGCACAATTTTGTTGAGTCGGCTTAGCCCTTTTGCCAACGATTTGAAAGGAACACTCCTAAACGTGGCTCCCAACACAGCCATGACCAGGTTACCCGATGCTGCATCGCAGACAAACATGTCGTTTGCAACCTCATCCTCCGCAGCAGTCACCGATCCGTCGCATCGTGTGTAGACCGACCATTCCCGTACATCTGAGCCCTTGCTCGCCATGAACGACGAGGTGAACATGACCTCCTCTACCGCCGTACACACAAAGACGTGGCTCTTGTCTCGTCGCAACGACTCCGAGAGGCAGTTGACGTGGATGCCGGCGACCTGGAGGAAGTTGTCCAGGATGATGGGGTCACAGCACGATGCGGTCTTTGCCTGTTGTTGCAGTGTTGCAGGAACGGCGACGGAACCGACTGCTTCGTTTCCGAGCGCGGAAACGCTGCGAACGCCACTGGTAGTAGTTGGCGTAGTCGACGACTTCTGAGAAGATGTGGTAAACCATGGCGCCGCTGACCCCGGTTGTGGTACCGGCATGCGCTGCTGAAGTCAGGCGTCTGATTCCCTGAGTCGCGAACCGTTGCAGCAGTTTCAGGCGCCTCTCGTCACCGCCGTTGGTGGTGGTCGTGGTGTCGGCCTGGTCCAAGGACATCTTGCCTCTGGCATGTTCGGTGGTCTTTCCGTCAGCCTCAGACAGCCGGCTGAAGAGGCTAAAGCTCCAACTGTGCGATGAGTCGTCGTGCTGGTGGAGACGAAGGAACAGGGACGTGCTGGTTCCTAAACCAAGAGGAGCTGACATCTCCAGACCTTCAACGTGTGGCAAGAGACTGTATTCGTTTGTATGTATGTTGTCGATGACTGATCGCGACGCCAACACAGCCAACTCGATGTACATGGAGGCTGGACAGAGGCTGTGGCCTGTAACGGCGTGGCCGCGACCTGCCAGCACAAAGAAATGGTTCGCCTTGTCGACGGAAAACAGATACCCCCCGGCGCTTTCTTTCTTGACCAGGCTGACCAACGCTCCTTTATCAGTCTTGTTGTTGCTGGTTGGCAGAGCACCCATCTTGAGCTGGATCCAATGACTCGTCCTCTCAAAGGGGTACGGCGGTAAGCTGATAGTCGGGTAACGTGAAGTAGAGTTCTGGAAGAGCCAGAACTTGGACGCGGATCCGGCTCGCCAGAGATGGCATGTGGCCCGGGCAAGATTGGACATGGCTTGTCCATCATCGCTCCCCAGGCCGATTGGAATAAAGACATTGGTGCCGTCCGACTGGTTTGCCACGGCCCGCCTGGCCATGGCAACGACCGGGGTGTCAGAGCCGGCCTCGAGCCAAACAGCGGCAGGCGAGCGGGCGGCAATGCGCTCGATGGCATCGCCAAAGTACACCGGTGTCCGAGTATGTTGGGCCACCTCGGTTGCGGTAAATTGTGTCCAGCTCCTGTTATCGGCTGAGCAGGTTTCCACTCTGAGCATTGGTGGTCGGATGGTGATGGACTTGGTTAGATCGGCCAAATCAGGCATGATGCTGTCGGCAAGATAACAGTGATATGCGTGCGTATTGTTCAAGCTGGTGGTCTTGATGGTTCGCTGCTGACATTCTTGTCTCGCACACGCAATGGACGCGGCATCACCAGCGAGGACGAAGCTGCGAGATCCGTTGTAGCAAGCAACACCGACATGACGTTGACCCTGATCATGTAGATTCACAGCATCCACCACGGCTTCCATCTCGGTCTGATCACACTCGAGCGACAGCATAGCGCCGCTCTCTGGACCCCAACTCTCGCGAATCAGCTTTGCTCGGCCAGCCACGAGCCTGAAGCAATCCTCATCCGAGATGGATCCAGCCACACAAAGTGCCGCGAGTTGGCCGAAACTGTGTCCGACGAGGGTGTCGACCTCCAGACCAGAGTCAATCCAACTCCTGGCCGAGGAAATCTGTAGCGACAACAGCATGCAGTGGAGCGTGACGACGTCGTCGGTTTCGTCACCCAGAAATATGGCTGGATAGATGGATCCGAGGCCCAGAGTCTCGCAAACGGCATCGCAACCATCAAGGTGTTGTCTGAACAGATCGCAATTGTCATACAGCTGCCTCGAGATTTTGACCGATCGACCAGTCTGGCCGCCAAAGCACAAGACTACCGCCAGCGATGCGTCTGTGCTCCCGAGTTTCTTCGCGTGTGTGCTCATGGTCTCCGTCGTCAATAGCAGCTTGTCCAAGGCCGACATGGCACTTTTGGCATTGGGGGCAGAAAACGCAAGGCGATTCTCAAAGGTGATGTTGCGGGTGCGTGAGAGGTTGTACGCAATGCTCGCGAACGACAGCCCTGAACTGGTCTCCAAGTACGTCCTGAGCACTCGGGCATAAGCCTGGAGGTGGGACTGTGTTTTGGCCGAAAGAAGAACAGGGTAGGTGGTGGAGTCTGCAGCCACGGAGCTCGGCTGGCCATGATGGTGGTATGAACGGAGCAACATGGCCGAGTTGCTGCCAGCCGCCCCATAGTTATTGACCAGAGCAGCACGGGCTGTGTCCCCTGAGCGCCACAGCTGTGTTTCCTTGGGTATGACAATGTCCGCACATGCTTTGATCCGAGGATTCAGCGAGGCGAAACCCGCCTGCTTCGGGATGGTGTTGTGCTGCATCATCAGAAGCACCTTGATGACGCCCGCAACACCCGAGGCAGCTTCTGTGTGTCCGATGCTATTTTTCACCGCGCCCAAGAACAAGGGGCCGTCCCTACCAGTCCCAGGAGCTCCTGTAAGGGCGAGACGAACACTTTCGTACTCTATAGGGTCCCCGACCGGCGTCCCCGTACCATGCGCCTCGACGTAGCTAACTTGGCTGGGCTTTATACCAGCACGCGACATCACGCGTTGGTACAGGTCACTCTGCGATATCGAGTCCGGCACGGTGATGGAACTGCAGTTGGACCCCTGGTTGACGGCCGACGAAGCGATCACGCCGAGGATCTGGTCGCCATCGTCCACCGCGTTGGAAAGCCTCTTCAGCACAATCATGCCAGCGCCCTCGCCTCGGCAGTAACCTGCAGCAGCCGTGTCAAACGCCCTCGACGAAGATCCTTGGGGGTTCAGAAACGAGGCAGCAGCGAGATTCTGGTGAAGCGACGGGCTCGTAATCACGTTCACGCCGCCGGCAAGCGCCATGCTGCACTCGCCACCCAGAACCGCCCGGCAAGCAGTGTGTATGGCGACGGCAGAGGACGAGCAGGCCGTGTCGAGCGTGATGGACGGACCCTTCCAGCCGAAGAAGTGGCTGATGCGGCCGCTGATGAAGGCGCGCAGGGTCCCGACGGCCGAGAAGACGGTGGCGTCCTCGGAGGTGACGTTGTGCTCGTAGTCGACCGCGCCGACGCCGAGATAGCAGCCTACGTCGGTGTTGCGGCCGTCCGGTTGAATGGAAAAGTAGCCCGCGGCTTCGAGCGCTTCGTAGGCCACCTCGAGAGCCAGACGCTGCTGCGGGTCCATCGACTTGGCTTCACGGCCGGACAGGGAAAAGAAGGCATGGTCAAAAAGATCGGCTCGGGCGAGGAAGTTACCGGAGAATTTGGCAAGCTTTGGCTCGCGACTGACCTGGGACGGGTGGAAGCGGTCAGGGGGCAGTGGACCGAAGGCGGTCTCCCCTTTGGTCAGGAGCTCCCAGAATGCTGCGAGGTTCTCAGCTCGGGGGAAGCGGCATGACATCCCCACGACGGCGATCTCGTCTCTGTCACTAATGTGATTGGCATGACCAGAAGTTGGTGACGGCCCCTGCTTGTCGGCGGATTCTTTCGCGGCTTGGGTGCCACTTGTATCACGAGGTCGAAGCGATGTGGGAATCACACCACTATTCTTGCCAGTACCACCGGTCGTACCTAGGACCAGAAATGAGACCCTCTGGTAGATTGGTAAGGTCTGTTTGATGGTCTGAAACCAATGCAGCCTCTTGCAAAGGATGAGGTCGATGGCAATCTCGTGGAGCGCGCCACTGGTGATGAGTTGGGCGTTGGCCGTGGATCTGAGCGGCAACCGTAGCTTGTCGGCATCGCCAAGACCAAGAATGTTGTGGTTTCGGGCGCACAGTCTGGCCAGGCTCCTAGCGGTCTCTGAGTGAGTAGAGTGGTGGTAGGATCCGTTGATTCCAAGAGCAGATACAACTATCTTCTCGTCGCCCAGTCGCTCGCGGAATGGTTGCTCGCTTTTCTGTGGCAAAGTGATGGTGTATGTGTTGTCGTCCGTGATGCAGGACATGTAAGCCTAGATCAGGTTTCAGTGGTTGGAAACAGCGACATGTTTTGCTTCGGGGGCCTACTAACCTTCGGAGAACTATCATCCAGGCATGTTGCCAGGTAAGCCCGGTCAGCTGCCGTCTTGCAGCGAACGGTCACGGTCATGGCTCTGTCTAGCTGCTCTTTGGTTGCCTCGTGAAAATCTATCACGATCCCGATGCACGCAGCAAGTCGTACAGCGTTGCACATGCTGGCCTTGAACTCGGTGCTGTTCTTGGAAGAGGAAAGCACGGCCGCGCCGAGGAAGCCAATACAAAACCCCTGGGTGGCTTGCAGGCCGGAGTAAATGTCATCATCCTGCTTCTCCGCCCGGATGAAGTCTAGAAATTGAGACAGGACGGTAAGCGGGGCAAGCTTCGTGTTGGTCAAATCTTTGGGGTCCAGCTTTCGAGTCCCTGCGGCAAACTCGGAGAGTGCTTGCAGTTCATCCAGTCCCGAAACGTCAGCATGGAGCACAGCCTGCCCGAATTCGGCTTCTAGAAGTGGCCAGACTGAGGGAAGGTCCATGAAGGCCTTCCTGATCAGGTGGAGGTCGTCTTGATCGAGAAGCGCAGAGCTGAGGGCCGAAAGAGACGTGGTAGTCCAATGTGTGGCTTGGGGACCAAAGATGGCGATACGGAAGTCATTGACTGAACCCATTATAATGAAACTTGGAGGAATCAGGATGAACTATTCGCGAATAAGGCCTCTAGGGCTAAGCCTAGAAAAGATGATGGAGTGATAAGTGATGGTGAAAACATCAAGAGTACTTGCACAGGTCCGATACCAGCTTTAGTAGCATCGTTATTCTTATCCCCTATCTACAGCCTTTCTTTCTGTTGCAAGAACGGAACCCCTGTATACTGCTTTCCTCCGTTGCCGTTCCCCGGTGATGTTGTGATGTCCGTCCAGCCTGGATACCCGTGTGATCATTGGCCAAGCCCCCCTGAGCTATTAGTTGACTCCGATATGGTCGGCGACGTCTTTAACCTTGCTTAGAAGGCTGCATTTACACATGGCGTAACCATTGGTCGACCCCCGCTGTAGTAGTCGATTCCGACAGGAAGTGAGCCAACGACATATTTACTCCTGGTTAGAGGGCAACATTTACTCGGGCTTGGCGCTGAATGGTGCGATAACAGAAAGCAGAAAGACCCATGCATGATAACCAGGTATGATGCATGTGTTTTGTCGGCCCTGTACGATTGCACAATTTAGAACTAGCACGAGCAGCACTTGATGGGTTTCCTTTCCAGGGTTACTTTCCTAGTAAGGTTTAGGCCATGATAAAGAGTGGTGTTACACTTACATGTAATGTAGGCTTGCTCCAATCATACTCCCCCTCGTGCTGGTGCCCAGACATACACCATTCATGGGTAAATAGTAGCCATCGCGTACCTTACAAAATCCTGTAAGATTCTTTGTCTGTGACATGTTCTGTAATCGACTGCTAGGGCCTGAGACGGTATTTTCAAGGTATATTTACTGCTTGAACGAGAGTTTTCCAGGATGGCTACCAGGAGCCCTGGAAAGTCACGATTAGGACTCTTGTAAAGTACCCGATGGCTGCTATTTACCGTGGAATGGTGTACAAACCAGCCCTTCTTCGGTCGAATCAAAACATCAAAAGAATGTGTAGGCACCGTGCATATAGTGAAGGGCACAGTCGAGTAAATATGATATCATCATACACAGATGAGCCGCTCTCTCCGGCGGATTCCATGGACTTAGTATAGTCCAAGACAAGAAGTGGTTCACCGTTGCTGCCGGCATTTTGCCGGGTGCTCTGTCATTCGACGGGGCGGCCCGCCGCGGCCGGCCGCCGCTATTCGCATCCATACAACCGTGACCTGAAGAACCCCTTGCCCCCATTCCCAGCCTCTGTTCCTCCCTCGCCGATTTCCAACGTGTGCTCTTGGATCAAGACAAAGAGTGCGGATTCGATTGTCCAATTCATTCGCCAAAAAAGCACGGGAGATTCAGTGATCTCAAAGTCACATTCCCAAGTCAGACTGCTGCGTGACCTTGCGGCCCTATACGCCCGGCGGAGGCGCCTTGCAAGGTCGTATTCAATACGACGGACGGGGAAGTACACAGGCATCTCAAACCACTGGCAACCATCGCCAAAATACGTATCACAAATACTAATGTTCTCTTGAGCAACATGAACAGCAACAGGAGGAATACCGCGAACGGCAAGAAGAAACTTCTTGACCCCCTACCTCGAGATCCAGCAAAACAACATGGAAAATCTCCAACCTGATCTCCGCTTCCGTTTCGGTGGTCGCACAAGTTGCACGCTGAGTCGGCCGGTTCCAACGGCTCGGATCCCTTCCCAAAGTACTGCGAGGTGAGCAGCTTGCTTCTTGTCTCAGCGCCGTATCCGCATGCACCCGACCTTTCGTCTGTTGTTTTGAGCCCAAGGCCGCACGGCGCCACCGTACTCGATCGCTCTTGCTTGAGGGAACCTTCTTACTCCTTAATTGGCATGAGGGGATGTTTGGGGATGATGTCGAGTTTTGGATGCGCGATCGGTGGTTGGAGCGGAAGAAACTGTATGAGACCATGCGTCCTGTAAGTTTAGGTATTTTTTGTTATTCCCGCAGTAATATGTGCTTGCTTTGCTAACAAAAACGGAGTTGGTGCCAGTAAGCGCATCTAAGGTACCTTACACTGGCAGATACATGGGAGTCTCGAGATTAAGAAGAAGAATTGGTCGCTTTTCCTCGTTCTCCACAGTCTGCCGGGAGTGGAACGCGTATTTCCAGACGGCTCTTTTCCGCCATCTCAAGTTGAAAACCAAAACCGGCGGTATTGATATTCTGGCGGCGTCACTATCACGTGTGGGGAGACGTGCGAGGTAGGGGCCTGATGGCCGGTACGCTGGAGAGGGTTATGCTAATCCCAGTTCGGCGATGGTCCAAGTGCAGACGTCGACTACTTGCCTTGTCTACCTAACAAGATTGATACCTAGTTTATAAGTCTGGGGGAATTTGGGGGATGTGGCGTTAGCGTACGTGTTGGGTTGGTCGAGATGTCCATCACAAGACTTTCAAAAAGGGTACCTACCAAACTGTAACGACTCAACCCAGTCGACGGGAAAAAAAAAAAAAGGAAAAGAAAAGAAAAAGAAAAAGAAAAAGAAAAAGAAAAAGAAAAAGAAAAAGAAAAAAAAGAGGCAGTTGAACTCATCCACAGAGTCACTTACCGTACGGATATTCTTGGCGGGTACGAGTACTGATCAACCCATACGGCAACTTCACCTTGGAAGAGTCCACAGCCTAGAGAAACCAGGTAGCGCAGCAGGTGGGAGCAAAATCTCGGCAGAGTGGAGTGTCCGATCCGGGGCAGCCCCACCTCCGCGTTTTTTTCTAACGCCCAGACCATCGGCAGCTCGCACGTCACCACGTCAGCGGGGTTTCCAACCATCACTCCACGATAAACCCTGCAACACAGCTCCTCGTCCTACAAGAGCACACAATTGCGACATGTTCAATTCCCGTTATCTTGATTATACGAGTTGCCGGCTTGGGCCCTAACATCTCACCTTCTAAGCTGTCCGGCTTACTCCATCAGTCGACCACATATCGCATTATAGCCTCAGCCAGTCTTCACAGCCTGGCGGACCAACAAAGCCGCTGCTTACTTCCACTTCCTGCTCGTCAAGTTGACTTCTTTCGGAGCTCACTTCCGGGACATCACCGGCTCGAAGATCCCGCTCCAGACGCTCTTCCCCTGTGGACATGCTCAAATACCATGGATGACCCCGTCAGACCCGGAGCTCGCCGTTTCACTCCTCGATAAGGGGTTCTGGACATGTAGCTTTGAAGCTACAGCCATTTACTTACTGGTTGGTTGGAATTTCTGGCCCAGTTTCTTTATCCTCGCGTCCCGAGATGGAATCCTTCACAATGCCGATTGACTCGGTGCCGAACGAGGTCGGTCTGTTTTCTCTCGATCTTACAATGACTAGCTTTCTAACGGTCGCGGTTCACGTCGCTCCAGATCCTCCTCTCGATTCTGTCTCTATTGTCCACCCGCGCCCTGCTGCCTCTCGTCGCCGTCAGCCACCGCTTCTACTCGGTGACGCTGCGCATCCTCCAACACCGCCTGACGAAAGCCGCCGCTCTGCCCGACCACCGCCTCATCCTCGAGTGCTACCACCCGAGCGCCAAGATCTCGACGCCGTATCTCTACGGCGATTATCTCTATACCGACAGCGCCGCCGAAACTGATGCGTTTGGGTCTGGTCTACCGAGGCCCACCCTGGGTGAACTCGGGCAGATCTACTCTCATTTCCGACCTGTCGCGCAGGAAGAGAATTGGCGGCCGAGATCGCGATATCCCATGAAGCAGAGTCAGCAGAATGCGCGCGCGTCGGATCACGACGTCCAGGACGGCGGTGATGATGGTGGGGAACAGTCGCAGCGGCAGCCGGACGAAACACAGCAACTGCCGCCATCGCACGACGTCTACCTGGACGAGAACGAGTTGTTCACTCAGCTCTGCACTGTCACGAATCTTGTCAAGGTCGGCCCCAAACCGGGCCTTTTCCTGAGCCACGTGAATATTAGCGATGGTCTGATCCGTGTGTTTCGGCCGTGGCTTGCGGCGCAAGCGGCAGCAGAGTGCGTGGGGCAGCTGGACAAACCGAAACCGCAGGTCCTGTGGGCAGACAGCGCCCACGACGTCGGGATCCGTTTTCGGGTTGTCGAGAAGGCCACCGCCGGCCCATACCGGCCGGTTTTGGTCAAGCAGGACGAGGACCTGCCGGTCGCGTACCGGCTGGAGCTGGAGGAGCTGCTCGTTCGCACCAACCGGCTGCTGCTGATGGTGGAGAAGTCCGAGGCGCAGGAGGTGACAACTTCAGGTAAAGCCATTGTGATCGCTTCCATCTGATATCATCTCACCCTTACCCTATTTCGTCCGTACTCATGTTGCGCGCGTATTATGTGTCTTGTGTGGACAGAAATGCACACTGGAAAGTTGACAGATTTATCGCACTTTTACCCAGGAGCGCTACAAGACAAGACAGGGCATGGCATAGTTGCTTTGTGTGTGTGTTTTTTGTCTTTGTGATGGGATAACATTTTGTTGTTTCGTTTTGAGACGGGTTGGCGTTAATCTGTTTGATATGGCTCGCTCGCTCGCCGGCTGCCTCATCTACCTTACCCAACTCAACCCATTTAACCGCTTTGTTTGTTTTACTCCACCTCTCCCACGATGCAAAAAATAGCGAATCCATTTTAACCCCCTTGAGCGAATTCCTGGTGTTGGGGGAACCGTTCCGGGACAGTATGTCCCCGGTTTCTGACCTTTGTGGTTTTGTTCGTTTCTGTTATTACCAGGTGGTTGACAGTCGATCAAAACGACCGAAATAGTATCATTGTCATCACACATGTGCTGAGTTGGGGATTGTGGGTTTAACCAGAAAAGCAACTTTTTTTATGGTTTTGCACATCATCAGCTCACTGCTTGTTTTGTGATCTTTCTGGACCGCGTGGACAGTCTCCCGTCGGTTTCTGAACTTTCTTGCTAGTCTCCCATCCCTCCTGGCTGGCTGGCTATCTGGCGAAGCGGAGATACCAATATCATGCGTCATCATCATCACAGCAAAAGACGGAGGCTAGGACACCCTGACATTGATTGGAACGCGCCAGGTAGAGGTGCACATGGGCTCACTTCTTCGTCATTGGGGAACGACCCTTTGCTTAGGTTTTTTCTTCGAGCCGCGCGGTCCTGTATCGTGCCCGGCCCAGTTGTTTTACTGGATGAATCCCCGGCATCACGGCATCAGGGGGCGATGGTTGTCGACGCTGGAGGTGATAGACGGTGGTTGAAAACAATCCACGGCAAACATCAGAGAGGGATAGAGACAAGAGAGCGCAGTAAAACATCAACGACTTTAGCCGGAGTTGAGCTTGGTGGGCAGAGAGCTACTATTAGCCTTTTTTTTCTGTTGTCGTCGATGGTCGTTGTGTTTCTGTGTGTTTGGAGATCATTTACCTCCACGATGCTGTGTTCGGTTCCGGTGGGGAGGAGGCGAGAATAGCATCACACACCATGGTACCTAACAGACGAGTGGGGTGGTGATGATTGACAAAACGGGGAGTTGATGAGGAGGCAATCAGGTGGATGATCATGTTCGTTGAGGAAAGACAGGTTGAGATTGCTAGATCGGCGTTTTGGCGACACAGAGGGGGGGGAAGGGGGGGTGGGGGGGGTTTGTTCAAAGTTTCTTTGAGTTGATAGAGGATTTTTCCCCATTACCAGTTCAATTGTGCTTTGACCACCCGACGCATTGGATGGGTGCATGCGGCTGCTAGTGAAGCCGATCGGATGAATAGGCTGAGAACCCTGGTGGAAGCTTTCCCACCGAAAGCCACGAGAATTGGAGCGGCCTTCGATTTTGCCGTGCACATCGGTGCATGATCGTCGACCAGGGCGCCGGGGTGAAGAGCGTCATCGCTTTTATGCCTACGCGTTGTTCATAGTCTGGAGGTGTGGATGGTTAGTGGAAGCGAGTTGGTTGTGTGTTTTATGCCTTTGTCATGTAGAGAAGAAGAAGAAACATGGAACGATTCGTCGTCGGCGAGATGTAACTCGGTAGATAGACTGAGAGCGGGCTCTGCTCATGTCTTCCCGTGCCGCTCGCCGATAGCTATTGTTTACTGTGCCTGTCTCTGCCCTACCACGCCCACCAGGTCCTTTGTCCTGGAGTCCGACCCCGCGGAATGTTGGCCAGCCCGTCTTCTGAGCCGCACCACCTTCACGTTCACCGTGGACGGGTTGGGTTAACTGCCGGATTCTTGGGTCGGACGAGGACGATCATGATTCTCTTTGAGAGTGATGAGATGATCATCAGCCAAATAGAGTAACAAAAACACCCCGATATTTTTCTCTTCGTATCTGCTTGTCAGCGGAGAAAATACACCGACGGACGGTTCCTTCGGACTCGAGTCTGGCGGTCAATTGGTGGTGAGGTGGTTGGCTCTCTGATGTTCCTTTTTCTACCTACAGTGGAACCCGACGGAAGGGAAAGAGCGCAGGCCACTGTAAAAAAGAAAAGGAGATGATATTTGATCTATGCCCGTCCCTTGCATGAGAGAAGCAGTCAGCTTATACGTGAATTCACTTCGCCGCGTCGGACCGGCGGCGGTGAAGGCGTATTCCGTATTTCGGGGCATTCTGACGAGAAGTGATCGGGATGGAGTTCAAGAATATTGAAGCTGTGGAGCAATGCACAGGCAAGGAGAAGGCTTGTTAGGACCCACCAAACGGCCACTGGCCGGCCAATCAGAGGTCGTTTACGTCAGGCACGGAAGAAGCCGCCTTTCTCTGTGCCTTTTCCCAACTCGTTCACTTCGTTTAACCCCTCGCATTCTTCGACTCCTTTTCACCGTCAATTGGCAACAAAACAGCTGTAGATGCTGCTTTTGGACCATTTCACTCTTCGCTGCTGACGAAAACAGAAAATATCGCTACAGAGTCGCGATGATCGACTACCGAGATACCCCTCGAGGCAGCTCGAGCACCCCCTCATGCGTCAGGTGTGCGTTTCAGCCCGCTGGTCCCTGCGCTTTCGAGGGCTGAAGCTTTTCGCAGGGCACGCTGGGCAAGCAGGGGGCCCGTTTAAAGTGTTCGCATGTCTGGGTCATAGCGGGCCTGATCACCAACCACCACTCCACTACCGCTCGGGTGGGAATACTACCACCTGGTCAGTCTGGGTGTCAATCGCTGGATCTGCCAGAGATCTCGCGTCCCGAGTGGCTGATCCAAAAGAACCTCCTGGTTTGTGCAGCTTGGCCCACATGAAGGCAGGGTCGAAGCTCTGGGTGTGCGCCGCCGTTGTGCTTCGTTCCCGACCCGACTTGTTTCCTCAATGCCTTGGAAGCGGGGCAGCTTCTTGGTAGAGCTTCTCTTCGTCACACCGTCTGGCCAGAGATCGACTGTTGCGATGTGACGAGCCCCTCAAATTGGTTCTCTCTGTTCAACGAGTCCTCGGAAGCTATCCGGCTTGTGCTTCAGCATTGTGCTACCACTTCTGATCGTCGACGCTGCCCCCACTCGTCCACCATCTTCTTTTCTATTTTTCTTCGTTCCTATCATGCAACCAACAGACAAGAACGCTACCCAATGGCATCTGCAGCTCCTCTGACCAACATAGGAATGTGAGGTCAATGCTCTCCATCCATGATCGCCTATCCTCTCTGCCGCATCTGTTTCTTTGCGCCCCCCATGATCCTCTCTTAATGTCCATTCCATCCCCCTCATCCCTTGACTCCCTCTTCCCTGGCTTGATCATGTCCATACAACATCCCAGTCCACTCTTTATCGACTGAACTGTGCCGCCCTTCGTATTGTCTGCTGGACAGCGACGACGGACGACAGCCGACGTTCATTTATCTGGACATATCCTGCGTCCTTTGCCCACCAACTAAGTGGCGGCGTCTTCCAGAACGACCGCGTTAATTTAATTTCTGCTGTTTATTTCTCTCGCAATGGGGCTGGGCCTGGATCTGGAGAAAGAGCTGGGCATGAGCGGAGGAGGCATGATGAGCAATCAGAGCGGAAATGGCTTGGTATTATCGGTTCCACCGTCGCCGCCAGCAAAGGAGATGCCACAGAAGCCGGCGCCGTTGAGCTTACCAGCGTCGAGACCGGGGACAGCGACGACAGAGCCGCCAAACCGGCCACTACCAGCAACGCCCACAGCCAAGACAGCACCGTCAAGGCCAGTCACGGCTTCATCTGATGCTTTCTCACCAAAGAAACCCTCGCCAGCAGCACGGCCACCGCCTCTGAGACCGCAGGCGCCGTTAAGGATGAATCCGCCAACAAGGCCCGGGACGGCAGCTTCTCAGGTGTCGACGATCGGTGGACCGAAGTTTGCGGGCTCGACCAAAAGGTTATCGTGGGGCTCGATCGCATCGAGCAGGAGGCCGATCAAGTACGGCCAGGGCAAGTACAGGAACGTCGAGCTGGTGCCGCAACCGAGCGATGATCCGGATGATCCACTTGTATGTTGTCCTCTTCCCGTGCGGAGAAAACTGAAATGACTGACCAATCCACTAGAACTGGCCAATGTGGAAAAAGGAACTTAACTTCTTTTCGCTTCTGCTCATGGTAGCAATGACGGGTGTGATGAAGACGATTTTTATCAGCGTAAACGCGCAACTGACCGAGAGGTTCGAGGTCTCGTACACAGCTGCTGCCGCCCTGACGGGCGCGCCATTGATGATCTCGGCATTCGCCGGATTTCTGTGCCTAATAGCGTCGAGGATATGCGGCAAGCGACCGCTGTATCTGGTGTCGCTGCTAGCCGTGTTTATCGGTGCCGTGTGGAACACGAACGTGGCGACGAGCTATGGGCAGTGCATGGCTGCGCGGGTGTTCCAGGGCCTGGGTTGGGGTGCTTTCGATGCGCTTGTGCTGGGAAGTATACAAGACACTTATTTTGTACGTTTGTTCCCCTTCCCACTGCAAACTCCTTTGAAGAGCTTGTGCTAACTCAACTTGCGTCAAAGGAACATGAGCGCGGCCTGAAAGTAGCAATCTACTCCATCGTGGCCGTCTCGACCACCTGGGGCGCGCCTCTCCTCGGAGGCGTCGCCTCACAATCCCAAGCCGGCTTCGGCTTGCAATTCGCCATTCTGAGCGCCTTTTTCGTGGTCGCAGTGCCTGCTATCACCCTCGGCGCGCCAGAGACGGTCTTTGATCGCGCCTACACGCTCGCCCAGACACCCGCGACGGCTGCGACCAGCAAGTACAAGGTCTCGCTGCCGCTGGCCCCGCGCAGACTGTTCTCGCTGGAGACCTTCAACAATTACGTAGTCAAGATGAAGCCGTACTCGTACACCACCGGCGTCGTCAACGGCGGGGTCCTGCTTCAAGCTCCGCGGGCGTTCATCGCGCCCACCACCGTTCTCCTCTTCCTCATTTCTTTCCTGCCCTACTGCGTCCTATGGGGCTTATCCAGCTCGCTCTCCCTCCTGTTTCATCCCATGCCGTTCGTCATATCGCCCGGTAGCTTGGGCACGCTCGTCACGGGGCCGTGGATTCTCGCCACGGCTGTCGTGGCGGTGTTTGCGCTTGCCCTGCCGGCTTGGCACGGCGGCCACACCAGCGGTGTCGGTCATATGGTCACGACCCCCGGAACGAGTGTCATGTTCACACCCAAGACGCACATGGTTGCGCTCGCGGGTGGCTCGGTGCTCGCGTTCATGGGCGTGCTCACCTTTGGGCTGCACATCGACGCCAGCATGACGCGGCCGGAGGGCGACGATGGCATGACCTCGGTGTTCGCGCTCGAGTACCTGGGGGCGCATGTGAATTTCCCGGCCGTGAGCTTCATGTTGGGTCTGCTGGCGGCAGGCGTGTACGTGCTCGACGCGACGGTGCGCCCGCTCATCAGGGCGAGCACCATGTTCACGAGCTCGAACCTGGGCGTCGCGCTGCGCAACACGACCGATATGGGCGCTGGTGTGGGTTGCTGGCGGCAGTTGTTTGCGGGCGTCTTTGTGATTGCCGTGCCCAATGCCGTGTGGTCATGGGATGGGCTGCGCGGCGTCTGCATTGGGGTGGCGATCGCGCAGATGGTGGTTGCTGCCGTCGTGGGGAGCGTGTGGTGGCTGTGGGACGAGAACGTGCGCCGGTGGGATGGCAGGGTGATGAGGTTGGTTGATCTGGATATGCTGAAGCGGACGGGGAGCTTTTTCGATACCGATTGATTGAATGATTGATTGGTTTGACTCCTCTTGCGTGTTTTGGTGAAATGGCGGGTCTTTTGTCTCGTTCTGGGTGGTCTTTTTGAAGCGAATATTCTTTTTGGAAATACCTTGGGCTTGCCTTGAATGGAGTTCAGTTTGGCGTTTTGGGCGGAACGGGATTCAGTTTCTCCTAAATTGTCGTTGTTAATACCATACTTGGATGTTTTATGTAGTGATGAATCTTGATGAGGTATATGAAGATGTATTATTCAGCTTGGTGTGATTGTGCGAATCCGCTCGGAAGAGTGAGTGACCAAACGAGTCGTGAAGGTGTGGTGCGTCGTAGGTAACATCCTGATGTTGTTTAGGCTCTCTAGCGGCAACAGCAACAGAACAACAGTTAACCATGGAAGTAAGTTATCGTACAGAAGATATGGAAAGAAACGAAAAGAACGGCGCTGGATTTGGGGACAAGCAGTCACGACAAAGTTATATAGCCAAACAGCCCGTTCAAATCGACAGTTACCCGGAAACTTGAAGCTAAATAATTTGAGATGACAATTTGCCACACTCCAACACATTCAGCCTACGTCGCAGGTTGTTGGCAGAGTGAGCGTTGAATAGCCCGGCCTCGTGGGAGCCGCGCGGTGGGTAAATTGAGAGTGTTCTGGAAGCTTGTCTTCTCCGGCTTTTGTTGCCGTGCCACGGTGATCAAACCGATACCCCATCCGGGCGGACGCAGATCAGTGATTCAGGTTGGTTGACTTGGCCAATCATTGCTTGTGGGATAAAGATGGGACGGATGAGATAGATAGGAGATTGGATGAAGTCTGCGTTGATAAGACTGAGTGCAGTGAGTTGAGCTGGAATGTGCCGAATTCAGTCACTCACGCTGGCGTAAGTCTTGGGTAAAGCATGTGTTTTGCTCACTGTGTTGGACTTTCTGCTGGTCATTGAACTTGTTCCAGTCTCGGTTTCTCAAACGTTAATAGGCACGGAAACCGGAGCAAATGACTGGATCACGGGCATTTCAAAGGAGGAGCGCATTTTATGGTATTTAGGTTTATTATAGGACAATGCAAAAGTATCAATATTACCTGTCAGAGGTGTAATGGGGTTACCTACGGAACTGTCTTTCCTCGTAGAGGTTCCAATGTAGTACACTGGTAGGCAGTAAAAGAAGAAAAGGAAGTATTTACCTTGGCCGTAGACAACTACCTAGTCTCCAAGATATTCTCGTTTCCTTGAGTGGAATCGGTGGTCATGGTCTCGTCCTCATCGTCATCAATGATGACCACTGGCATCAATCTCGCTACCTTGGCAATCGTCTGAGGAGTTGTGCTGTCCTTGCGATCCAGCGTCTTGAACTGGTCCTGAACAATTTCCTCGATTCCCTTACCGCCTGCCACTGAGATTCAGAATCGGCGATGGTCGTCTTCTCTCGCCAGGTCGGCCCAGGAGTCTCCTGGTGGTCTCGTTGACTGGATTGTTGACTGGCGTAATTTCTCAGTTTGAGCAGATGGTCCCAGCAGACCGTCTTGCTCTCGAACCTATCATTGTCGCACGCCGAATACCTCCACTTTCCAAGCTCCGTCCTTTGCTTGCGTCGTTTTTCCGCATTTTCGAGCCTCTGTTTCGCAAAGAACTCCTGTTTCGCAGAAAACTCTCGACCGTATCGCTCTTCGCAACGCCTCGTCCCCTTCGCTGACCTTACGGGTTTGCCGTAATTCGGGATGTTGCATGTTCTTGGTGGCCACTTTGCCTTTACAGGCTTTATCGCCTTTTTTTGTATAAATCTGAAGTGCTCCTCGCAACACCTCGCCCCTGGCTCCAGTCTCACGGGCTTGCCGCAATTGAGGGCGGTGCATATTGTTGGCGGGCAATTTGCCTTTCCGTTTCTTGTTCTTTTATCTTTCTCGTTAACAGGGCCAGCCTGCCTAGATGTGGTGGGTTGGTCTGGGGAGGAACCTGTACGGGGTTCAGAACGGTATCGCAAGATAGGGAGTCCCGCTCCCAACTGATTTTGTTGTAAAAATCGGCATGGTTTCGTTCGTGTTGACTTTGTCTTGCTAATGGTCAGTAGGTTAGCGTAGAGAATGGTCATGTGGGTATTAGAAGTGTGACCAAGCAAAGCCTACAATTGACGGCAGAAAAGGGGTACGATATGATTAATCTGGATGGGCATATTTCCATTTATAAGGACTCGAAGATCGGGCGGGGTAGGGTATCGCCAAAAAGAAGTCGTATGGACAATGGTATTATTCTCCGTGGCCAGGATCCTTGTTCTAGCTGCTGAGCACAGTCTAATAAAGACGAACAGTGGATTGCCACTTGTAGACAAGGCGATCGTACTGTCCAAGGCCTCGTAACCTGCGGGAGAAAAGGTACCTAGACTTTGTCTGTCAGTGCCTCCTTTGTCTATCTCAGGTTCTTACATGACTTCGATTCAGAGGAGGGTAACATGTAGGTACCTTGGTATTACATCACACCCGACCCAGGGTCGCTGACACTACGGGGCTGGGATGACGACATGACCTACGCCCAACTCTGGCGCGAGTCGTCCTTGCCTTCGCAAAAGCCAATGCCCTGGGCTTGTTGACCAGATTCTGGTACATGATGGGTATTCGGTCAGCGATCCTGTCGACGTCTCGGGTCGGGTACCTGGGCCACTGCCATCGCCGCCACTCGAAGTGGGCAACTATGATCTGGCGTACGTCCTTTTCACCTCTAGTAGCATCGGTCAGCCAGAAAGTGGCTTGGCCGAGGGCTTACAAATAAGTTATAACCCTTCAGCGCAGTTACCACTTGCACTTACCATGGGCCTGATACATGATTCCCCCAGTTCGCGTCTTACACCTTCGACACCTGCCTGTGGAGATCTTCTGCACCCTTGTCCACGGCAGCTGCATCTGCGAACCTTACTGACCGACGCCCGTCCCTGTCTGAACTTTACCAGCGTGCCATGTCAGACACGACCTGCTCCGCCACAGGGTCCCGTCCGTCAACATCCGACTGTTTCACGCCTTCCTGACTACGTCAGGCAAGATGGTCCGCAAGAGGCTTCGGCAGTTTGCCGGTAGCGTCCATGTCAATCTCTTCACAGTACCCAAGGGAAAATCGGTCGTTGCTCCCTCTATTCTGACAGAGGCTTTTCGGATTCTGACAGATGCTCCTTCAGTTTGCTCATAGGGTCTTCGATCCGTGTGATCAAGACCCTGTCGATTTAGAACAAAAGCTCCTTCACTTTCTGCGGTGAGCTTTTCACCTTGTACGGAGGGTCTTCAACTTCCATTCCAAAGACTGCTTCGATTTCTATTTCTCTACATCACAATTTCCTTTTCCATCAGCACCGCTACCGCAGCCAGAAATCCGCGTATATCTCATATTTCCGCCCCTTGACGGTATAGCATCCACATCCTCCGGGCTGAACTCCGACATGGCACCGATGAAGATTCAACCCTATGGTCTGCTGGACGGCGATAAAAACGAGAAATTGAGGCTGATCACCGAATGCTGCAGACAGTGCGGCATTATCGACACTCGTCTGATCAAAGATGTCTACCCCTGCACGCCTACCCAAGAGCTCCTCATCGAGTCCATGCAAAGGATTGTCTACGGCAAGCCGGCCGCCAAGAAGTTTCCTGTGCCTTGGAAGTACAAACACAGCTTGAGAGGCGATGTCAGCGTGTCAACATTCCGCCGCGCCTGGCAGAACGTGGTCAACATATACCCCATCCTGCGCACGAGAATCATTATGGACAGAGGCCGCCATTACCAGGTTGTCGTCAGAGAAATCGAAGAAGCTGTCTCTGGCCTATTTTGCCCGGCAGTACACCATGATAACCACAGCAAAAACGATTTCGACTATGGCGAGAGACTCTGCCGAGAGGCAGTAATCCTGGGCACACCGAGTCGGCCGACCAAGTATTTCGTGCTGACACTCAACCACGCCATCCACGACGCACGTGTACTGGACCTCGTCTTAGGAGACTTGGTCCGCGGCTACCATATGTTGGAGAGCCAATCCGGCGGACGGTTGGTAACAACAAACCAACTATTCAACGTTTTCGTCAAACACACGCTGGAAGTCCGCAACAACGAGTCTTCCCACCACTTCTGGCGCACCCACCTGGAAGGCGCCGTCTGCCATCCACTTTACGCCTTGGCCATCCGCTTTCACCCACCAGAGGCCTTCTTCCCGGGAGCATTGAAAAGTTTCCAACTGAACACAAGGACCTCTCGCTACGTCGCCCTGCCATCCCTCACACCTCGCCCGCATACGAGAGATGAAATAGCAATTTGCGGCAGCCTTGGCCTCGTGCTAGGTGCGTTGACCGGGTCGCCCGACATTGTGTTTGATCTCGTTCGCAGCGGGCGCGACTGTTTGGTTCCACCCGTCGCTTCCATGGTCGCACCGGCCGCCACCCACTGTCCACTGCGTATCCATGTCAAGCGCGAGGCGGGCCGAACAGTCGGCCAATTCTTGCACCAAATCTATAGGAACCTCTGGGATATGGTCGAATCAGACTATCAGTTCACAGGCTGGCCTACGATCCGCGCCCTCTCAAAAGAGGCAGAAAATGCCTTCAAGTCGGCTTACCCGCTGCAGATCATTCCGTGTCATAACAACAAAAACAAATACGGGATAGTGCAGTGCAAGTACCAGACCTAGAAGTCCTGGAATCCGATGCCTCAGACGATGCTTTCCGTGACATGTCAGGGCGCTGCCGATGGCGGGATGAATGTGTATGCTCAATACGATAAGAGGTTTCTTTCCAAGACGGGGATCGATGGGCTGCTGTACGTGTTTGAGAAGGTGTTGCAGTTTATGCTGCAGACCGACCCTAGTACTACTACAACATTGGAGGAGGTGAGGATCAGGAATTTTCTGATCCGGGACAAGGAGGGACAGGAAGGTATTCACCGGGTGTTGTTCAGTCCTGAACATTGATGATTTGATCATCTTGGATTTGATTATATTGCCCCGTAGCGTTTGATAGTAAATTCAGAGCGTCAGTGTTTTCATCTTGCACCCCGGCCGCGCGTTTTATCACACCACCCATCACCACCTACAGCAACGAACGGATGCTTCGTCAACTGATATTAAAACATGATCTGATGAGCTCGCGAGCCCTAAAAAAAAACAACCAGCCCCATGCTCTCAGCGACAAAAAAAAAAAAAAAAAAAAAGCACACACAGAAACAGGTGCCTTGGAGGGATTTCCCATCCTTCATATACTTTGTATTTATTCCAAACCGCGAAACATCATTCCGCAGCTCTCGATGCAACATTACTCAAACCCACTCACCCATACACATACATACTTCACAGCAAACAAATCAACCGCTCTATGGCACACACCTCCTCATTGCTGACCGCCAGCACCTTCGCCCTGATCCTCGTTTCTTCCTTTTTCAGATCATGCGCCCTAGCCACACGAATACTATCACCAGATAGTATCTTCCGGCGGAACCCCGAATGTGCCGCCCCGAGCCGGTGCGGCCGCACGAGTGATGCCATGCTGAATTGCGACAAGATCGGCACCGACGAGACGGAGCTGCGCCGTTGCATCTGCACGCGGGACCCGTATTGGGAGACGGACGTGCTCGAGTGCGCCCTGTGCTGGGAAGCCGAGCTACCCAACTACGAGCTGGGGATCGCGCTCGATTACGCGAACAAGCACCTGTGCAAGCCCGGCCCAGTCGCCCTGTGCGAGCCGCTGTGCACCATCGCCTGGCACGTGCTGAGCACCTGCGGGAGTGCCTCTGCGGATAATCAGGACTGCATCTGCCGGTACAAGTACATCTGGGAGCCGTGGATCAAGCCGGATCTGGGCTATAGCTGTCCCAAATGCTTGGAGGGGAACGACGAGAAGGCGCTGGCGGACCAGTTGAGGGCCTGGATCGATTGGCCGTGCGAGGCCATGAGTCCTGCTACCGACGAATTTCCTGATGTACCCTCGACTGACCCGGCGGAAGAAGATGGGGGTTGGGCGGGTAGGCAGGGCGATGGGACTTTTGTGGGTGTTGCAAGGCGATGGCTTGGATTGTGTATATCATCTGATCATGTATCTATATGTTAGGTTGGCAAATACCTGCCTAGCTACTCTAACTCAATAAAGAGGCTCTAGACTGAAGACATAACCGTCGCATATTCCGCCCTTGTCTAGATAGACTTTTGACCTGGTAGCACGTACCAAGCCATGGGATGAAGTGAATGGACAGGTTACAGCGCAGGTGGTGAGTGTGCAATTCCGGACCAAAAAAAAAAGGGTCAGATCATCAGGTGATGGTACACCAATTGCAGCTCAGCTCCCCCATGCCTCTTCTCTGCCAGGTATGCATCGCGACGCCTCATCGACCCACTCACCTCCAGAGCAGATGATGCGATCTTATCATCTTGCTGGTCTCACAGTCCGTTGTGGGGATATTGAGCTCATCATCCCCGAGCCCGATAAGACGGATACCAACCGTCAAACAACCACCGTCAATGGCACCGTCTCATTCAAGTTGTTGTCAAACACTTCTCGCGAGTCGTCAGATGTTGCAGCATGGCAGTTGACGAGACTCAAATCCTAAAGAACATTCCGGGAGCTAACCTCCCTTCCGAAATCAAGTGAGCTTTTAAGAAGTCTCTATTCTCTATTCTTTTTGCCAAGGCTGACGGCATGTACCTAGTCATCCTTATGACCCCATTACCGACTCTGCATGGCTGGACGAAACAGACACCGACAACTACTTTATGCCGTTGGACCAGTTGAACAGAACACCGACAAAGTCTTTAGACTTTGACTGTGGTGGTGTCACCGGTTCCGTCAGCGCGTGGCACGAGTTGCTGAAGGTGACAGCCCCGGACAAGGATTGCAGTGTTGTTTTTGCCCGGGGCGATTTTTCCAGACAACCCCGATGCCTTCCTCGCCCGAGCTCAGCGGCGAAACCAACGCGGAGCCTTTGGTCTCGAGATTCAGATCGACGAGGGGAGTGAATACGCCCTCGAACGGACCTCGGCGCAGGGTGAACTGCTCCAGGGTTTGAAGTGGGATACATTCTGATGTCATCCTTCAGAAGCTCAAGGGCATTCTCTAGAGTCTTGAAGCACTGTGGATTTCCGACCTCAAGGTAGGCAAGGCGATGGATAAGATGAAGGAAGTCAGAAACAAAATGGGTTTACACTGATTGGGTAAGTTGCCAACCTCCGGTACTACTTATGCTACAGAAGATGGAGGAGTTACTGACTTTGCCACCACAGGGTAAAGATCTCCGCCCCGTCCGACTCACGTAAAGAACGTGACAGAATCTGGGAGGAATTCAGCAAGCGCTACGGCAGGCTCATTAACGCGCATAATTCCATCAATCAGCGCATTCATGTTTCTCAAGGCAGCAGACTGCGTGCAGGGGTAAGTAAATATGTACTCGGACACCCGACACTCTTTGTCGGAGAATAGTTATCTAACTGCTCACAGATGAGTTCGGTAGTGAGGATTGAGCAAAACGAGAATATTAGCATGCTCCCATGGTTGACCATCATTTATCTACCGCTCTCGTTCATCACGGTATGTTCGGTCTCCCACCTTGCCATGGCCGTTTTTGATTAGCAGGCCAAAGTACTAACTGCCGTGTAATACCGCAAAAGGCTATCTTCAGCATGGGACACAATTTGGTCCCTGAGCATCTTGGTGGCGATGTCTATGGTGTGCCGATGTTGGCACCATTTTGCCTTGACTTTCATCATCGCCCTTTGTCTGCAATTCATTATACAACACCTTCGTCGTGTCAACTCGTACGCCCAAGCCAAGGCAAATATCTTCAAGAGATGGCTCAAGCAGGAGCGTTAGAAGGATGGGGTGCTTGGCGCCGACGATGCTGGACGGGCGGATAACCCGGAGGCCGAGAGGTCCGGATTGATCGGGAGGAAGAGCCGAGAAAGCGGCCGAGGCACAGAATCCGGCGATGCAAGGTACACGAGTTGCTCGATGTAGAGTAGAGCCAGGATAGAAACTGGTCCTGCAGGACAGCAGATATTTACCGTAGACTACCTCGACACAGTTCCAACTGTATCATCTACAGTCCGGCTCATCCCCAGCTATACTGCCTTTCGCACCTGCAACAGCAGTTCCGCCATAAACCCCACCATCAAGAATTACGGCTTCATTGTTGTCCAAGTCATCCTGCACCCTCCTCCACCTCGTACTCTTATCTCTCCTCCCCTCAAGCTCGCCACTCTTCCCCTTGAGGTCATAGACAGGCTTAATCATCCCTCCTAGCAGCGGATTCCTACTAAAAGCACCTCCCTGCCCTCTATTCCCATCCGTCTCACCCAGAACAGGTCCATTATTCGAGAAATCGCCGCCGAGCCCATCCTCAGGACTCGGAGGCCTCTCCACCTTCGCCATGGTGGTCTTCTTTAGTACCTTCCTGCCCGATATATCGATACTCACGACCTGCCGCCGCTTCTCGTACTCGGGCAGCGCATTCCACTCCATGTCCCTCAACAGCTTCTGCTGCTCCTTGAGCGCGATGGCCCTCTCCTCGGGCGACGCCCACATGTTGCCCGTCAAGGATACATCAAAGTCGGCCGCCTCGTCCCGGACGGTTGTCCGCTTTGCGTTCTGCGACTGAAACGCGAGGAGCTTGTCTCTGTGCTCCAGCGCCATTGCCTCGGCCGGGCTCGGGCCCACCGTCTCCCGCGGTATCGTAAACGGGCGCGGCTTGCCGCCGACCTCGGCTTTCCTGTGGGCCTCCCTGTCGGCGGCCATCTTCTCGCGGCCACGCTCCGCTTTCAGCTCCTTGATCATGCCCTGTATCTCTGCTGAGTTCAGTAGTGGTTCGCCGCAGAACGTGCAGGGCCCAAGGCCCTCCTTGATGCAGATGACCTTGCCGCAGTTGAGGCAGTTGGGCGTGGCGGTTAGGAGGGCGTGGCGGGCGGCGACGCAGTTGCAGCGGCGTGAGGCGATGCCGGCCACGGAGTTGGAGGCGTGGGTGGGGTTGGTTGTTATCTCGAGGGAGCGGATCGCTTGGTCGAGGTCGGAGAGGGCGGTCGAGGCCCCGTGCATGGGTACACCTCCCGCGATGGAGATTTTGGTGGTATTGTTGTTGTTGTTGTTGCTGTTGCGGCCTGATGGGACGGGAGTGGATGTTCGCGAGCCGGAGTTCGACTTTGGCTTGGGCTTTGGGAGTCCGAGGTCCGACACTAAGGTTCCGGCGGCGGAGGGAGGTGGCCTTGAGGACTGGGGCGGAGGTGTCGCGGATTTGATGGGCGGTGCTTTGCTTGGGCCGGTGTTGTTATTTGAGGGCGTGGAGCTACCGGATTTGCTGCTTGATATGTAGTAGCCATCTTGGTCTTTCTTGTTGTAGGCTGTTCCCGGCGCGAGGGCAAATGATGCGACTTGGCGCGGCGCCGGTGTGTGGATTTGCGCTCTCTTCTTTTTTTGCCCACCGCGAGGGTGTCTTGGCACTGCGTCGATATCGGAATTCTGTGCTGAGTTTGGGGCTGTCGAGGGCGATGCGGAAACAGCAGGTTTCGGATCGACGCGACGGGCGTTGAAGGATGAGATGAAGTCGATTACTTGGGGTGAGTCGCCGAGAAGGTTGGTAAAATGCTCTGCTGCTTCGGCTTTGGAGAGCGTCGATGCATAGTCGATCACTTGTTTCAAGTCCTCATCCGGTAGGGGGAGCAGTCGAGATAGTTGTGCTTGCGACATGGCGTTGGCGATGGTTGTCGTCGCTCGTGGTCTGCGGAGGGGTATCCTGTTCCGAAGTGGAAGCGCAATGATGCTGCTAGAGTCGCTGATGTGAGGAGAGGATGGAAACTGGACACTGCCAAGCGCCGGCTCCACATTGCCCCGCGGATGTGTCAACCCGGGCCTGGGAAGCTCAGCAGTTCCGTGTCCCGTCTTGGCGTGCAGGGTCCTAAGCCACGCTAAAAAAGTAAAAAGCTTATCATGACAGGGTAGGGTAGACCTCTCGCAGGATTCCCGATTAACCGACTGGGAATATTAAATCGGATTTCCTCGCTTTTTATACTCAAAGTGGTCTAACACCGAGCGTGCTCGCGCGGCTCAGCAGCTCCTCAGCCAGGCCAGGGCTGCCCGGCATACCTGGAGATTACGCGTTCATCTCGAGCAGCAACTTCAATTCGACGAGACATGCAAGGGGACAGACGAATTCCCGCTCTGTTCAGTAAATTCGGATTTCCGCGCTTTGGACCGAGTCCAGACCCAGGGACGCGAAATTATCACAACGATGCATTCCGGAGATAGTCTGGATATAAACGGTGACAAGATGAGGGTGCGTAGGTGTGACTCTCATGATGGCCAGCAGGCAGCATGCATATAAAGTGTGACAAGATGAGGGTGTGACTCTCATGCTGGCCACCATGGATATAAACTGTGACACGATGAGGGTGTGGCTCTCACAGTGGCCAGCAACATTCCCTCTTTTACTCTCTTCACTTTTCTGAACTTTCCTTCTCGGCACAGCCCATCCACGCTCAGGTACTGCGGGAAGAATGGCCGGTCTGAAGGTGCTCATTGTCGGCGGCGGCATCGCGGGCCCAGCCCTTGCGCACTGGCTCTCGCGTGTCGCCGGCGCACACATCACGCTCGTTGAGCGCGCCCCACAAGTCAGAGCATCCGGCCAGCAGATTGATCTTCGCGCCCAAGGTGTGGACATGATGAGAAAGATGGGCATCGAGCCTGCCGTGCGTGCCGTTGTCGTGCACGAACCCGGTGCCCAACTCATCGACACCAAAGGCAAAACCAAGGCGTTCTTCCCAGCAACCAAGACCGGCACCGGGAAACAGAGCATCACATCAGAGTACGAAATCATGCGTGGCGACTTGGTACGCATTCTGTACGCGGTCACCGAAAACCGGTCCAATGTGCAACATTTGTACAACACCACCATCGACAGCTTCACGCAGGACGACGAGAGCGACCCCAACGGCAAGGTCCATGTCACCTTTCAAGACGGACGCAAGGACGATTTTGATTTGGTCGTCGGTGCAGACGGTGCCGGCTCAAAAACGCGCAAGATCATGCTCGGCCCCGACGCCCCGGATCCGCGCCGCCGCCATGGAGGGTACATCGGCTACTTCAGCGTCCTGGCAAAACCGTGGGATTCGGATAGGGGCACCGTTTGTATGCTGCCCGGCTCCCGAGTGTCTCGAGCTATCGGGACCAGGAAGGACTGCAAGGAGCTCACTCGTGTGTACATGATGACAAGGGGCGAAATCCCTGCTATCGATGCGGCTTACAAGTCCGGAGACTTGACCCAGCTGAAGAAGGCATGGGCCGATTTGTATGAGGGCGGTGGGTGGGAGTGCGAGCGATTCGTTCACGGGCTACGAAACGCGCCGGAGGCGGACGACTTCTACTGTACGCCGCTCGAGGAGGTCCAGCTATCCCCGGGGTCGTGGACCAAGGGCCGCGTCGCTCTCATCGGCGACGCGGCACATTGCCATACGGCTAACGGTTTCGGAACGACCTGGGGGCTGATCGGAGCCTACATACTGGCCGGCGAGATTGCCACCCTGTACGCGAAAGACATGGCGTCGCCGACGGCAGCTGTAGTGCAGGGAGCCAAGAACTACGAGGAGAGGTTCCGACCGATCGCCACGGTGAGCCACGGGAGCACCCAGCAGTTTCAGTCTTTCATGTTTCCCAGTTCGAGGTTTGGAATTTGGTGCTTGTACACGCTGGCCAGGGCGGCGGCTTACCTGAACCTCGGGCAGTCGTACGGCGAGGGCGGCAAGACGTCGAAGTGGAAGCTCCCTGACTATCCCGTTCTGGAGGAGGATCGGAATCCATCCAACTGACGGTAAAGGTTTGTGGTTGCCCATATCGCGGCAAAGGACCTGTCATGGACTGGGTATATTATTATTAGATAAATCTCTCCCTTCTTTTAGACTTGTAAAATGATACCCACTCATCTCCATCGTTCACCATAAGATCTCTTCGAGTTAACCCGCACCGTGACGTTCATCGCTCCCGTCTACGCTGAGATAATCGCCGCGAGGGAAGGAACTCTCTCGACAGGCTCTCGGATACTTGCTGTCCCTTGTGGTTCCTCGCCGAGAACAGTGGATTCCCTACGTCACTAAATCCTGTGCTCCTTCCTGCCAGTGTTTATCCATGCTCACGGCACCTCCCACGACACGCACTTGCTCCCCGACCTCGTTCCTTCCCTCGACATCCACACACCACTCAACCCTTCGGCCCCTCTCCGGTACTACCCGCTCCTCCTTCTGGTCCCCTTATTTTCCATTTCGCGCTGCTACTTTCACAAAATGGGATCGGTGGCCAAGTGGTGGTGACTTGTGCATACTGCCCGTGTTACGGAGCGGTGACCTGGCGAGGTCCGAGTCTAATCACGCGGCCATTTGACTCCCGACCCGTGCGCACATCTTTTTTTTTATCCTCGCGTTCTTTATTTCTGCTGGTGCTAGCTCGTTACAGACCCAATTTCTTGCAGAGCTCGTCAGTTTACACCGCTGTGTTCTGTGTATGATATCATTGATATAATTGACTGCCAAAACAACCAGCAGTAACACGGACAATTGTATGCCTGCCTTACTGCTATTTCTCTCCAGCATTGATTCTACTGCAAGATACCAGGTTCTGGTTTACCTTGGCTGTGGCGACAGACTCCGGTCCATTCCCTATTTGACCTGCAAAGGTGAGATACTCGGCAATGACAATGTCAGTACCTAACACCTCGTTCCAGGTTTCTACGAGTGGGATGATGATTATCCCGTTTGCTTATACTCGTTGTTGCCAGTATGGTACTAGGAATGAACCTCGTTGGAAATTCGAAGGCGCCCTGCTAGACTAGCCGGCGAGATCGAGGTGCGAGTCGACATTTTGGAATGAATCGAACTATGTTGACGGACACCAGCAACCAGAACTGACCTCTCCTCAAAAGCTTTGGATACACTTCACCGCCCCAAACGCCATTCCCTTGAAAGGGTTTAAACCCCACTCACCTGCTTCCCTATTTCTTCTCCTCCCCTCTCTTTGACACCTCTGCATCCAATGGATAACCGATAAACCAGACTCAGCTCGCAGGATCTTTTTCAGTCTAGGTGTGAAAGGGGATGAAAGACAACATGCTCCATGGGTATTCGGGCTATTTTCAATTAGTCCTTTAGGGCACCTGGGTTATGCAGATGGTAAGTGTTAATGCCATTTATTTCCGGGTAACTTAGAGAAAACGCATGTTTATGGATGTCTGTCATTGTGAGCTCGTCTTTGTTCTGTGACTCTCAAAAATACCGGGCGCGGTGTGTTCTTATGAAGAATGAAGGAAAACTACTCTTTCTTGTGCAAAATATACAAATTGGGTAGCTAGCCCAAAGGATTACCATGTGGTACTGATACTTCTGACGTAATAATACATGGTAATAACCAGAGCAATAAAAGGGTCATAGACGCCTACTTGCTGCTTAAAATACCTATCTTACCCATGAACTAAGGCCGGCCTAAAAGCCCGCTACGCCTACAAGATCGGAAAAGATCAGGTATCTAATAATGACGTGAAGCTTAACTTCGAAAACCCAAACTCCAAACTCCCCCATTCCCTCCCTAAAAGAAAAGAGATCAGGTATCCAATGATGACATGCAGCTTAACTTCGAAAACTTAAACTCCTCCATTCCCTCCCTAAAAGCAAAAGAACAACAGCGACTGCTTTCGTCCGATTATGAGGAACATCCCGCCCTCTGGTCATACTGTCGGTATCGTAGGAACCTCCCCCATAAGTCTAAACGGGCCATTCTGCCCGGGTGCCACTAGGCCACTAGGGCCACCGCTGGTTGGAACCTGCCACTCCTCCATCTTCAATTTCCGCTGCTGCTGCTGTCCTCCTGAGGAGGAAGAGGCAGCAGACGACCCATCCTCGGCATACAGGACGTAAACCCTCTGGTCGAAGTAGGTGAGGTTCGTCTGCGGCGTGGCGGACAGCCCGAGATAAGTCCGACCGGGCTTCAGCAGGTCGTTTATCCGATTTTTTTGCGTGAGGAATCCGCTTGAGCAGTTCCACGATACGAGGTTCAGATCGCGGCCGTCTGGGGAGGCGAAGAGGATGAGGTGGGTGATGAAGGCGCCGCGGTTGGTGCGCGCGCACTCGGGCAGGGTCGTGTCGGAAAAGTAATTGCGGTTGTCCTCGGTCGTCACGCAGATCGGGGTGCCGGGAGGTAGCTCGAACGCTGTGTCTGTTGCGGTCGGAGTTAGTTATGTGAACCAAAGATTGGTTTGGGCCAGGAAGACGAAAAGACACGGAGAGATAAGGAAACTTGACTTACCGGTAACAGTTCCCATCTCGTTCGTTTCGATATTGTAGGGATACTGCTTCATGGTCCCGTCGGTACCGCCGATGTAGAGACGCAAATCTCGTCGACTCCCCGCGGGTGCAGCGGCGATGGACGAGCCGTCTTGGATGGGGAAGCTGTGTCGAATGCTCTCCCATGGCTGCCCGTCGGTAACATTCTCAAAGTACCGTGCGGCCGTGAGAGAGTTGGCGCCGAGCTCCTGGAAGAAGTTGGTCAAGACTTGGAGACGAGTGTCAAAGTTTTGGTACCAATACGAGAAGACGGCCGAGAGGTTAGAGGCGGTATAGAGGCCGCTGAAGTTGTCGTATCCCCAGACTCCGGCCAGCTCCTTGTACGGGGACTGTCGCTCGGCCAACTTGCCGGTGGGCTGATAAAAGTAGACGTTTTTCACCTAGAACTAGATGTGTGAGTAATTGATTACCTGACCATACGAGAGATCGTCCACAAGGTGATGGCCCAACTTACCAAGGCATTGCTCGTATTGGTGTGAGGATAACCAGCCGCCGCGGTCAGGGGTGTTCCTGGCTTGAGACCGTCGACAGCTGGATCTGTGATGGGCTCGACGGACCATTGAGCGCCGGCGGAGTCCCAGGAGGATTCTAGGATCCGGGGCGGATGGGTCGAATTCCACTGTGTCGTTTGGTAAACTCGAATCTGTCGCGCGCTGCTTTCATCAACCCAGCTCAATGCAGCAATACTGATGTTTTGGAAGGCGGATCGGGCCGGCGGCGTTGTGGTATTATTATTATTCGATCCCGGTGTGCTGGAACCTGACGAGTCGCCCGAAGTTGTTGAGGAAGCTTTTGACGCGAAGTAACCTCCTACTCCCCCACCAATAGCCCCGGCGACAACGACAAAGGCGATGACGGCGGCAAGGATCCAAAAGACCCGTCGACGAATACCGCATATTGTTGGTAGCGGTGGTGGAAGTTCGCCGTAGACGTGATCTTGGTGGTTTTGCACCGCCTCGGGTGCGTCCGTCGACGAAGGGCGTGCGTAAAGAGGCGAGAAGGTTTGGTGTGGTTTCTTCCACGGGTCTGTTGGGCCATGATAGACTTCCATCCCGGGATCGTTGTGGAAGGCAGTGGGCTCGAGTGGTGGTTGCACGACTTCGAGACCATCACTGTACGAGAGCCTCCGCTCATCACGAGGAATCGCCATCTTGGCCGGCACGCAAGCAGCAGCAGCGAACCAACACACGCACGGCAACAAAAACCTTGCAACGAACAACTCTTTCTTCTCTTTTCCTCTGAAGAGAAAGGTGGGGGGGGTGGGGAGTAGAAAAGAATTCAGGCGCAATGGGCACCACCACCAGCCGCTCGGCACTGGTCATTTCCAAAAGGAGGGACATGCCAAGGGCTCGGAACCGAAAGGAGGCACTGCACCTACCAATTCTCTTGTTGGTTAGAGTGCAAACTGCATCTAAAACACGGGAATCTCTGACAGGAGCTGGCAGCCCGTAACAACCAGTAGACCCTGTAGGGGCGCAGGCGGCGATATGCATCGCCTTAAGGTTAGACGCGGCACCGGTAGAGCTAACCCTTCGAGAGAGGGTACAATAACCAAACACTGCACGCAACAGCGCCCCAAGATCAGAAAATTCTGAGAAACGATTGGTCCAAAAAATCTTGGCTCTTTGGGGTAGCTCTACCGGTGCCAAGGCCGACCCTAAGTGGATTAATTTATGCTGTCCGGTTTGGCGAATCGAATCAAGGCCCGGCAAGGCAACCAAAATGCGGACAGGCGGCGTAGCATCCCGCACCCGCGTATAGTGATTGATTGTCCGATCCCCTGTCCGTCCAGGCCAATCGATTCTCACCGGGCATTTAAAGGACCTGATTTGTCTCAACAGCCGCGACAGGTGCGGGAGGCAACACAAGCCACCTTTCCATTTTCAGCGCGCCAGCTCAACGTCAACCTTTTTCTTCGGACTCACGTCATCGTCCCTAGATTTTCATCAAGTCGATTGCGTATCAACACTCTTGTCCATGAGCAATTGAGGCGGCTGAATATTGGCGGGACAGTACAGTCGGCCCTAAAAGGGTCATGTTCTCGCTGCCATCTTGGGCTGTGTGGGCTTTTTGGGCCACTAGTCTCACTCTCGTCCCGATATCCCATGCATCCAACTCAACATCAGCTCTCATCGAGCCATGGCAAATATGGGGCCCCTATCGACCAAATCTCTACTTTGGCGTCCGTCCGCAGATTCCCGACACCCTTCTCATGGGTCTCATGTGGGCGAGCGGCCATGACCGGAGCCAGATGTTGAGCAGTGAGTTTTTCTCCACATCATCAACACAACCGAAGCTCACATGAAAATAAAATCATCTCAGCCCTTCGTGACACGTGTGAGCAAAACGACGGCATGCAAGGCTATGGCTGGACATTTTACGATACGCGGGTGGGCGGTTCGCAAATCGCCCATGACACTCAGCTTCAGATTGACCTGGAGACGGCCTTTCTCAAGACGGAAGGAGGAGATAGCTGGGCGGTTCGAGTCACTGGCACCCCGAAATCAGACTCGGTCAAGACCTCGCTCATCTTCCACACCGCTGTGGAAAAGGCGGATGATTCAGCAAACGGGCCCAAGACTCTGGTGTGTAAGAACCAAAGCGTGGGTGGAGAGGGCATCGAGGCAAACTGCGAGGGAGAGATTGCTGCTCTCGGAAAGTTTGAGTTTCAGATCGTTGGAGATGTCAAGAACAAAGCGATTCACGACACCGCGGTGAAGAGCGTACAAGTGAGCGACGACAAGATATGGCAGGCAAAGTGTAAGTTCCGAGAGGCGAGATTTTTACTTGGGCGGTTAATGGCAACTGACCATGCGTAATAGCCGTCTTTGTAGACCAGGTCAAGGCCGTCGGCGGCGGAACTGGTGAGAATGTGGCAGTGGAGAACAAGCCTGGTGCTGGAAACATGCACTTTGTCCAGCTCACCTTTCAAGGCCCATTTACTCTAACATTTTCATATCGAGGGATGGAAGCAACTGCTCTGGATGGTAGGTTGATACGGCCCCTTCAGTGGCTGCCTCTGCCTCCAAAACTAATCGCTTGCTGTTTGTAGAGAGTTTTGTTAAGGAGGGTCTGAATTCTCTGCGCTCTAGCTTCCCTGCCGGCGTAGACAAGGTGTTTCCCAGGATGGCTCCCTTTGACCAAGAGAAATACCGCGGATTCTCTCAGGGAATTCTATCCAATCTTCTGGGCGGCCTAGGCTTCTTTCACGGGGATACCAAGGTTGACAACACACGAGCCCCCGAATACCAGGAGACCGAGCCCGAGTTTTGGGTTGGGGCAGCCGCCGCTATGGCTCGTGCCCCGATCACCACCACGCCTCCCCTAACACTTCTCTCACATACCCCCTCACGGCCATTCTTTCCAAGGGGCTTCCTCTGGGACGAAGGCTTCCACCTGCTCCCCGTTATCGAGTGGGACCTCGACCAGGCGGTCTCGGTCCTTCAAAGCTGGCTGAACCTGATGGATGAGGACGGCTGGATTGGTCGCGAGCAGATCCTCGGTCCCGAAGCTCGCAGTCGAGTTCCTGAGCAGTTCCAGGTTCAGTACCCTCACTACGCCAACCCGCCGACGCTTTCCCTTTTATTCCCAATTCTAGTCTCGAAACTCACGGATCCCTCGACCTACGCCGGCCATCCCTCGGTCTATCTTTCCTCGAAAGAGCGCGCTTCCGAGATGCTAAGGGCGTTATACCCGCTGCTGTCGCGCCATTACCAATGGTTCCGGCGGACGCAAGCAGGAAACTTCAGCAGCGCGTACCATAGACCTAGCGGTGCCATCCCCGGAGAGGGATATCGATGGCGCGGGAGAACCCCGAAACACTGCCTGACCAGCGGCCTGGATGACTACCCCCGAGCGAACCCCCCCCACCCGGGCGAGTTGCACGTAGATGCCCTCGCGTGGGTCGGAGCCTCAGCTCAGGCGCTCCAACAAGTCGCTAAATACCTCGGCGAGGACACCGACGCAGCCACATTCGAGAAGCACGTCTCCGACGTCAAGCACAACCTCGACACGCTGCATTGGAACGCCGAAAGAAAGACGTACTGCGACGCGACTATCGACCAAGACGGTAAATACACGCTGGTCTGCCGTGACGGCTACATGTCGCTCTTCCCGCTCCTCCTCGGCCTCCTCGACGCGGAGCACCCGAATCTGCCCACCGTGCTGGATCTCCTGTCGGACGAGTCCAAGCTCTGGTCTCCCTATGGGCTGCGGAGTCTGAGCGCCGCGGATCCCGATTACCATCGCGACGAGGACTACTGGCGCGGCGCCGTGTGGATGAACCTGAACGTGCTCGCCACGCTACGGCTGCGTGATATCGGCCTAGCGAGAGAGAAAACTGGGCACAACACGCGCGTTGCTCGCCAGTCGTCCGCAACAGAGACAAAGACAACACAGACACGAGCATTGACGCTCGCGGCCGAACTGCGCAAGAATCTCGTCAACACGGTGTACAACAGCTGGGAGCAGACGGGCTTCTTTTGGGAGCAGTACAGGGACGAGACCGGAGAGGGTAGCCACAGCAGGGCGTTCACCGGGTGGACGGCGTGCGTGATCTTGTTGCTGGGTCTGCAATTCAACACCAACACCAACACGGGCAGTAGCGGCGGCGGCGGCACAGGGGCAGGGAGGGATCATGACAGCAGCACTATTGACCATGCTTCCCCTGAGGCCTCATCGGGGGCGGGCGCGCCACCTTTGGAGTTGGGCGTGGTCATCGCGCTCGCGATGTTCACTGTGGCTGCGATCACGTTGCGGCGGCGGATTGCAGTGTTGCTGACTCGTTTCGTCGTCAAGCCGATGTATCATGCGTGGAAAGGTAGACGAGAGCGCGGCGGGCGAGGGCGTCGGTTCTTTGAGCAGCAGCAGGCATACGAAGAGGTTATTGATCTTGATGAGCGGGATGTTTGAGGCAGGTTGACACTGGTTAAACCCGGAATAAAAATACAAAGACTCTACAACATAGCGCTTATTATTTGCCAACATATTATGATATTTCCCTACTCCTTCTCACGATGCACAACCTAAAGGCCAGACTAAAGCTATACAGTTTAAATTCCTGATTAAGGATGCGACCGATAAATAGTTCTAATTTTATCGTCAACGCTTGTCATCATGTTCTCTGATTGGGGCTCAGCTGAAGATGCTGCCCAGGATGAACCCTCGATAACGGGTTGGCCAAGATGCCGCCGAGCCGAGTCATCAAGTTTCACGGTCCTGCCGAGTACCTTGGCACCCCATTCCTACACTTGGCAGACGTCGAATGGTGAGATGAGATCTTGGTTTGTGATTTTTTTTGTTAAACCCAAAGTCAGCTTCCTGCAACTTCCCGCCGTTGATCACCAAAGCTCAAGATGGCTGGAGGCGACACCGCAACATGGGAAGACGACGTCAAATATTTGACCGACGATGAAATCAAGGCCTTCGTCGACGCCCTTGACCACGATGGCGACGGCATGATTGACTACAGCGAGGTGGAGCAAAAGCTGGACAGCGTCCACGAGGAGCTCGCACCGCATGCACTCCCGCACAACCTCCACCATGGCTCGAGAGCCGATGACGATCGCCATACCTTTTTGCGCAAACTGGTCGACTCGGACAAGAGCCGCATCCCACGCGACGAGTTTTCAGAACGCGTGCGCAGCTGGAAGATCCCCAGCATGAAGCAGGACAAGGGGACTGGCATGGATCAACAAGAGTATCTGCGAGGGCTAGGCATGGTAGCAAGATTCAGATCATACTGGGCTGTCCACGGGCCAGAGATTGCCTTCATCGCACTCGTGGTGTCTATCCAACTAGCCGTTGCCATCTGGCAGCTCGTCAAGTACCTCGCCGGTGAGCATTATACGCGGGCATTTGGCTGGGGCCTTGTTCTGGCCAAGACATGCGCAGGTGCTTTGTATCCGACCTTTTTCTTCTTAATACTCAGCATGTCGCGGTACTTTTCCACGTTCTTACGGCGGTCGTACTATATCTCGAGGTTCATCAACTGGGACATGTCGCAGGCCTTCCACATCATCATCTCATGCGTCGCTCTTGGCCTTGCCACCCTGCACGCCATTGGACATTTGTCCGGATCGTTCGTCTGGGGAAGCCGCAAAGAGAACGAAGAGACCGTTGCACTTCTTCTTGGTCCGGATGCAGTACCCAGGCCGTACATCGCCTACGTTCGATCTCTCCCGGGCTTCACAGGCATCACAGCCCTTGGTCTCTTCTGGATACTTGCGCTGCTGAGTCTCCCCCAGGTCCGCAAAGCCAACTACGAGCTCTTCCAATGCGGCCACCTGCTCATGTACCCCATTATCGGCTTGCTCATGGCCCACGGAACGGCCGGCCTCCTCCAATGGCCCATGTTTGGCTACTGGCTCGCGTTCCCGACCCTCCTCGTGCTGACAGAGCGCGTCATCCGCCTGTCACTAGGCTTTCACCGCCTAAACGCCACCATCCAGGTCCTCGACAAGGAAACCATTCTCATCCGGGGAGTTATCCCGAGCGAGCGAATCTGGCGGTACCGGGCGGGACAGTACGTCTTCCTCCAGGTTCCCAAAATAAGCCTCTTCCAATGGCACCCCTTTACCGTCTCGACCTGCATCAGCAACGAATTCCAGCTGCACATCAAGACGGACGGAAATTGGACCTCAAAGCTGCGTTCCCTAGGCGATGAGTCCAACCCCGGGACTTTGACTCCCATCCAGATCGGCATCAACGGCCCCTTCGGCGCGCCCGCCCAACGATTCTACGACTTTTCGCACAGTATCGTCGTAGGTTCCGGCATAGGCGTGACGCCCTTTTCCGGAATCCTAGTCGACCTACAAGAGAAAGAAGACCGGCGTCGCTCCAAGCAACAACCATCATCAGCCAGCGGCGAAAAGTCCAATAAACTAACTGAAGCCAACCCCGAGTACCGCCGTGTAGATTTCCACTGGACAGTCCGCTCACGAAACCATCTCCTCTGGCTATCAGACCTCATCAACCGGGTATCCCAAAGTCAGCAGCAGTCACATCATCCTAAAGATAACCAACCCCGTCACCTCGAGATAAACATCTACACGCATGTAACCCAAAAACGCGACAAAATAACCACCCACGTTTATAGATGGTTGCTAGAGATGCATCGCACCCCCGAGCAACCGACGAGTCCGCTGACGGGCTTACTTAACCCGACGCATTTTGGACGGCCGGATTTTGTGAGTATTTTGGACAGGCATTATGAGGAGATGAAGGCGTTTAAGGCGCGGTTGGTGGAGAAGGATGGGAGTCAAAAGGACGAGGAGTTGAAAGTCGGTGTGTTCTTTTGCGGGACGCCCGTCGTGGGTGAGATTTTGGCGGATCGATGTAGGGTTTTGAGTGCACGGGGACGGGAGGATGAGAGCAAGATTGAGTATCATTTTATGATGGAAGTTTTTGGATAAGAACGACGTGGGATTGAAGATGGCTTTTGCTATGGGAAGTGTAAAACCAACTTGAAGGTGGGAACTGGAGGAGTAGGTAAGTAGGTAGTCAGGGGTTTGTTTTGAATCATATAACTTAGACATAGACTACCGAGTCATGAATATTTGTTGAATGAGGGAAATCCAGCATTGAAGAGCTTAGAAGTCAGTCCTACTCTCCCCCTAGGACGGAATTTATTCAGTCCACTAGGTATAGTTTATAGAAAACAAACAGTTTTACCCCCAACATCCCGAGGGTTTATGTATTGAACCAAACAGACACAACTAACCTCAGATTACCTGAATCCGACTCAACTAAGAACGGGCCGGACGTCAAACACCCAACCACGCATCCCCCGCGCGCATAGCCTACCAAGTTACACCGAGATGTTCCGCAGTCAATCAACTTTACAGCCCCCAATAGTAAGGTAACACAAGCCTGCTCGAGACGTAATACACCCAATGAGGTTATAGGGTTGGTGAACATACCACTAACCAACCGGGAATGCGCACTCTCGGACTTGACCCACTTCTCCCTGCCTCACACTGGACCATATAAGTCTGGGTGGACTTCAAAACGGCAGCAAACTCTAGTATTATACCGCGGTGTGCCCCGACAATCGACATGGTGGGTTTCAGGCAAGTTCACCTGGTGATACGCAGCGTTCTCATCTACCGTTTCTTCCCCTGATCAAAAAACAGTTCAGACCCTTTCTTCCGGCACTGTCACCAGTTCAGAATCTAACCAAGTCGTCATGGCCTCTGAACAACAACAGGACCAAGAGTATCTCTTCGCCCTGGCGGAGTCGGAGCTGAAGCGGCTCTCGATGCAGCACGCATGGATCCAGAAGTGTCTCGACAACCAACTCATCTTTGCACCTGTCAACCTCCGCAAGCCGGGGCTCAAAGTTCTGGATGTCGGTTGCGCTGACGGTATCTTTCCCCTTGTCCCTTGTCAGCCCAAGTTACCTTAATCAGCCATTCACCTTGGTAAAATAAAATTGATAGGCACCCTCCTCTGCGACCTACAGCCTCAGCTGGACCCGTCCGCCCAGCTAGTCGGCGTCGATAACATGTCCTCCTTCCTACCAAAGGAGCCGACCACAACAAACATCAGTTACGTAGTCCACGACGTCTGCGAGCCCTTCGTCGGCGCAGACATGAAAGACGCGTTTGATCTGACCCACGTGCGTCTCGTACTCCCCGGCGCCGGCCGAGTCGGGATTCCTGCCGCCATAAAGAATCTAATCGGTTCGCTCGCGCCGGGCGGGTGGTTACAGGTGCAGGAGTTCGATTTTTCTGACGACGATGATGCTCCGCGGTCGATCAAGGATCTGCAGTCCGTTGTTCGCAGGTTCTGGCAGGCGGTCGGGATAGAGCCTGGGTTTGTTCATGAATTGGCAGCGCTGTTCGAAGAAGCCGGGTTGGTGAATGTGGGCGTCAAGAAAGTTGTGCTGTCGGTGGGCAAGAAGATGGGGGACGAGGCTGCTTGCGCGAACTCGATTGAGCCGTTCAAGCTTACGATTCCTTCTATCGTTGGTGCCGCGACTGGTAAGTAATTACGACTTTGCCGTCCTTATTCTTTTGTGTCCTGCACTACTACACCAAATTGATTGGTTTTTGAAGAAGCTAACAAGGTTTGATTTTGGCAGCAATGGGGGTTGAACTCCCCAATGAGGCCGTCGAGAACCTGGCGGAGAGATTCGAGCAGGAGATGAGAGATGAAGGGGGCTCGTTCAAGGCCGTCATTGTCTGGGGCCAGAAGCCAGTGTCAGCATGAGCTGGACACGCAATTGACGCTCTCGGCACCAGTTCTTACGAAGATCTAACAGTGTTGCGGAGATCCACAAGATCTACCTGGTGACCAGATTGGTTGCTATGGCATCGGACAGAGAAATCCTACTCTAAGCTGCAGTAGTGACTCACAGTCGCCTGCCTAAGAGAACTGTTAAACAAGATACCTAGCAGAATAGCCCCCGAATTCAACTATGATGGTTGGCTTCTTCTCTTGGATGACATCTGTGGTGATCGGGCTCTGACATGGGTGAACCGTTAAATTACCAGAAGACGTCTGGTAAGGTTTCATCGCGTGATGAATGTGCAGAGTTTCAGTACATCCATAGCCAGGTAGGGCGACTACCAAATCTGCATTTGTGTCGAGTAGTTAATTGATCTCGACGGCCTAGAGGTAAGATTAACTAACCATTCGTTATGCTACCATTTCATTAATTGGGATACCAGGTAGACCTTCGGAGCTGACAATCCACTTTCATTATAGATATACATCTCATACGTGATCCAGGGAGCTCTAGCAACGATGTACTCCATGATTGCATTCTTAAGATACTCCGCTCAGCATTTCCTGGCCATGAACCAAGTCTCTCATCAAACCAGGTCGTTTGCCGGTCAAGGGTATAGCAAACAGTGATTCGTCTATTAAAGTAAATATAATCCAAGTTCATTCCGTATTACCGTGAGTTCACTTAGGTACTGAAGCCGTCCTCCAACTCGAAGTCAACGCTAATATTAGGGCTAGGGTTATGTCAGTAAAGCGATATTTAGACGCCGCGCTACCCGTAGTGTGAATAATGAGACACTCCAGGTTGGTTGTCTTGAACAGAGAATAGATTTGGCGGTATGAATAATACACTGAAATTAGCTGTCCTATCTAATTCCGTGACGCAGGCGAGTTTGCTGCGGCTAAAATATCATGACTCGGAGGTGGCAAGACGGGAGTGGTAGGAGGAGGCACGGGGAGCGAGAGGACTGATCTCCGCAATCCGACGCACCAGATCGACCAAGCGCTGAGAATGCTCACCCAGCTGGCCAGTCGCTTGGTCGGGTCATCAATTTGGTCGGCGGCCGGTCGGCAAAGTTGCAAAGTGTCAAACTCAGCCCAGCACAAGAGCCATCTCTTCCTCATCAATCTTCATCCTCCTTCGCCTCTTCTTCACTTTGATCCGACCATTGTCCCGTCATCCCATTGAAAGACAAGGGAGAACGAACCGAAACCTTAAACAGACAGCATCGGACCAGGCGGTTTCGGATCTTGATCAACTCTTGCCAGCTGTCAGATTGGCGCCAGCAGCGTCACGGTGTGCACGCATCTGGTCGGCTGGTCCTTATCGCTGATCGCGGGGAATTTCTTGGAACAGGCAGCCTGGGCACAACTGAGGGACCCAGTGCGCTCGTGGCATCTTTCGTCATCGACCCTCACACGCCGCCTTGAACGCCTTTCCCGTCCAACAACGCCTGCCCTCTTTCGCAGTGCGCTTTCCTCAAAGATCATCCAATTTTCTACTACCCGAGCTTAACCCCATTTCCTTTATAAGAAATCGTCTTCGCACGATGACCTGGGAGTTGACCCGGCGGCGGTGGATTCGAACCGTCAACAGCAAATTCATCTATGATCGCGTTGTGAGTTGCACCCCAATCAACCCTAGACCCCGGTCCACGACATTTCATTGCATTTCTGGTACATTCGCGTACGACACCTCCTAGCCACCACCAAACCGCCTGCCCAGGGTCCGGGATTGCGAATGAACTTTTACTGACCGATAGGAATGCTTCGACGCCCTCTAGCCTTTGCTGCACACCATCATCTTCTTCATCGAGATGGCCATCTTTGCGCGGCTGACGAGTCGCTTCAATGCCTACTACGATGAGCGACCAGGTACTTCTTCACTCTCTAACGTCGTTGTACGCTTGCAACCAGCCGCCGATAACTAACCTGCAGTTCGACTTCTAGTTCTCACGATGATGGTGACCAACGCGGTCCTGGGTGGTATCGCCGACACCGTTGCCCAAACGATTACGTCAGTGCGCCAGCGGGCCGTGAGGAAATACCCACCATCGCAGTCGCCGAACCCGCGGGATGACCCGCTCGCCGTCGAGATCCACGAGCTCGACCGCAAGAACCCGCTCAACGACCGGGACCTGATCCCGGACTCGCGCCTGCTGCCGCCGCCCTTCGACTTTGAGCGCCTGACGCGCTTCATGGGCTACGGCTTCTGCATGGCGCCGGTGCAGTTCCGCTGGTTCAAGTTCCTCGAGAAGACCTTTCCCATCACCAAGACGGCAGCCTTTCTGCCAGCCATGAAGCGGGTCGCGTTCGACCAGCTCATCTTTGCGCCGTTTGGTATCGCCGCCTTCTTCACGGCCATGACGCTGGCCGAGGGTGGCGGGCGGCGGGCCGTGTACCAGAAGATGCGGGACATGTATGTGCCGACGCTCAAGGCCAACTTTATGGTCTGGCCTGCGGTACAGATTATCAACTTTCGCTTGATGCCGGTGCAGTTCCAGCTTGTGAGTGTTTCGTCCCCACTTATCGTGGTTGGCTCTTTACTGACCTTATATCTGCAACAGCCTTTCGTTTCAACGGTCGGAATTGCCTGGACGGCATATCTTTCCCTAACCAACGCGGCCGAAGATGCGGTGCAAGCAGAATCCCGCCCGACCCCTGGCTCGCCAAACATACGACTTGCGTGAAGGAACCAATGTGGATAGTTTTAATGGATTGAGCGAGAAACATACCCTAACGATACATGTCGAAACTGTCTGTTCTGTGTGGTTGGTGATGGACAAAATCGAATACCGCAACGGACCTTTCTTTACTCTGCTTCCTGTGGTCTTGCAGTATCACTGGCTTCGGGCATTGTTGGTTGGTGGACTCTTTCTGGTTGAAGGCCGAGATCAGCAACATGGGTGGCGCATTGGAGTTTGAGATTGTGTATTGGCGTTCTTGTTCTTCCTCGTTTGATGCACTGCTGTAGTGGCTAATGACAACTAGACAATCTTTGAACTGACGATTGATCAAGTGATACCCGCTACGGAAGTCCGAGTTTACCATCGTCGACGTACCCAGTGGCCGTCCATTTGCGATGCCGTGGAGTTCAGCACAGTTGGACGGAGGTGGCACCCAGGATCTTTCATGAAGTCTCGACACAGTCTACCTAGGTATTTATGTCCCCTTTCTGGGCCCCAATCCCTAATTCAACATCCTGGTATACTTCGGTCACATGGAGATGGTAAGCATGCTGGAACCCGGAACTAGAAGCTGATAGATGCCGGGCGATAATTTCTCGGTCGATGGCTCGAATCTGGTCCGAGGTTAACCAGACGAGAAGATGCCCCGATAGCAGCTACCCACGCAGAACAACAAAGTCAGAAAAGAACTATTTGAGAAAATTGAGAGGCAGAGATATCAATGCAGTAGTATTGACGCAAGAATATTTTGTCACGCATATAAAATGCAGTTTTATTGCCTCAAAAAAATCGAAATGAGGAATTCGACCATGATCATTCGACGTCACAGCTCTCCGAAGGTGGCCCCACACCTACTTCTACCCCTCCACCCCTCACCCCTCCATCTAGCTCCCTCACCTGAGCTTTCCTCCCATCATCGTACTGCGTCTTTTACCATTCCCAAGTCTTGTCCCTTCAACCAGAAATTCCTCGTCTAGTACTATTGTAATCCGACGTTGGCTATCTGTCTTTTACATATCAGTTCACCGTACCTAATCGCTACACCGCCTATCGTCATCACAATGTCTCTGGCGAACAAGCTCTCGATCGAGGACGTTGACCTCAAGGGCAAGCGCGTCCTCATCCGCGTAAGGCATCTGAATCCCCATCGTGGCCAACAACCATGCGGATACAGTAGGAAGCTAACTAGAGACTTCCCTTCAGGTCGACTTCAACGTCCCCCTTGATGGCGACAAGAAGGTCACCAACCCCCAGCGTATCGTGGGCGCCGTACCGACCATCAAGTACGCCATCGACCATGGCGCCAAGTCGGTCATCCTCATGTCCCACCTGGGCCGCCCTAACGGCCAGGTCAACTCCAAATACTCCCTGAAGCCCGTCGTGCCCGAGCTTGAGAAGCTCCTTGGCAAGAGCGTCACCTTCGCCCCGGATTGCGTCGGTCCGGAAGTCGAGGAGATCGTCTCCAAGGCGGACAACGGCGAAGTCGTTCTGCTGGAGAACCTGCGCTTCCACATTGAGGAGGAGGGCAAAGGTACCGATGCTGAGGGCAACAAGGTCAAGGCCGAAAAGGCCAAGGTAGAGGAGTTCCGCAAGGGCCTCACCAAGCTAGGAGATATCTACATCAGTGCGCTTTCCCCCACTCCTGCGAGGAAAATCAGAAGCAAGTGAACTAATGAACTACCTTGAACAGACGACGCCTTTGGCACCGCCCACCGCGCGCACTCCTCCATGGTCGGCGTCGAGCTGGGCCAGAAGGCAGCCGGCTTCCTCATGAAGAAGGAGCTCGACTACTTCGCCAAGGCGCTCGAGTCTCCCAAGCGACCATTCCTCGCCATCTTGGGAGGCGCCAAGGTCTCGGACAAGATCCAGCTGATTGACAACCTGCTCGACAAGGTTAACACGCTCATCATCTGTGGCGGCATGGCCTTCACCTTCAAGAAGACGCTCTACAACATCCCGATCGGCAACTCCCTGTTTGACGAGTCCGGCGCCAAGACCGTCGAGGGTCTGATGAAAAAGGCCAAGGACAACGGCGTCAAGGTCGTCCTGCCGGTGGACTATGTTACCGCCGACAAGTTCGACAAGGACGCCAACACCGGCACGGCGACCGACTCCGATGGCATCCCCGACGGCTGGATGGGTCTCGACTGCGGCGACGAGTCGATCAAGCTCTACAAGGAGGCCATCAATGAGTCCGAGACCATCCTGTGGAACGGACCGGCCGGCGTGTTCGAGTTTGACAAGTTCGCCAAGGGTACCAAGGCCACGCTTGATGCGGCGGTCGAGGCCGCCGGCAAGGGCAAGATTGTCATTATCGGTGGCGGCGATACCGCGACCGTGGCGGCCAAGTACGGGGTCGAGGATAAGCTGAGCCATGTGTCGACTGGTGGTGGCGCCAGCTTGGAGCTGCTCGAGGGCAAAGAGCTGCCTGGTGTGACTGCGTTGAGCGAGCGTAAGTAGAAGGACCGACGTCTGTTTTCGTTTTTCTAGACTTTTGGTTCGGCTTTCCACATAGCATAACTTCGGGAAAGCCAAGATGCCTGTCTCTCTTATCGGTCTCCTATAGAACAAAACCGTGTTATGATGACTGACGATGGTGGGGGAGAGGTCAAACTCGGCAGGTGGGTATGGCTAGTCTCTAGTTTTTGGTGTTCTTGCGAATCGGATCGTTCAATAGAAACAACAAACCATGTGTAAAAGGGAAAATCTTGGCCAGGTGTGCTGCCTGTGATTTCGCTGGGCATATCTTGGGAGACACACTCTCTGCGCCACATCTCGCAAAGATACGACAGAGCGATGGAAGAATGATGTTCGTTTTCGCAATTAACGAACTAACACCAACCCAGTGCATGCATGGTTAGTGCTACCGAAGTAGTTCCCCTGAAAGCTCACAAACATAAAAAAAAAAAGCTATAAATTCTATTGTATGTTTGGTGTATTGCGTGAGTGGTGTGTATTGTCTCCCGAATGACGGTACACATACAGCTGCTGCTACTTTCCTCCTCCGCTCCGGCCAGATACTACCTGAGTACGATAGTGGTGTCAACCAACCAGCCAGCCAGCCTGCTATGCTGCTGGCACTGACTGCATCATCATCAAACAGGCCGTCCAATCCGTCCCGTTCGGTCGTCGTTATTCATCGTAGTAACCCGCTCTTAATCACCGCTTCTTGGACGACTCGACTTTCTTGAGCTCTTCCCTGTTTAACTGTGTTAGCGAACATGGATTCCGGATGTAGAGCGAACAGGCGAGGGGTATGTTATGTATACTTTAGCTGCGCGGAAAAGTCGTCACTGGTGTCGTCGTCGTCCCACGATTCCTCCCACAGGTGCTGCGCGGTTTTGTCGGCCGCGGCTTCTGTTTCTTCGGCTGCCCAGTCTAGAAGTCAAGGGTGGTCAGTGTTCGGGTCAAGCCAATGTGTTGTGGGTGTGGAGGTGGTGGACGGGAGACATACCGTCGACGGGGAAGTCCTCAAACTCGTCGTCCTCTTCGAGCGCTGCGGCCTTCTTTTGCTCGGTTGGCTGTTGCTGCTCGGGCTGCTGCTTTGCCTCGGACTTGCTGTCGCTCTTGTTTTGTGTTGAGGCCATTTTGTTATTTATGGATGTGTTCCCGTCGGTACGTCTTTTCTGTTGCTCAGTCTCGCTAGTCGGTTCGTCAAGTTATCGTGGGGAGTCGATCGCGGAGGATATCGAGTCAAGAATTAATCGTCTGTCGAGGTTGGGTTATGGGTGTGTGTGACGTTACTCTGTTCCTTTTTGTTTTCGCAATAGGCCGTGGTTTCTTAATGGGGCGTGCGACTTGGTTGCTTCATCAGCAGGCGAGCGATGGTGAATGATGTCCATGCACGCGCCACAAGGAAGTTCGGTTGGATCCGTTCGCGGCGGAAGGACGGGTGCACGGGCCATGCTTGGCGTGGAGATGGAAACATTACCGCAGTTGTGGTGTATAATACCGGTACCATTCAATGTCAATACGCATAAGGTACGTACAAGACGACTGTGGCCGCGCACGACACCCTGTGTAAATCCAACAGTGGCAACGATTCTAGTATATAAGGTCACGGCCAACTTCCTATGTTGATAGGTGAGTTTATGGTTCTTTAGGGATACATTTATGGTCGAATTCGTCGATGAATGAAAACAAACAAGAATCTATCGTTGACTGCCTGTACGGATTAAGATAAGTTCCTTTGGCTCCAACCCTCGCGCTCAACACCCGACCCAGCCCCAGGGCTCTTTCAACAGGTCATCGTCATTTTCCTCTGGGTTTCTACAACAAACATTCCTTATTCTCCCTCAAATAAACGGCCTGGTCAATGATAAAACCACCTAATACAGTTTGCTTTCCCAAGTGTCCCCGACGGGTGTGTCGTTGGTCACGTCTCACCGACTTGGTAACGGGTGAGGCTGAAGATGACGAAGGGTGAGATTACGATCGATTGGTGAGAGTGGACTGGCGTTCAACACAACCGCATTGGGAATGTATGCCATCTTAAAGGCACGGCAAGTATGACGCGGATCGAGCCAACAAAGTCGGATGCTCAGATTGGTCAGGGATTGAAAGGACTCAATTATGTCATTTGGAAACGGCCTTGCAGCCTGCCCGCATTGGGCAGGTAAATTGCGGAGGGAGCATACGTGGTGACATACGAAGATGACATCGATTCTAGTATCAGGGCCCAAAGGATGGAATACCCCTTGGAGACAAAAATACGGAATGCAGTCGCAAATTGCTCATGACATCGTCTACCACCTCTGCTTTCCTGCTGCAATTGGAGCGGGTGGGCTGAATCCTAGGCGCACCTCAGCAACCCCGCTAACATTGAGGTTCTCAGCGCTGAGCGGGTCTCGACCTGGCCAGGTTCCGCCGCGCCAGCTCCATCCTGCACAGTGCAGTGGGTCATCCAGGCCCATCTGGGCTTACACCGCGCTCCCACCAGAATTGTGCAGATTGTCCGAACAAGAGGCGACCCCATCCCAGCGGCAGGGTTCTGGGCATCTTACGCTCAAGAAATTCCTGGCCTTCCTTGCTGGTGAGATTTTGCGACTCCTCTTTCTCCGGACTCGCCGGACTCGACACCGGGCTTGCCGACTTGATTGGGAAATATCTAGGGAATATCTCTCTCTCTTCCAAAATTGGATCTTGGAAAACTCGCCCATTCTCCGGGGCGTTTGCCTAAATCTGTGTTACCTACCTTGCAGGCTGCACCCTCGACTCTACCGTCGACCGCCTGCCTCGACGTCGACTCGACTCGGCACGATATCGATCACCGCCAGGCACAATGGCGTCCCTCCGCTCATGGTTCCGCGGCTCGTCCGTGGCCACCAGCTCGAAAGCGCCCTGCAAAGCCGAAAGCCCCTTACCGAGCCCCAACCCGAGCGTGGTGGCGGTAAACGGGCATGCAAAACCGCAAAAGACGAGCCGCGCGCAGCAAGAAGTCATCGACATGGAGGAGGCAATGGCGGCGGTCGGCCTGATTATGAATGACGACATTGACGGCGCAGAAGCTCGGCTGCGATTGCGCGAAGACACCTTCCACCAGCTCGGATTGGGCGTCTCGACCTTCATCCAGTGCATCCTGGGCTTTGAGAAGGACATAATGAACGAAGCGGCAAGGCTGCTGACCGAGAGCGAGACACGGTCATGGAATGATATGCAAAAGTCCCAGAAGGAAGCCAAGAAGACCCCCGAACCCGGCGAGAGTGGGACGTGGGTCGCGAGCAAGATTTACAGCCCAGGGTCTGAGTATGCGCTCGTCCATTCGGAGGCGCAGCTCATGAGCGCCGTAGTCGGCGTCATGCACGAGAGCCTCACGGAGGCCATAAAGGGGTTTTACAAGCTGCGCAAAGCCTACGTAACGCTCGACGGGATCATGGCCGCCGAGCAGCAGTACCTGAACTCGCTGGGGGAGGCGGGCGCTGCCACTGTCCCAATTGTACAGATCAATGCGCCTAAGAGGCCGAGTTTTTCCGAAGACATGATGCCCGGTAGTTTTGACGAGACCGAGTTTGTGGAGTATGAAGACACCGATTCCCCGGCAGTGAACGAGAAGAGAAACAGCGACGAAGAGTTTGTTGACGCTGCCAAGGATGCATCAGGGGCACAAACACCAGGGGGCGCACCGCTGGCCAAGCGGGCTGACGCTGGGAAAGGCTCACCTACCACAACAGACGCTGCCGCGGCAGCAGAGCTGAACGAGAAGCTGGGCAACCTCGCTCTCTCTGACGCCGACCTTTCAACCCTCCAAGTCCCCTCCAATTCTCGGGGCCCTTCCTCGCGCGCCGGGTCTGCCAATGGAGATAAACCCTCCAACCTCGACCACCTCAACAAATTTGGCGCCGACAGAACGCACTTTACCTCCCCGGTCGACATCTTTGTCCACAGCGGCGCCAGTATGTGCTACGGAACCCTGCTGCTGCTGCTCTCCATGGTCCCGCCCGCCTTTTCCAAACTCCTTTACGTCATCGGCTTCAAAGGCGACCGCGACAGGGGTGTGCGCATGCTTTGGCAGTCGACCAAGTACGACAACCTGAACGGCGCCATGGCCGGCTTGATCCTGCTGCAATACTACAACGCCTTCCTCGGGTTCGCCGACATCATGCCCTGCGACCAGGACGTCCAGGAGTTCTCCAAGCTGTCCGACCCGGAAAACGGCGGCGTCGCGGCAGGGATCGAGGTGGTCGGCTTCCCGAAGGAGGAATGCTCCGCCCTGCTGGCCGAGATGCGCACGCGCTACCCGGACTCGCGGCTCTGGAAGATGGAGGAGGCGCGCGTGCTGGCCAACTCCAAGAAGCTCCACGAGGCGATCGAGCTGCTCAAGGCCAACACGGACAGCAAGATGCGCCAGATTCAGGCGCTCAACAACTTTGAGCTCAGCATGAACTCCATGTACGTCATGGACTGGGCCGCCATGGTCGACAATTTTCTCAGGTGCATCGAGCTCAACAACTGGAGCCACGCGCTGTACTACTACATCGCCGGCTGCGCGGAGCTGGAGAGCTACCGCGATGCGTTCCACCGCGCGGCGGCGTTGTCGGGTGACGAGAGAGGGACTGCCGCGGCGGATGCTAAGAAGCACAAAGCGCGCGCGGAGGAGTACTTCCGAAAGGCGCCCACGGTCGCGGGCAGGAAGCGCTTCATGGCGCGCCAGCTGCCCTTCGAGGTGTTTGTGTGCCGCAAGTTGCAGAAGTGGGAGGAGCGGGCCAAGGCGCTGGGCGGGTTGGATCTGGCGGACGCGGTCGGCGTCAGCCCGGCCATGGAGATGATTTACCTCTGGAACGGGACGAAGCGCATGTCGGCGCCGCTGCTGGAACGGGCGCGCGGCTATCTGGCGTGGGACCGGTGCACCGCAGGCTCGGCGGCGAACGTGGCCAAGATCAAGGAAGAAGAGGACGAGCTGGCGGTGCACGCGCTGACCGAGAGTGCGCTATTAAGGCAGCTGGGCAGGAGTGCGGAGGCGAGGGCGCTGGTGGAGCCGCTTTTGACCATGGATAAGTACGTCTTTTCTCTCCGTCTTGAAAGACTTTAACTTCTCGAGACCCATAATCTAACTTGTTGGATAATAGAACCAAGTTCAAAGGCGCCACCCGCGACGATTACTGCCAGGCCGCCGCGCACTACGAAATCGCGGCCGTGGCTTGGATGGAAGCCTGCAGCCCGGAAGCTTGGCCGTCTCCAACCACTGAGGCAGTCCCAGAATCGGACCGCGCTTCAATCGCTGCTGCTTCCATTGCTTCCAAAGCGGAATCGAAGAAATCGGCTGGTGGTGGTGGTGCTGCTGCCGCTGCTGCATCGGTTGAGGATTCAGTCGAGGCGTTCCGTCGGCAAAAGACCGACGAATGCCAGGAGTATCTGGAAAAGGTTGCAAAGTGGGAGAGCTTTGTGCTGGACGCGAGGTTTGGCATGCGCGTCCAGGCTGGCGTGGATAGTGTCAAGTGGTTGAAGGGCAAGAAGGGCTGGGCGTGAGGCTTTTTTTCTTTTAGACTTATATATGGTTTTATTCTGGGCTGGTCCAGTCCAACATAGAAGGGGGAAAGGGCTGGGATAGAAGATCAACTCTTTATCCCACCTGTTTTGATGCACATACACGCGTTGGACAAACGGTTAGCTGCCTTGCTTGATATGGGTAGACGGTATTTCTGGGGATTCAGTCTGGCGTTTTGTGCGAAGACGGGCATATTTATATTGTAGACTTATTATTCGGGGGTTAGACTCAATAAAGGCTTAGGATAGATGGGTTCATATTATTTCATCATCGGTACTACATCACTTTTATGTTTTCTTTGGTGAAGTACCTAGACAGCAGGCCGTTTCGTAGAGGTCTGCCTGTCATGATATCATGCAAAGAACAAAGAAAAAAAGAAATCACAAACAGATGATAGGAAATTGCAGGTCAGAAAGAAACTGCAAAAGACAGGAAAAAGGCGAGTGAGTACCAGAATCATATAATTCTCCCATCGAAAGGGCCAAAGACAATAACATAGTTCCTGGGGTATCATTATCTTTCCAAAAACCCAAACCTGCTCCTTCAAAGCAGCGCTAACAGCGTCGAACAAAAAGCTCAGCCAGAAAGTAGGTACTGGTCCAGGAAGCCACCTAATAATCCGAACCCAAAGACCAAAAAACCTGAAGCCCAAACCAAAGAAATCACAGCAAATATAACCAACCAACTTCAACTACTTAGTAATCCATATTCCTCGGCCGAGATTTCCTTGCGCTCCTCCTGAGCCCATTTATCCCATTCTGCAACATATTCCCCGCACCATCCGCCGTTCTATTTCCCCTTTCTTTTACCTGGTGTTTTTCGGCTTCATCGTGAAGATCCGCCATGACATCTTTGCCCAGACTCGTCCCGTGGATCCAGTCCAACACGCCCCAGCACCCAAAGTTCCCCCCTGTCGGTCTGCAGTAGTGCAGCGCGCTGCGGCGGGCAATACCGCCCATGATTATGCCGGGTACGACGGTGTAGCCGGACATGGACAGGGTCTCCTCGAGCGTTGCCAAGACGACGAACAGCATGAACGTGAGCAGGTGGAGGTTGTCATGGTGCAGCGCGAGGGCGGGCAGGTACAGCGGTATGAAGCGGTGCAGCAAGAAGGGAAGGGGGTTGTCGGCCATAAGCAGCAAGGAAAAGGGCGCGGCGCGGCGGGCGTGCGCGTTGCAGCTGTGCCATGAGGCGATTTGTTTGGTGGTGGCTGTCTTGGACTGGGCACCGTGGAGGATGTAGCGGTGGATGTAGTAGGTCAGAACCTCGCGGGCGGTAAAGAGCAGCGCGATGTGCTTGATGATTTGGAAGGGCAAGGGGAGGGTGGTGGAGGTCCGGAAGATGGGCGTGTCGAGGAAATAGGTGAGGCTGAGGGAGAGACCGGTCTGCAGCGCGGACTCGAGCGCGAGGTTGACGAGGGCGAGCCCGAGGAGTTTGGATAGGGCCTGGGCGTCGCGGGGCGGGAGGGCGGACGCGCCGTTGAACTTTATGGTCTCGGCGAGGGAGGGTAGTAAGGTGTCGAAGAGGAGAAAGAAGAGGGACGGGACGAGCCAGAAGACTATGCGCACGGCGGTGACGCCGATCAGCTCGATTTTGAGGGGTGAATGGCTCAGCACTAGGGTCGACCAGGTCATGTAGAAGAAGAGCAGGTTCATCGAGGTCGACCATGATGTGAGAGAAGCGGAGAAGAAGTAGGACGCGATGGGGAGGGAGAGTAGGAGGTCCATCTTGTTCACAATGGTCGGTAGGTACCGGCTAATGTGAATATAATTCAGGGGTTTCGCAACGTAATGTCGTCTTGTATTTGTTGATGTTGATCAAGATGGAGGAGCAGTTGTTGGTTGAACAGTAAATGGTTTAACAGATGCTTCACCCACACTCATATATACAACTTGAAAATGGCAATAGCAGTACTAGGAAGGCTGCCTCATTGGAATCGTACCGTTGAAGGTGTGCCACGGCGCCGTTCAGCCATCGCGGTGGGCGCGCGACCGTATCGTCATGTTCCAAGTCCAGACAGCCGATGACGTAGGTGCTGAGAGCTCAAAGGGCGGTCTGCACTGGCAGAATCTCTCGCCTTGTCCCGTGTGGTCAGGGGATACGGATATTGATCGATGCGTTCAACGACAGACAAATTCTTACCCTATCGCGTTTTGTGGTGTGATTTCTGGATAATACTCCACTGAATATCATCGGAGATTGGGGGTTAGCGGTTCGTTGAGGGTTCTTTCAACTCACCAAAGCCCGGGCCAATGCTCTCTCTCCTTTGCTGCCTCGAAGCCCGATAGAGTACGGAATATTGAGTGAAACAATGCCACAAGGACGGGCGTCTTCTTGTATCAAGAACTCAATACCAAACTGACTAACGTACACCATCCTGTCGGGTTGAGGTCAGAAGTTGATATGTATTTCAACTTCAACATCACGGCTGACGTTGTTATCCCGACGTTGTTTCCAGAGCCTCGGGTCGGCCATCTCCTTAATCTCGACAATAAAGACGACCGTAACAGTTTTATGCGATTGTTTGGTGATGGTTTGTTAGCAGGGGGGCTTCAACGAAATTAATAGCTGACGCGTTAATGACCAGGTCGTAATGGCCAAATTTTAGGGGTTGCGCGCAAGGGACACAGGACCAAAATTGAGATGCGGCGTCTCATTCTTCTGTCGTTCACGATGGAGACGAATGGACGGTTGGGTTTGATATCGTTCAATCGTGTATTCCCCTCAGCTCAAAGCAGCAGAGGCAACTTCAACCGAGACGATTTGAAGGGAATGACCGGAAGTATGGCACGGACCACCAGTGGAAAGAGCACCTGCCGTTCGCTCGGACCCTTATGGACACTTCCGGCTTGTGTGAGTGTGTCGACATGTCGTGACACCTCGGCCACATAAATACCAATCGACGATACCGATTCCTCCCCCTGAGGTTCTCCTGTGTGAAAGGGGTTGAAAGCTGATCTTTCTCGTGGTTTCCTCGCGCGTAGCTCGCTTTGATAGAATATGCTCTTGGCCAATGGAATTGCTCCTCGCATGTGTTTCTTTTGAGAACTGCGCTGTTAGTTAGTTGTCTGCAGGTTCGGTCAGTGAGCGCATAGCACAGATTTGCTTCTTGAGCCGGACGGGAGGATCCGAGAACGCAAGAAAGGGTAACGGATGAAGGCTTTCAACAAAGCTGTTCCCGTCTTTCCAGAAGCAATTCCCGTCCCGAGCTTGCCCTGTTCACGGCGCAAGGATTCTCCACACGAAACACCACCAGCCTTTGTTGGGAATTGGTTCACGCGTGCCATTCGACCATCCCGCCAGCCGAGACAAGAGACCCAATATCTGCACACTTTAAACCTATATGGCCATTGTCAACGGCACCGTAGCAGCAAACCAGAGTTGTTGGAGTCTGATGCATGCCGGGAGTTGTTGGTCTCTTTTCACAATCCAGACTTGTTGGGTTCAAGCGGCAAAGTTCAGCTGCTTCGTGGGGGGTGGATGGCCAGAGAGGGGCAAGCTGCAGGCATGATGGGGAACGGCCACTGCAGTGCAAGCGAAACAGATTGGCCAGCACAAAACTGAATGTCAATTGTGCAAATGCAATTGGCCAATTCAGGGGTTCAAAAGAGGGGATCGGTCATAGGTCGAGGAGTGTCTGTGAGGAGATCCAATGTTAGTTGAAGCGTATCTGTGCCGGCGCAGCACTATCACCGGACGAGATTTATGGCAAGGAAATATTCCGTAAAACTGAAAACAACGCGCACAGTCCCATCCCCATCAAAATGTCTCCGCCCGTTCAAGTCAATCCCTTATTTCCTCCCCCGTCCCGATCCTCGTGCTCGGGTTCCTAACCAGTTCAGGGTCGTCCCTGAAATCCGAATCGACCTCCACTTTGAAGCTGCAGCTTCACTGCAGATTTACGGAGCTTCTTCCATTTCACATTGCATCTATCGTCTCTCGGCGCGCAACCAATGCTGCTGCTACTGCAGGCAATCACCTCCGCCCGACAGCATTTTTGGTGGCTCTCGCAACGTGCTGGCATGGACTGAAACCTCTCGCATCTGCACGCCGCCTTTGCTGGAACAGGATAAGGCCCCAAGGCGCGGTCTTACCGTCAATGCTCGACACACATCACGCAGTTCCTCCAACCACTCCTGCGCGGTCAATCGCATTTGGCATTGGCGACGCTTCGACCGCCGTCCACTACCGGGTACCTTGGGTAAACAGGTCCCGGACCGATCGACGTTGTACACAATTCCCGATCCGCGTCCGACTTCCCTCCTTGCAGACGAAGGCTTGCATCTGCAGGCGGTAGTCTGAACAATTAGCCGTACCATACCCAAACATACTGTGCACATCAGCAGCCCTGACACAGTCTGTACGCACGAGTGAGACTGTCGACGACTCCACACCTTTCTTCTACCGGGCTTACGCGCGATATATTCCTTTATCTGGCGTGCCGCCGCCGCCGCCCGCCGTAATGGATCCCTCCTCGCTATCCGCCGTACCTCCTATTCCCCGGAGGTCCCGCGAGCGAGACCATAGTAGCCGGCCCCGCGACCAAGATCGAGATCGGCCTCAGCCTTCTTCGCGCCGGCGCAACGCTCCCCCCGCCATATCGACTCACGACACCGCTCGGGACCGAAATCACGAAGACGTTTTTCACGACTGGTCCGATCGAGACCGCGAGCGATACGTAGATCGCTACCTCCGAGATCGAGATCCCGAGAAACCTGCCCCGGTTTCGGCTGGCTCCCCGGAAGTGATATCATCCCTGATCACGTCTCTGTCTGCCATCTCGCGGCCATTGAGCAATCACTTCGACGGTCCCAACTACTTCAACCTGACTGGAACGCGCAGTCCCCATAATCTTTCGGTTCCCGGCTCACCCACGGGCGGGGGTTCGTTCGGTGTTGATTACGGCGCATTTTCGCAACCTTCTCTCGGCGACCTGCGCGACGAAGACGTCCCGTTAGACGAACTTGCTGCGAGCGCCCCTGTCATCCGAACCTCGAAGCCCCCAAGCGGATTTTCGCCTCTGACTGCCCCCAAGTCGCCAAAAAGTCCCAGCAATCGGGATGCCTCCGGTCTGAGGAGTTTACTTTCTCGAGGAGGCAGCAGCGGTGCTCTTTCGCGGCCATCGAGCAAAGGCTCTCTGGCATCGGGAGCTGAGAGCATCGGAAAGCTGAGTATCGAGCGTGGCAACGAACCTACATCGCCTGGCGCGGACACAAACGCCTTGAAGAGACAGAAGTCTGTCGACAGCTGGGGCAAAAAGAACGGGCGGAATCAGCGTGGTTTGATGTACATGAGCAGTAAGGAACAGCTGCGAGAGAAAGAAGCTGAGAAGAAGCGAGCAAGCATCGGCGCTGTGGGCGGAAACGCAAACGGGCTGGCTTCGCCGAGCCTGAACTCAGCTTCTCGTCTGGATCCGCTTTCCGCAGAGTCCATCATCAACGAGGAGCCGCATAGCGAATCTCCGCTTAGCCCGGAGCGGACCAGCCTCAGTGTTGAGGGCTCAAACCACCCTGCGACGAGTCCACGACACATACCAACCCGGGATTCATCGCTGAGGAAAACCAGCAGCAGTGGAAAGAGGTCATCTGCACGGGCATCTCGAACATCCAAGCGAGACGGCGACGGCGCGAACGATACCATTCACGAGATTGACGAGCCCAGCAGCGGCCTCCGTAACTCGCGCAGTGATACCGCCAGGCACAGGCAAAACACTGCGAAACGGGACGAGTTCGATCCACTCAGGCTGTCAGCAGACTTGCCTCGGGCCAACTCGACAACTCTCAGCAAACCGCGACCTGATATCTACAGCACGAGCCCGTCTACACCCTCTGCCGCCATGTTTCCCGATATGGAAGATGATGACGATGGTGCACCTTCCCCAGCGATCGCGCAGGGTCGTCGCCGAGATCGTGAAGTCAGTGCGGATGCGCGACATAGACGGCGATCTGGCCACCTCACGCCGGATGCTCATGGATACGCCAGCGGCTATGGCAGCGAAACTGGGGGTGGGGGAGTGAAGCTGAAGCGAAGCAGCAGCAAGCTCAAGCGCCTCTCCGCAAGCCCTAACCCCAGCAAGACGTCCGACCACGGCGCCGGCGCCCGTGGAAGCACACACAGTGACCAACCGCATATTGCCTACGAAAGACCAAGAAGCGCCGATAGTGTCGACGATGCGGTTGAAAGTTATCTATGCAGTCCAAGGCTGAGCCAAAAGATCCGCCATCCTCAGACCGGCCGGGTGATTAGCTTCAGCGAGGTTGGCGATCCAAACGGAAGCGCTGTCTTCTGCTGTGTCGGTATGGGGCTGACAAGATACATCACGGCGTTTTACGACGAACTGGCATTGACACTCAAGTTACGATTGATCACGCCTGACCGCCCTGGCGTAGGGGATAGTGAGCCTTACGCGGAGGGTACTGCGACGCCTTTAGGATGGCCTGGTACGCTTTATGTTTCACCTCTCCCTTATTGCTGGACGCCCGACTTTACTGACCTTGTGTGTTTTATAGATGACGTTTATGCCATTTGCCAATCCCTAAAAATCACCAAATTCTCCATCCTAGCCCACTCTGCTGGCGCCATCTATGCTCTGGCGACGGCGCTCCGTATGCCCCAGCACATTCGTGGCAGGATACATCTGCTCGCACCTTGGATTCCCCCATCTCAGATGAGTGTGTTTGGAGCTAGTGCGGCGACACCGCTGCCGCCCACGAACGCGATACCGACCAGTCAGAAGATCCTCAGAGCTCTTCCGACACCTTTTTTGAAGGCTGCCAACAGCAGCTTTATGACTGCGACAAGCTCCAGTATCACGAGCTCGTTACCAAAGCAAAAGAGAGCTAAGCGGGAAAAGAAGAGCAATGCGGCTGCAGCCGCCAAGGAGGCAAAGGAAAAGGCTGCAAACCACGGAATCGACAACAAGGAAAACCACGGATCGAAGGACGTCCCTCACACGCAAGCAGCCGATGAGGATATGGACCGCATCCGCCCCACAGGAACTGCGCCTACGACGATGGGTCCGACCAGCAACGGCCACCGCCACAACCGTTCTAATTCCTCCTCGCAGCATCTTTCGCGGCGGCAGTCGGAAAAGGACGAGCACATTCTTTCGGCTGCTGCTATGCTTGCCGACTCGCAGCTTGCCGACCGCGAGCGCCAGCAGACGTACGACAACCGGCTCACGCACGCCATCTGGCAACTGGCGACAACCGGCGCGAACCCGGCTGTGGACTTGCTTGTGTGTCTGGAGAGAAGACATACCATTGGTTTCCGCTACGTCGACATCACCAGGCCGGTTGTGATTCACCATGGCAGCCGGGACACGCGTGTGCCGGTTGAGAATGTCCGGTGGCTAGGCAAGACGATGCGTCGGTGCGAGGTTCGCGTGCTCGAGGGCGAGGGACACGGTCTGATGGCGAGCGCGCAGGTCATGGGCGGGGTCCTGATGGAGGTCAGTCAGGAATGGGAGGAGTGGAGCCGCGTCACGGGTGCGACGAGGCGGGAGCACGAGAGATCGAGACGGGGTACCATTGGCCAAGCGAGGTGACCTTGCTGAAGCCATGGCTGTTAGCTTATGAGGAGGGATGGTTTGGATTCTGCTTTTGCGCATGCGAGTTGCATTTCTTGTTTTATGTTTTGTTTTATATCTCTTGCAGGGGCACTTCGCTCTGCTTTTATCATGACCGAAAATGTACGAGGTCGCTGGTATGTATGCATAGTATAGTAGGCAGGCGCTAATTAGCCAGCAATAATGTCGAATGGTAATCCTTGAACGCAAATGTTTTTATTCTTGGATAGATGGTTAGGGACTCGGGCCACCCTTGTCTCATGTCCTGCCTTGTGAGCGTTTGTGGTAGCTCAGAGATGTCTGCTCTGCTCTGGTTGAGGTAGACAAAAAATCAGTGGATATCGGGATGGACAAAGAATCAACTGTTATCAATGATCTATTTTATTCCATTTCTATACAGTGGGGTAGAATATGACCTTCAGCTGTTCTTCGAGTCAACTCCAACTCTTTCGTATCTCTCTGGCCTGCAGCACTACCTTGGTTATCACGCTGACACCAAGTCAATCAATCAAAATGAAATCACCAGAATAACAGCACGAACACCATACGGAATAGGTTGCTAGGTAGGTGCCTAGGTGGTGCAAAAGGCTGTTGCAGCTAATACATGACGATTGATGCACCTTATCGCCAGACACTCCAGAGTAAAACGAAACTTAACAAGACCATACCCCAACCCATGCTTCTTTTCTCCTGTTGCTGCAATATAACTACCATAGGTATGTGACGATTCATGTGTTCCTTGCGTCTTTGTCATTTGCCGTACCACAACTGTCAAACCAGAGCCAATGGTACGTGTGTTGTAGTCTCGGTTTTCCTTTCGAACATGACCCATCTCGCAGAAATCCTTCGACTTCATCATTCACGGAAAATGAAAGGCAAGGTGGAAGAGAGCTCCGCCTCGTTCCACAGCACCCGCCGCAATCTTGGAGAAACCTGCCTGGTATTGTCAACCCCAATACAATTACACAATTACCAACTCAACAGAACAGAACACTGAGCAAGGGATGGGCTTGGGTTGACTGTACCTGAAATGGTAGGTATTAATTACACCTTGCTCGACCCAGTCATCACAAACGACGGCGTCGGCAGCCCAGCAGCTTTGAGGGGCGGTTTATCCGTTCCGGGTGGGATGGGTCGCTTTCCCTCCCTCGTTTTCCTCTTACTGCGCCGGTGGCGGCGGCGGTCGAAAAAGACTCTAAGTCGCCTGCCCAAGGCCCGCATCCTTGTGACGAATCGCCGAGACATCTTGGACTGCGAGGAGCGTTTCGTCTTGGTCGATTTCATCGAGGGTGGGCTCGGAGGAGCAGCTATTGGTACTGGTACCGACGGTCTGTTTGTGTTCATGTCGTGTTCTTGTGTGGCCGGGCCAGCTGCCGACGACGGAGCGAAGGTGAGTTCGTGGTTGGAGGTGGTGATACTGCCGCGGTGCGGGGGGGATATTGGATGATCATTCTCTATTGGATTGCCGTCGTCAAGGGTGGCGGCGATGGATCCGATCGAGTGTCTGCGAGACGAGTTACTCGCCGCCGCCAGTTGACGGTCCAGAAACTCGTGCTCGTGGAAGAGAGGCATGGCTGGATCCGGTATTGCCATGGATGGGAGGGATGGGGCCATGTCTCTGGTTTGTATTTGGGGTCTAGCGGGCGGGTGCGGTGCGCCAAAGGGAGGTTGACCCAGGCGAGAAGATGAAGGAAAATTCGCGTTGAGTATCGAAGGATGGGTCCGATGCAGGTCGAGCTGGAAGCTGTTGGCTGGCAATGAGAGATGCTGGAAATCAATATGACGCTTTTAGGTGAAGACTTTGCGTGTGGTTCAGGAAGTCTGTTGGTGCGAGAGGGATGGAGATTCGTGAGCGGTATTTTCAGAAAGGTTGGTCGATGGTTACAAAGGGAGTGAGCTCCACGGAGCTGGCGGGCAGCTCATTCCCCCCTTTTCCAGTTTGGAGATCCGAGAATGGCGCTTGCTCTCTTTGACTCTTTCGTTGTTTGTTTATACGCTTCTGCTCTTTCCTCCCTCTTGACTTCGCAAGCTGTGATCTAATACAGGTCGTTTGTCAGGTAGTTACTTGTCTGGTGTGTCAACATCGTGCCTCCCCGCTGGAAACATCTGGAGGCGCACCTACAACAAAACCTGGGACAGGGCAGTCAGGGATCGAGACATTTTTATACTGCAGCCAGAGTAGAAATGTCTATATACTCTGTTAGCACCTCATTATTTCTGAGTACTTCTGCTATAGTGCTTATATCTATGTCGGGATTTAATACTTTACCTGCAAGGCCTTTAAGGCATTTGCTGGGGAAGAAATCGCCGTGTCTCGGATACGTAAGGTAACCTGTTGTTTATTGTAGTTGGACGTATGTTCCGATCTCGTGAAGAAAAGCTCAGCTGTCTCGTATTAATACTGTAAAGCCAGGTAGAGGGTTCTAGTAATCACCGTCCGTGACTCTATGGATCTATAGGCAAGGTAGGTGTCTGACTGCTAGTATCTGGCAAGCCGCCGAACAGCTTATTATAAGACCTTGCTGCCACGAGAAGTTTGACCCCCCATGACTCGACCATCTCTGTTACGCATATTATACCTGTCCGTATTCTCATCATACTACATTCTCCCTGATATCCTCTTGTAATACTGGGCCAGAGGCCAGCTTCACTACCTTCGTCACCATATCTATCAGCGACTAGTCGGAGGTGCGGAAGTCGACCGCCTCCGTTCCCTCATAAGCTGGAGTGTTGGCATGGTATCGAAGGCACTCTTTTCGAACCTTTCCAGTTCATCACATGACAGCACCTAGACCGATCTATGAGATCCCTTCTCACCAACATGTTCGGACACTGGCGGCAGTGCGGTCGCCGCTCCCACCACCACAGCGCCCACCAACTTCGCCCTCACTACCGGTACCGGGGCTTATCCCAGTAACTCCTCTTTATCCTGCTCCGCCAGAAGCGAATTCCTGGTCTGCTTCAGCACCAGCACCAATGCCTCCATCCCGCCTAGGCTTTGCAGTAGCTACACCTATTTGCGTTTCCTGCCAGGAACCCATCCAGCACCCGCGTTTCGCCATCCACGCGCCGTGCCATGACCGCCACCGCTTCTGCGAGATCTGCTTCCAGAGACTATTTGATGTAGCCGTCTTCGACCGCAGCGGGTGGCTTCCGCACTGCTGTGGCCACCCTTTCCCAATCGACACTGGCCTGATCCTCCAGGCCTTCCTCGGCCCAGACCGTCTTAGGCGCTTCCGCGAGATTACCAGTGAGAGTGAGGTACTTGCCCGGAACCAGGTCCGTGTGTCCGAATTGCTTCGACATCATTACAGAACATGAACTGGCCCTCGCTCAAGGACATGGACCGTCGCAAGAACATGAACTCGCTCTCGTTCAAGGACATGTACCGCCTCAAGAGCATGAATCAGCTTATGCTCAAAAATGTGTAATGTCTCAGGCGCTTGAACTGGCTCACGCTCGAGGAAATGTACAGTCTCAGGCACATGAGCTGGTTCTCGCTGAAGGAAATATACCGACTATTACATGCCCTTCCTGCGGATGGGAAGGATGTCCACGGTGCAACTCGAAGCACGAAGGCACTTGCACTTCCGGAGACCCATGGCTGGAGCAAATCATGGAAATGACACGCACCGACGGAAATTGGCAGCGGTGCGGGAGGTGTGGGCACGTAGTTATTCGCCTGGACGGATGTGCTCATATAACGTAAGTTCGGTTCCACGTCTACCATCATCGGATTTCACTGTTCTATAGTATTTTGACCTGTCACCTATGCTAACATCCCTGACCGTATTCTTTTACCTAGCTGTATTTGCAAGTATGAATTTTGTATTCATTGCGGCAAGGAATGGCGCGCATGTCGTGCCATGTGTTACCATTCCTGACCTGAAGAAATGAGGACAAGGAGGAGGAAGGGGCTGGTTGGATAAGACTGTGGTACGGGTTCACAGGTCATAATCATGGATTAACCAGAGGGTCATTGGGATATGTGTCATGAGTTGGCTGATGCCTTGAAATTTCTGTGTGTATTACCGCCCAACATCGCAGAGTGGCATAACCATATTGTGAAGACAGCGAAACTGTGGTGAGGTCAATTTATGTCAGCAACCAAGTCTACAAACAGCAGGTTGACACCCAAGATCGCCGCGCATCCGCCCCCTCTTGCGAACTTCGTCCAGCAGCCCTGTAACTGTCCGAATACCTTACTAGTATGAATATACCGCGTACAGGCATCATCACGGCCTCCGGCCCTCACAAACCAAAAACGGAAACCTCAAAATCGGACCGCCCTTGATTCCGCTACCCGGTTCCCTCTCGACCTGCTTATCCATCTCAAAAGCCACCTCGATCTTGACGTCCACAAACCCAGCAGCTTCCATCAACTCCCTCATCTCGTCCCGTCCAATTCCGTCCCTCTCCACCTCGGCCATCTTGCTCTCGGCATGAAACCGCCTGGCTTCCGGGCCGAAGTTCTCGAAATCCGTCAACATCACCCTCCCCGTGCCCGGCTTGAGACAGCCATACATGGTCGTCAGGACAGCAGACAGCGGGTCGGGGATGTGATGCAGCACCAAGTGTGACGTGATCAGGTCGAATCTTCTTTTCTTTTCTCTTCCCGTAGAAGAGGCGGGATCAAACTGGATACGGTCGTCATCTGGATCTTCCAAAAGTGCGTGGACGGGCACGACCTTGTTGCTAAGATGAGCATGCGATGTTGCGAGCTTGGATTTGAGGACGTTAATCATGCCCTCCGCTGCGTCGACGGCTGTGAGGGAACGGGCGGACGGCGCGAGAAGGAGCGAGAGGAGGCCCGTCCCGCAGCCCATCTCTAGCACATCGTACGTTGCTAGTTCTTCGGGTGGCGGAAGCCGTGACAGGAGGGCTTTGTGCGCGTGGACGGTGGCCGCTTGGACGAAGGGGTTGGCGTCCCAGTTGGTGGCTTCCGCATTGAAGCGGCTGTCTTTGTTGGTGGCGGTGCTGGTGTTGGATGTCATTTTTTTAAGGGGAGCCTGTTTGGTCCTTGTTGTGTTGATGTAAAACAATGTGGCAATGAGGCGTGTCTGGGTGTTGTGTTGAGTGAGCTGTTGTTCAATGAAGAGAGTGGGGGAGGGATGATATATAGGAGTGTAAAACGAATGGGAAACGCCTACTAAATAGTTCTAGACATAGGTTGTGGAACCGACGTTCACGCGATCTGGCCTGGCCAAAACGGTTATAGTTAGCCGGGTCTTACACGTTCGCACGGGACTTTGCATGCACATTCCAGCCCGCAGTTTGGTTCCCAGATTTCCCCTAGAACGAATCAATTTCGTCACAATATCCTGATCCAGAGAAAATGATCACAAACAAATACAGAAGCTGCATGGGAAACTTTATTGATCCAGAGAAAAGGAACAAAAAATAAGGATGAAGAGAGGCCTCACACTGCTGTATTTGATACATCGAATCATGCCAACTCCTACGCTACCGCGGATGCAGTAACACCAGTGGAGCCGGGTTCTGTTTTTACAGTCTCGCCTGTCATCGTTACCCGCCTTGCAAGTCGCCGTGAAGCAGCACCAGTCGTCGACAGGGAGCGCTTCATCTCGCCACGACAGAAGACAGCAGTGACGATGGCTGCCACCGGGATTATCGATATCCAGTAGATGTAGACTTTGTCTGAGACGCCCCACGAGTGCGAGTCGTCGCCAAAGGCAAAGAAGTTGGTGCTAAAGATGGCAGGCACAACTGTTGGAGGAAGAAATATCAGCGTGATTAAGCCAATAGAGGTCATGGCTCGACTATCGGTTCTTGTGGCCGCAGCAATTTCGAACGAGTTCTTAGCGCCGTCCACACTTCCAATTCCCAAACCTAACAAACTGACCTACCAATCTAACCACGACCGACAGCAACCAGACTAACAAAAAATATGGCTGACCAGCAAGAGAGCACCTACTCGTCCCCAAGATGGTGGAAAGAAGCAATCGTACCGCCTCCTTCCAGTCTCACCCCGGAAATACGTCGGGTTGGGGGTCGGTCAAGGGCATCACGTCGAGGCTGGACTACCTCAAAGACCTCGGCGTCAATGTGCTGTGGACCTCCTCAATCTACAAGTCGCCACAGGCAGACATGGGCTACGACATCGCCGACTACGAAGACATTGACCCGCGCTACGGGACCCCCGAACCACCCAACAACTGGGCCCAGATTCTGGGCGAGGCCAACTCGGCCTGGAACTTCGAGGAGGCCACAGGAGAATACTACCTGGGCCCCTTCACACCAGAGCAGCCCGACCTCAACTGGGAGAACCCTGCCGTGCATGAGGCCGTCTGGGACATCATGCACTTCTGGCTCAACCGTGGCGTCTCGGGCTTCCGCATGGACGTGATCAACCTTATATCCAAGGACCCCTGGTACCCGTATGCCCCTGTGATCCTAGGTGCCGGCTACCTGTACCAGCCCGGGCAGCGCTTCTTCATCAACGGGCCCAAGCTGCACGACTACCTGCGTGATATGAACAGCGAAGTGCTCAGCAAGCACGACGCCATCGCGCTGGGCGAGATGCCTGACGTCCACGACCCAGCCAATGCGCCGCGGGCGGTGGGTGCTCGGTCGGGCGAGCTGAACATGATATTCATCTTCGACTTGGTCGACATCGACAATCCGAACGTTCGCATGGCTCTGCAGCCCTGGACGGTGCGTGACATGAAGGCCATCATTACGCGGTGGCAGCTTGAAACATGCATTTGGTCTATGTAGGATGTACTCGCTTCGCTGTATACAAACCGACAGGAAAAGACGAGGATCGTCAATAGGTTAGAATCATTATCCCCAGAGGCAGTGGCACCAGGAATACCAAAGTCGACATCTGCACCCATCCGCACCCAGACCGAGTTATCAAGTCCCATACTATCATGCCTCAGGGCGCGGACGCCGCCGCAGCTAGTGTCTGGACGTTCAAACGTTGGTAATATCAGCGGCTTTACCTGCCATCGCGATATGGCGGGTTACTGGTATGTTGGCCGGATCACTGAGCGACTCTTGTGATGGGTGTAAAAAAGACCATGGCGGAGTACTCGATGATCAGAGAATCAGTGTTTTTAGCATGCAGTAACAATAACCGTAACCATTCACTGATGACCGTGGCTAGCTGGTCCACGCTGGGGCCATAATCCATTCACAAGTCGAAATATTGTCTTGGAAGCGGTTTCTTCCATCCGAAGAATGGACTTGCTTATGGTTGTAGTTCAAGGCATTCTGAACGGCTACAGACCTTAGACCCATCATCGTCCCCCTATTAACATTCCTGCAATATACCGTTTGCTTTGACCGTCATCAGAGAAGGGGGTTAAAAGCTGAAGTAAAGAATTTTCGGGAATCGAAGTTCGAAATATGGGCGAAACGGCCAGGAGTGCAGCACCACCGGTACCTTACCTCCACTGCCATGGATCGACCTTTGGTAAATATGGCCATTGGAGGATGGGCGTTGTACCAAACTATCAGATTTTCATCTACAGAACTGCATGAAACTGGGGCCCGAACAATGAAAACGGAAATTGAACTGTAAAGTTCCCATATCCGAAAGCCCAGTACAGCAGCCCATGGTTCGCTAGGGCGACATAATTAATGTTTCCCAGGAGTTTAAAGCCGAGCACGAGGCAAACCGGCTGGTACTAGCGGCAGAAGGCGCGAATATCTTGTGGGTAAATGGCCTCTAGTTGACTGAAAGGCAGATACAGCCCTTTGGCCTTGTAGACAAACTAAGAGCGTTCTAACGCCAGTTAGTGACTTCTGATTCGCCGATTATTATGGTTTGCACCTAGGAACTTTGATCCCTCCTACAGATTTCCTATTTGGAAGTTAGGTAATTGCACTTGTTAGGTTCCACTTTTTCCCTCTGTGTCTCTCTTAGTTATATTGTTCTTGACTTTCTCGTCATTTTCTACCTTTCTCCCAGATTTTGATTTCCAGACAGAAAAGTCTTCACCTTACTGTTCCAAGCAACACGAACAACCTCTACAACATAAGAAGTTTCAAAGCCGGCACGACATTTTTCTGACAGCACCACCCTCCATAACACATAAAGCCTTAGCGCGGACATGGACGACCAAACGACGACCGTCGCCGTGCCGTGGCACCGCCACGAGCACAACGAGAAGTGCTCCACGCCGGCTGTAGCCGGTACAGTCTGTGGGGTCGTGTTGCCCGACCCCATGCCCTGCACCAAGTTCGTCGCCAAGGAGGGTAACCTTTTTGTCTGCCCTTGCTGTGGAAAGTTGCAGAAAACGAAGGCCCCGGGGTTGACGAAGTGGGACCGTCTCAACCCCCTTGCGGCGGAGTTCCAGCCTGGAGCTTCGGCGGCGTCGACACCAGCAGCGACATCACCTCCAACAGCCAACGGTGGCTCGGAGAGCACCCGGAAGTAAACGGAGGGAAACCCATTTATTTTGCGAAGTGGAGGAAAAGGCGGTCTAAGTCGGAGAATGGGAACATGCAAGAACACGCCCAAAGATTGATGGTATTACTTGTGGTCCCAATACTTATGATTTATCGGATTGGGATCTCTTTCTTTCTTCCTTTTCCTTTTCTTTTCCTTTTTTTTTTTTTTTTATTATTTCTCTTTTTTTGGCAGAATATTGGTCCAGTAGCCCCAAACCCCAATTCGCTCAATCCCCGCCAGGTGCCAAAGAATCGAACGGTCTGTTTCTAAATCCTGAAGTAAATGGTACTGGGTAGTACCTAAGGTAGGTAAGGTAGGTAAGGTAGGTAAGGTAGGTAAGGTAGGTACATTCTTCACTAACAAGGCTACAGCCTACCGGACCGGTTCATCTCACCATTAACGTCCCTAATTCTGCTATATCGTAAGACCTGCATAGCTAGGCCAGGCCGTCCTTGGTCTCATTATTCTCAGACACCGTGCCGTTTCGCGGCACTACTGGCCGTTATGAAAGGTCATCAACATCACCATCTCACCAATAAACTACCTGGGGGTAGGTACTGTTGTAGTAAAGCGTCAAACGCAGCAGCCAGGTACCTCCTTTAATCCCAACAACCATCCGATTTTCGACACCCAAGACCCACCAAAAACACCACGAGAGTCACCTTTTTATCTCCTTTAAACAAGACCAATCTCTCGGACCTGACCGAGCCACTCATAGAGTCACCTATCTCCAGAATGTCCAATAGACCTCACCTCTCCTGGCACTGAATTACCTTTGGCCGCACCTTCTGGCAAACCTCTGGCACCCAGGCGTTAAAAAGATGCACGACAGGATCGACAAGCCCTTCCCTTCGAGACGGCTGGTTTTTGTATCTACCGCTTACGCCCATTTTCCGTCTCTACATCGCAACGATCAAAAACAGCACAGGGTGGCGGAATCCTGCTACAACCAGTCATCCCACAAAACCGCCGGCATCCCGCTGAGGGAATATACCCAAAAAGAATGGGACGACGCGCTCGCCGCGCGCGGCTACCGTGGGATCAGCGACGTCGGTTCACTTTTCGGGACTTCGTTGGTCAGAGCGTACCCTTACTCAAAAATCATTCTGGTTTCGCGGGATATCGATAGCCGGGTCGAGTCCATCAACACAGTATTTGGTGGTCGCAGGTTCTAGTTTCAACTGGTTCGCGGCTATGGGGCTGCTTATGCCCGGCTGGGCAGGGGTCGACGCACTCGCGACGGAGCCGACGACGGTATTGGATAAGCAGGAAGCGGAGGGGTTGAGGAAGACGGGGAGATTTTTGGAGCCGAGATTGGAGGATGATAGGTGGAAGCCCTTGTACGATTTTTTGGACGTCGACAAGGTTCTTGAGAGGAGGTTTCCGAAGGTTAATGAGGGGGAGACGTTGGAGAAGAACATGAGGAGGTTTTTTCGTTGCGCATGTTTTGTAGGCGGTGCTGATTTTGCTGGTTGGTGTGGTTGGTCTCGTGGGGGTTGTTTATCTTGCGTTGCGGTACGATTCTTGGGGCTCAGTTAAGGGCAAAAACTATGTATTTAATATAAATTAATAGGTGTGAGAGCAAACCGGATATTCACTTGGTCTTTCTTTGGTAACTGCGTGAGGGTTAAGACACCCTACTTATATTGAAGTGGGTGGGGTTCCGCGATTTTCTTTTCTAGGTACTTACAGTGAGTCGACAGTTGGGCGTGTCCATGTTATGATTCGATGCAGTCCCTCAAGCGTAAATTGCACCCCTTGCACCGGTCGTCCTTGACAACAGCCTTGGGTTAGGTCACCACATGCAAGCGAGCACAGAATATCTTATCTGGGAACAGTGATCAATGATGTAAACCGAAAAAGTCTATATATATCCAAAAACAAGAAGAATCAAGTACATGAGGAGAATGTGAGAACAAGAAGATGAAGTGATATATACATCAGAAGTTGAGAGAAGATATGTGACAGGTAATCAAGTGTGAAATATGTACAGCTTGAAGGAAGGCCAAAGGCAAGGCAACATATATGCAAGAAGGAAGAAGGCGGAACAAGAAGCTTCAAAGTATGTGCATGAAGGAGAAAGTCGACTTGAAAAAAAGGGGGGAAAGGAAGAAAGAAACACAGAAAGGATGCAGAATATATACAGCAGAGAAAGGAAGAAAGAGGAGAATGGGAGAGACATCATCATATCCAGCATCTCTAGCGTCATATCGTCAGAGCATGTTGTTGTCATGACTGGATTCGGTGTGGTGAGGACATCACCTAGTTGGAGACGTAGTGGCCGACATACGCGACCTCCATCAGGGATCCCCAACCGTCCTGGGTGTTGCCGTTGGGGTTTCCGGGCCAGGTACCGCCAACGGCAACGTTCAGGATAAAGTACATGGGCTTGTGGATCAAGCTGTCCCACACGGCCTGGTTGTTGATGCGCGCACCGTTGACCTGGTGGAACTGCTGACCGTCGCGGTACCAGGTGATGGTCTCGGCACGCCAGTCGCTCGGGGTGCGGTCCCAGACGACGCGCCACGTGTGCCAGCCCTGGTCGGGGAAGTCGATGTTGTTGCCGATGCCGTTGAACTCATTGCAGATACCGCCCGGCGAGACGTCGCAGTGGATGGTGCCGTAGCCGCGCAGCTGCCCGTTGACGGTCTCAAGCACGTCGACCTCACCGCAGGCCGGCCAGATGGTGCCGTGGCGCATTGAGTCGCCGAGGAGCCAGAAGGCGGGCCAGATGCCTTGCTTCTTGTCGATGCTGTTGCCGCCGAAGCGGATCTCGGCCTGCGCGAGGGTTCGCTTACCGGCCTGCGGGGTGAAGGTGTACTTGGACTCAATGCGGCCCGACGTCCAGCCCGAGGTGGTGCCGCTCTCGCGCCACGGGATCAACTGGAGCGTCTCCCCACCGCTGTGCTGCACGTTGCGGTTGGAGGCACGGTAGTCCTGGAGCTCGCTGTTGACGCCGAGGTTGCGGTTAATGATCTCCCAGTTGTTGCCGTTGGGGAGGGAGCCGGCGGCCCCGTTGAAGGTCTCGGCCCACTTGAGGCTGTATCCGTTGACGGACGGGGCTGCCCAGGCCGCCACCTGTGTGGACAGGGCCGGGAGGAGGAGGGCCGGGTTGAAACGCATCTTGTGGTATGGCTTATATAGGTATACAAGTGTTGATCTGTGAAGCTTAAATGAATGAAAGACAGTAGATCGCAATATATATAGATCCAAATTGGATATATATAGGAAGTGGAACAGAAAGGAGCGTGCGAGTAGCGTGAGCTGTTCAAGCAAAAAAAAAAAGGAGTGTATCGCAGCTCGAGGCTTGCGTGTGATGGTTAAGGAATGGATGGAATGCCAGGTAATTGTGATCGACGCTGAGTACAGAGATAAAAACCACGAGGAGACTGGCGCGATGGCCGAGTTAAGTACTCAGAACTTTTTCCCAAGGGAGCGGTTCTCCTGATCAAAAAGACACGACTGAGACTCGGATAGGTGGTGGGGCCAGATCAGAAGGTGTGTGATCAGAGACACAGAACGACACGCCGAGCGGGCAGAAGAACGCGCCGCATGGGAAGGTACAGGACGATGAGTTTACCAAGCTTCCATGAATGAGACGTTCTGTTCCCAACTTACCTGCATTGCCATTTCTTACCATGCCATGCCCCGTGGATTGCTGGAGCTGAGGGGGGTCGAGGACCCTGGCTGGGCATATTTCCAAGTTCCACTGTGTTTGCGTACACTGGAGATGCGATCTGACTGGTCTGACGGCTGGCCAGGGACAGGGCGAATCACCAACGGACTGAGCCGCTGCGACCCCTAGTCCGGGGAATTGGACAGGTCCGGACGGCACAGGGCTCTCTCTCTTCCCGGGCCTACTTACAAGGCGGACGGACCGGCACATTGCTGGAGTTTCGTTTGACATTGCGTGGGGAGATAAGTTGAGAGAGGGAGGAGGACCAGCGGCGGTACTTTTGGCTCTAATTGGCTTATTTTCTGCCGATGTGATGTACTTGGATTTTACCAACGACTGTTTGGTCTGGTTCCTACATCCGTCTGAACATGGGTCCCCTGGGGGAACATCATGCAAGTGCTGGTTTGCCCGCGGGAACGAATCCCCGGTTGGGAAGTTGAAGCGGCGCGGTAGTGCAGCTGGAGATTCGATCAACGGCAAACGGTTCCTGACGTGCCGGGCAAAAGGCGGCTCAATGGCATCCATCACTCTATCTCGCCGATCTGGGGCCCGGGCGGTGCACCCCACGCTCCGTCTGTGGGACCACATTCCGGGTTCTTGGGTTGTAGCGCTGCGGCTTGGTGCAAGCAAATAATGGAATTGCGCCGAGGGATCTAGTAAAAGTAGCATGTTATCATCTGTGCCCGTCTCTGCGTCGATTAGTGTAACGTTGTCTCGCCGTGGCTTTGGAGAAGATGCAAAGCCAAATCACAATCGATGACTGTGGTGAAGCCATGAAGGTGCAGTTAGCATGGTGTCCAAGTGAGACTGGGAAATTGTTTCTTTTTTTTTTTTTTTTTTTTTCTTCCGTCTCGGTTAACTTTGCCGCTTGGGCACTGCGAGTCTAGATCTTTTGCTTCGAATTGTGCCCAGCAGGCGATGCGTCTCGAGTCCAAGTCACAATGGAAGGTCGCACGGATGTCATTGGATGGGTTGGAAGACGTCGAAATTATTCAATTTTCAGGGGCACTTGGACTGTTGGGTGGGTGGGGGAATTGGACCCCACCACAGGTCGCCACACCAGCGCCTCGACTTGTTTCGCGTGTCTGTGGTGCCTGAGCTTGGTCCGCGCACGGTCAAGCCACTCGTGGGAAAGGGAAGTACTCGGTGCGGGACTTGTCCCACGCTGGGGACAGTGAGACAGCACCAGGCACGTTCCCTAAAGTTCAAGATCGTCCGTCACTCGCGGGGTCCTCCGGGGTCCTACGGATGGTCACCGGTCATCGGATATCAGGACAGCGACCCCAACCGCCCCTTCTCAATCACTTTCAGCTCGTCACCGGGTTTTCTGTCGCTTGCGAGTTCCATCTGTCGACCACACGCGTAAAACGTGTCTATTGCCTTTTGGCGCAGCCATCACGGCTCACCGCCATCTGATACACACACAGCATTGAGAGCAATTTTCTTTCGGCTTCATTTTCACAGTTACTGGTCAGATTTTCGGCGTAACAAGCCGAGAGCTCCTCATCGTCGGCCGGCACGTCATTCCCTCAGTTCGGCCTTTTTATTCTCCCGGTGAGGCGCATGACCTGGCCGCAACGCTGCCCCAGGATGTCCCCGAGACCCCGGGACCATTCGTGCAGCCCGCCTTCAAGCTCTTCTAGCGATATCAGTCCGAGGCAGTCATATGGCGACGAGAGCTTCACGAGATTCGCTGGGCTAGTTGTAACGCGCTATGTTGCGGATGCATCATGAAAGCTGCTGGAGTGCTCATCGACACTAATGAGCTCACTGCGCGTGTGGAAAGTTGGGTGTCACGATGATACCGCTGACTTTCTTTGGTGAGTTGATTTGACGGTATGTTGCGAATAGCTTCCAAGTGCAGAAAAATGCCAGTGTTGGAATAAGAAACGCTATTGCAAATGCCGTCGCTCGGGCAACATCGTCAGCAGATATAACCTGGCAGTGCCTGGCTCCCAGCTGCCAAGATTTTTCATTTCTGTTCGAAGCAAAAGCTGGGCAGAATCAACCAACTTGCAGTCAGAGAAAACCACTTTCACCATTTGTTTAATCGATTCCGTGTTATCTTCGTCTCGTCCTAGCACCAATGGTTTTCTCGTCCTGGATGCGTTTGCTCAAGATTTGCTTAGGAAGTTGGGAGCAGCCGTAGCCTCCGGCTCGACGCCACTGCTGTCACGGGACTTCCAATCGCGCTTAATCGCGTGAATTTTCAGGCGCGTTCCTCCCGACCTCGACATTCAGCGACCACGTGAATACACTCGACAAACATCATCACTTAAACAACAGCATCAACGGCATTCGCAATCATGATGGAACCCAAGTCCAGCTCACGGAGGAGTTCAAAAAGTACACGCGACAACATCATCACTTCAATTACAACCGTTGCAATCATGACGAAACCCAACTCCAGCTCACAGAGAAATTCCATAGGAATCTCACAACCTTCCATAGACCCTGATGGAGACTTGGTGCTTAGCGTCGGATTCGAAACGACCTTTGAGCCAATTGAGTTTAGGGTCTGCTCCTCTGCAATGACACGTGCTTCGCCTGTTTGGAAGCGGATGCTTTCCGGCCAGTGGGCCGAGTCGAAGCCCGAAACGGGTGAATGGATCGTAATACTCCCGGAAGATAATCCGAACGCTTTGGAGACCGTTCTGGAGATTGTACACTGCAAACTCTACAAATCCATGTTTTCGAAGAGCACCTCGGATCTTTTCGACATCACAGTCACCGCCAACAAGTATGATCTTATCCATTGTACACTACTTTCGTTGACGTCTGGGGTTCGAATGTGATGAATGAGGCGGACAACTCACGAAAAGAAACTGGCCGTTTTTATGAGCTGACTCCGCAGGTAATGTACATAGCCTGGCAAACAGGCCACGCTGAACTTTTCTAAAGGGAGCTGGGTATAATAGGTCTCGATACAAGTCTGGACATAGACGGCAGCCTTATCCTGGGAGACGGTCGTTTGGATCGGTATTTACATCTTGGGCCGGTCGACATCCTTGGTTAGTAGAATGCCTTCACTCACGGTCATTACGCTCCGTATGCTGATCACCAACCTCAGAACTTGTCACCCAGCACCGGACCCGCGCGATCCAGCTAGTGCTGGAGTTCATGAACGAGCAAATTAAGAAACGCACCAATCCCGCCAGCACCCCTGCCTGCAAAGCAAAATCCAACGCAAAATCTTGGGAAATGTACGGGAGTAAATGATGACTCAGCAGGCTTAGCGCGTCGGTCGCCCGATGTTTTACCGAACAAGATCCCGTTCGCGTTCCCGGACCACCACCGTCTCCGTAACGACCTACAAACGGCAGCAGCAACGGAGGCCGGAAGTTGTCGCCCATTCTACTTCGTTCACACCCATGGATTCCTCCGGAACACCTCCCGCGCATTCGCGATGGAGGTGCATTTTTGGGCGCCAGGATCCCCTCGGGGCTGTCGTCAAGGGTGCGAACCAACCACGTCCCTAGGACCGGTGCCAGCTCGCTCATGCCCTCGAGGCACCCATCCTGCCTCTTCCCCCAACCCCAGAATTCTCTTCCTCTCTTTCTCATCATTCTTCCTACTTCTAACGCGCTCGTTAACTCTTGCTCACTATGACGATACAATACCAATCGCGCTTCTCTGGGGGAGACCAGGAAAGCATCAATAAGCTCCTCCAGGATTACTTGGACAACGCTATAGAGGAGGAGGGTAACGATCAGCCCTTTGTTGCTCTAGGCACGCAAGAGGAGCGCAATAGAGTATGGACGGCCTGGACCGAGTATGTCTTCCCACCTCCCCCCTTCCTTCCCAGGCGTCCCCATAATCCAAATCTCGACATTACGCATAGCATAATGTATTAATGTGTTACTAATTTCATAACATTATAAAGTTTCTGTGGTCTTACCCAAAGAAAAGAGGGTGAAATTAACCACCTCGGTATTCCTGAGATGTATGTAGCCCGCTATTGAGCTCGAAAACTGGTACTAACTGAGTGAAGCTGTCAGAATGTCGACCCCTGCCGCTTCTGGGTGGACTTTGCTCGGGAGCCCTCGGCCCCAAGGGTTCAGGCACCAGTCCAGGCATTTATACACCAATATGTGCAGAACTCCGTCAAAGAACGTATCGTGTTGGGACCAGAGGAGCGAGCCATGGTCCGCACGCTCAACTCCGCTTACAGTGTCATTGAGGTTTGGCGGAGGCTCGTCGCAGCGGCTGATTTCAAGGTCCTCCGTGGCGAGCGGAAAGCGTTGCGGGGAAGGGAGAAATATCAGGAGGCCGACCGGCTTTTCCTAAGGTGGGAGCAAGAAGGCGAAAAACGTGATGGACCAGCCTATCTAATCGTCCAGGTATGTGAAACCAGATTGGATACATTCCCCTTCAGCCTTCTCGACCCCCTCCCACTTTATTGTGTCATGGTGTAGCTTCCTTGGCGGCTCTATTTCCTTGCACTTTGTCGGTTTCGCGCTTCTTCTCTTGGTATGGTTTGCTAATTAGTGCCTCACCAGTGGATTCTCCTCAAACTGTCGCCAAAGCTTAACTTGGAGATCAACTCGCTGTACGTAAAGGTTGAAGCGACAGCAGCAGATATCATTGTCATTCTTCTTGCACTATATCAGCGTGCCGAAGATATACCGGCCACGCCACTTACGAGGATATCGTTCCATGCCGCAGTACTTCTCGGCAGTACCGGTGGTTTCCGTCCGGGGAGCCTTATGAATACGCTGTGTCGGCAGTACACCTTGTCCATCGTGCGCAATCCCGATGATAGGACCCAGAGGAGGATCATTCTTACACCCAATATCGGTCGGAACAAGATCAAGAAGCAACAAATGACTTGCAAATACAGGAAGCAAAAATCGTGCGTAATTCCATGCTTGATAAATTGGAGTCCAAGAGCTGACGAGGTGCATTCTAACCTCCTATTACAGTGTAGCCTACTCTGTCCCTCTCGTACCTTTCCCCGTCCTCTGTCTGACGAGTCTCATAGTTTCCCGGGCGTTGGAAATGGGCGCGTTGGAAACTCCCTATAAATCGGCCCACGACCTTCTCCACTGTCCAAACCTTGGTAGGACCGACCGCCTCGACATTCCTTGGAAGGAGGAATTCCTAGACAAGCCTCTTTTCCCACTGAGCTACCCACAGTTTTACGAGCTGTGGATGCGGTGCCTCCTTGTTGTAGGCTGCCGTAGGCCTATCCGCCCATATGCTCTTCGTGTCGGTGCTGGAGCCCGCATGGATGGTATGTTGCTCCCGGATACTGATTATCACCAGACGTCGAATGGCTAACTGACGCACATTACAGAGAGCCTATCAAGCGCCCTACGGAACTATATCATGAGTCACTCAGGAGCCATCTTTGAAAACGATTACCAAACAGGCGTCGTGCGACCTAATCTCGCCTCATTAGCGTTTGGACCCAAAGCGGTGAGCCGGGATGAAACACTTTTCAGCGAACTTCGCAACATGTCCCTTACACGTGACGAGGGCGCCCCCATCTCGGTGTCGGAGGAACAGATTGCCAAGTTTCGAAAACGAAATGATATCACCGAATTCCGCGCCATGATCATGGCCTCAACCGACAAGAGCGAGAAGACCAGACTCCACAACCAAATTAAAACCACGGTCAACACTTGCATTAAGCTGCAGCTCGACGTAGACCGACAGGCCTATTTCAAGGAGGCGGACCGGTTGCGTCTCCAGGGTCTTGAGCCGGAGCCAACGCCCGGAGCGAAGGGTGCGGGTATAGCGGCACCGGTGGCCGCCCTTCTATCACGCCCGAGACTGCAAAACAATGGTGATTCGTTAAACGTCGACGCAAGTGTGTCGGAGCGGTATATTGATGCACAGCTCCTGCACCTATCGTCTATCTCACCCAGGATTCCACAGGGGACTCCAAAGACATCGGCAGCTTCCAAGTCGCAACAGAGGTCTTGCTGTTTTGTCTGCTCCAGAGGCTTCGCAAACCGCTCTTGTCTCACACGGCACTTCCGGGATACCCATCTTGTCGACAGTACATTTGACAAGCCTCTCGCCTGCCGAGAGTGCAAGCGCGCTGGAGCGGCAGAGGTTATCGTCCATGGCCTGGCGCAGTGGCGCAATCACCTCGAACATACCCATGGCTTGATCCATACACCAAGTGTCAATCCAGGTGTCAACCCTCGGGACTGTATGTCAAACTCACTATTGATCTGTCTTCTCTGCGAGGCACCACCCATGGGGTCTACGACTACTCTCCTTAACCACATGAACCGAATCGAGATTCCTCGGTTTCGTAAGGACGGTCGCATCGCCTGTCACCCCTGTACTCGTGAGGGCCGAGTTGGTGGCGAACCTATGAGCATCTGGGAATGGCTGACGCACGCTCGAGTCGTCCACAAGTGGTCTCTCCCCCACGAACCTTGCCTTTTCTGCGGACATCTCTGCGCCCCAGGACGTGGCTTCCAGAAACATCTCGCCACCCAGCACAGCGAAAGGCTCGGAGAGACTCTAGAATGCGGCGCATGCATGGCTTCGGCAACGCCAGTAGAAGAAATGCAAGGGATTGAGGAACTCCTCCGGCATATCATAGAAAAGCACCCCTCACGACAAGCGGCGTCAAATGTTGCCAGAGGAAAACGCATGAGGCACAGCGATAACGAGGACACCGCTCCAACTGGTGAGAGCAAAGAGGGCAAAGAGGACGGCGACAACAGCGAGGACACTGCTCCAGCCGCCGAGGGCAAAGAGGACGGCGACAACAGCGAGTACACCCCCCCAGCTGCCGAGCGCAACAGGGCCGCCACGTACAATAAGGAGGGACACTCCCCCGTCATAATATCCAATACCAACAACGATTTATGCGAGGACATGATTATCTACGCGCCAGCTATCAATGAGCAGCAAAAGCGCTCTCTCGCAGAGGAACATCTCGCCACCCCGCACAGCGAAAGGCTCGGAGAGGCTCTAGAATGCAGCGGGTGCATGGCTTCAGCAACGCCAGTAGGAGAAATGCAAGGGATTGAGGAACTCCTCCAGCATACTATCGAAAAGCACCCCTCAGAACAAGCGGTAACAAAGATTGCTAGAGGAAAGCGTAAAAGGCACAGCGATAGCGAGCACGCGGCTCCAACTAGCGAGACCAAAGAGGGCAAAGTAGTCGGCGACAACGGCGAGTACACCCGCCCAGCTACCAAGCGCAAGAGGGCCACCACGCACAATATGGCACATAACGAAGGGCACTCCCCCGTTGTGATATTCAATGCCGACAACGATCCGTGCGAGGACGTGATCATCTGCGCGCCAACTATCAACGAGCAGCAAAGGCGCTCTCTCGCAGAGAATCATATGGGGCCAACCGCAATCCTGGATCCGGATTTCCTAAGGCACGTCGACCCCGCCCTTCTCGCTCCGCAGCGGCCGGCCGCTTCTGCGCGCCAGACCGCCGCTGTGTCCTCGAGAAAATCCTCGAGAGAATCCTCAAGAAAGTCCTCGAGAATATCCTCGAAAGCCTAGTGGTTTAAAGATATTGCGGCCCTTAATGCTACCATGGCGGGCAGTCCTAGCGACGCCGCAGCCGCCGCTATGTCTAAGGGAGAGGACGTTGGAGACTAGTCTCGAGGCTGGACGAAGGGATGATCATATAATTATATATGCTTAATATTGTGTTAGATGTCAATATTATCACCGTACTGTAATGTCTCCTGTGTGATTTGTAATGCTAGTGATATGTTCATTTTTCCAAGGCAGGTAAATTGCGCCGGTCGCTTGGTTCAGGAGGCGCGCCACAGTACGTGTAGGCGGGCAGGTGGTGACCCTGTGACTAAAACCGGGCCGAGCTAGCAAAATGACCGAGCCACCGCCGCATCCGGGTTTTGCCTGCCAAAGGTGCTAGTGTCCGGCTGAGGTGGCCGTCGGCTCCGGTATTCGTAACGCGGATTGCTCTGTCGATAATGGTATACCGGGCTTCTCTTCACACATACTGGGTCACGCTGGGCCGGAGGAAATGGTACCGTCATATGGAAATTATTCACGTATAGCATCTTCCACAATAGTTAGATATTACATCTATTAGATTCAATATAGCTAGGAGGTACAGATAAATGAAATGCCCTATTTTACAGTATCTTACGAGCAAGACTATGTAAGCTATCCCTCGAGTCGCTCCCTAATCGTGCTCTGATATTTTTCTCATCGCGACTTAGGGTTAGGGTTAGCCCCTTTTCTCGCCTGTCCCCGTTCGTGTTCTCGTTCCGGCAGTCCACCAAGGTGTAGCCAACCACTAATACCGGCATATAGCAAAGAACTTCCAAATTTTCTTAAATATTCCCTTTCTAACGATAGAATTTGTCTTGGCGGCTGGCATACCCAGAATAATCAAAATGTCCCTTGGCGTTGTGCGAGTTTCTCTTGACTCTTTGGAGTTCCCGCACCGGAGGCAGATCAGCTTCAAAGTACGGGAAAAACTTAAAAGAGTTTTCAAGAATTTGTCCAAAGCTGGCACCGCTGAGGTCTGTATCCCCTGCACCGTGGAGGAAGCGGAGTTCGGGCAGATCCTAGCGCATTTGGGGCTCTCCGCCGATCAGCTCCGTAAAACTCGGGGTAAAGAGCAGAAGAACTTGCCTCTTCTTACCGAGATCCGATTGTCGTGCCTCTACGGCGAGCATCTTGTCGCGGCGGCAAAGGGAAATAAAGAGACGTCGATAATCGTCCATCTATTTTCCGCAGATTGTAAGCTACGAGGTATCTCTCCCGAATTTGATTAAGGACTAATAATCTAGTGCTCGATCCATTGCTCGAAATCATTTCCACATTCTCCTATGAGACGCAACAATCGGACGGAGAGCTGTACCAGAAAATTGTGGAGAGCCACCACCGCGATGAGGTCACATACGCATTCTGTATGGGCTCTCTCACGGAGCCCAAAGAGCGCAATATGAAGATGCTTATGAGACCTAAGAACCTGCCTATAGTCAAAGCCTTGAACAGTTTATTGGAAATCCCAGCAATGATGGAGCAATTGGTCCTGGGCAACATCCATAAATGGCTTGCTTTGCACATCGACGAGCAAATCATTCATTACCTCAACCACATTTCCTTGGTTTGGAAGGAGGGGATATGCGGGGGGGAGAAGACTCTTATACAGTCTCTCGATATTGACACCATTCGTATCCTTCAGTTCCGAATGCCTACGGTCTGTTCAGGTGACGCAGATACAATTAAGCGCCTGTTCGACAACGGCACGCTATTTTCCAGCGTGACTGATTCCGGCGACAGAAACATGCTGCGGCGGAACGTTCTCTCCCGCGACATGGTTATTCCGAGTTTCGAAACGCTTCAGGAGAATATACATTACATTGGCTTTGCAGCCAAGATCTTGGTTCGACATGTCATCGACGAGCTACCATTATGCAAGAGCAGCAAGAAGAGGAGTCCCACTATTTTTGAAGTCCTTTCCAGCAGTTGGGTGGCCCCAGAGGTTGTGAAGGTAGAAGCTAACGATGGCGAGTTGACGGAGATTGAGGGCCCGGCATCGCCATCTTTCGCCTTTACGCAGCTCTGTCTAGCTTGCTTGCGGCTCTTTCCGTGGCTTCAGGATGCCCTCCCGCCCCGTGAAGACTACCCACAAGACACTTTCAAGCCTGAGGTCAAAATGCCATGCGTCTCATACGTCCTGCGTCTGGCTTTTGAATTGGGATTCCGTACATCCAAGATTCAAGCTGGCCTGTCCCAGCCGCTGGACTCTGGTCCCAAGGCCCCTTCCTCGTGGCAGGAAATACCGGACTGGAGAGGTGGCAGGCCTTTTACACGGACATTTTGGTATCTTCGAACGAATGGGTTCCTCCTGAGGCTGGCCGCCACGAGGCGTCGCCAGCCCAACCCCGAATTCGTCTTGCTAGATATGATAGCAGCGTTCTTTGGAAAGCATACTTTCGTTCTCAAACATGGATCGGAAGGTGCACTTGGGTCGGAAGATGCGCATGGATCGGAACAAACAAATGAATCAGAAGATACGCACATGGATGACTATGGTGATGGGGAACACGCTTTGGGTCCGGAGGAAGAGCAGGGGGCCAGGGCCCCGGTTGCCCGTCGTGCTCTGGACAAGATCCGACCGAGGCGCAAAAAGGCGGCTCTTGTGGCTACAAAGGCATCCCGACAACGCGCCGAGGGCGTCCCAAGACGCGAAGCAGCCCGATCCGTCATAGGCGGGCCGGCCACTATACGGAATTTAGCTAGAAAAGCCGCAGAGAGTGGTGGAGCAATCCCTGACTCGATTGCCCAAGTGTTGCGACCTACGCCGGGTCGCAAAGCGGCGCAGACTATCGATGTGGCTGCACCTATTCGACTAACAGACTTGCCGGCACCTGAGACATCGCGGGTTGTGCAAAATCCTCAATCTGAGTCTCTCGACCCTGCAAGAAACGCAGGGGGTGTTGGCGCAGTCCCGAACTCGAGCCTCTTTGCCTCGAATCTCTTTTCCCAATTTGTTCAACCTAGGCCAGGTCACGAAGCGGCACCAAGTGCCGATGTAACACCTATTCAACCTACAGCGCCGAGCGTAGTCGCTAGTTTTGGTCGTGAAGCTGCTCGCTCTGTTTTCGTGGCGAACCCCAACTGGGAAGGCAGCGCCGATGGCATCTCCGGTGCCTTGACGTTCGGGCCGGTGCCAAAGAACCGAAACATCCCCCCTTCCGCAAGACAGGATCAAAGATCCAGCCGCGCCGCTATAGGGCCTGTTCCTCCCCGCGGTGACTTCACTATAACTATGCCAGTCGACCGCGCAGCTACGGGGACTTCCCATACCCGTAACAATTTCCGTCTAGCAATACCACCTATTCGGGGAATGAAAACTCGAAAACACTCGCGCGCAGAGCCTGAAGAGCCCGATGAAGTAACAATTCGACAAGAACAATCCGAGGAGCCGGCTCCGAAGAGGGCTAGGCCTGCCCCTGCCTTGGCCCCCTCTGTTCTGCCGCCCTCTGTTCCCTCTCTCCTGTCTCCTACAGATAGAAAGAAGAGAGCTGCCGTAAGGAATTTGAGGAAGCGAGATGCTGTGTTTTTGGATAGTCGAGCCGTCCCATTCTCTATGGATGGGGTCGAGGAGAACGGAGGTCCTTTGGCGCAGCCTGGCCAATTCTCTATAGATGGGGCCAATTCTCTATAGATGGGGTCGAGGAGAACGGAGGTCCTTCGGCACAGCCTGACCAATTCAGCCAGACGGCAGTCTCGTTATACCCTTGGGATGAAGAAGAGGAGGAGCTCTAGTTTCGGGACAGCAAGCAGAACACCAGCGTGCTTACGTCTGAACTTAGTACCTTCACGATCTACTTGTAACTTAGAATGAAAACCACTTTGTGTATATAGTAGGAATAGGAATATATTAAATTTACTTTCTGCAGGTTGAATTGCCCTTTACACTATTGCTCTGACCCGGAGTGCGAGGATGAAGTGCTAGTATTTGGCTGTGGCGGATATTTTTTGGAAGGCCGACTACCGTGAGGCGATGTAATTAAGTAAGTATAATGTAAAAGGCGCTGTCCAAGTTGCTGAAGAAGAATGTTAAGTCGAGACTGGAGCTGGAGTCGAGAGCTGAGATTGGAGTGGAGGAAGCCGGAAGTATTTAAACAAGCCATAGGAGTAAACGATTCACGGGGCCGCTTGACGTTGCTTGTGTATGAACCCTACCGCCTAGTGTGAATATGGTGAAAAAATCTTGCAACGCGAGAGACTGGGGAAATCAGTCAATTATCAGGGGCGGAGTCTGGTCAGGGCGTCGGTGCTAGTTATTTTATATGCTATTATATACTATCTAACTGAGGTTAAAAAGAGAGCGAATAAAAACAACTAAAAACAGGCAGATAAGAGCGAACTGACGAGATAGAACAAGTATAGGAAAATAAGCCAACACAAAAACAACAGCAGCTAAGCAAGCATATTAAAGCCCCCCTTCCTAATACCATAATAAATCAACGAGGACCCCTAACAAAAACCCAAAGCATCCGGTTGAACTACTGAACTGGGACAGTCCGCCTCGCCCTCAAGGTAATCACCTCAGCCCGAGCCTCACCATCACCTTCGTAATTAGCTTGGCCGGTTTTGTTTCTGTGTGACTGAAGCATTTCCATGGCGGCAGCCCCTTTGAACACCTTCGATAAGGCGGTCTTCGAGAACATCAATGGCTGTTTAAGATCCCCCTTCTTAGGATGGCCGTACCCATAGCAGTGGTACGTCTTCCCCCACTTCATCCTGAAAACACAGTCGAGGTTGAAGTCTGCTGGGGTTTCACAGCCGGCTAACAGGGTCTCAGGCGCCGAAGACAGCTTTCCCGTACCTGGGAATGCTTCCACAAACTTCTTATAAGCTTCTACGTCCTTTTCGCTTTTGCAATCGACCCAGAGGCCACGCCCTAGATCTGGATACTCGATTGACAAGCTGGGGAGCCGGACTCCGAGAGTATTCTTCTTTGTCATGTGGATTCCGATAACCTTCCCCTTTGTCGGCATATTATCGAAGGGGTCAATAACGTCCATGAAGAAGTCTTGGCATGTAATTGGATCGGATGTCGTGGCTGCAGTCGTAGCCGGCTGGGCCGCCCCGCTCGAGTCCAAGGCTAGGGACCAGAGATTATCGAGGCGCTTGGCGGCTTGCTTTTTGGCGTCTGGGTTGCTGGTACGTCCATACCAGCCTTCCCGCAAATTCTCATTGTTGAGGAGATAGGCCACAAAGTCCAGGTCCGGTGAGGAAAGGTAAGAGTCAAAAAAGACGAGGGCGGAACCGACGGGGATGTTCTGACTCTTTGCTACCGACCCAAACCAATGCACAAGATCGGTCACCTTGTTCTTGATGTCCGTCATGCCAAGGCTCCTCTTGATGGTGGGCAGGCATGTATGGGCCGCAGGGTATTCAAGCAGCAGCCGTCGCTCGAGATCGGTGAGGTCGTTGGCCGGATCAGGAATACCGGCTTGCTTTGCCATATCCGCGTGGCCTTCGTGGTTTGGAAGATTGATCAGACGCTGCATTGATCTCGTTGCAGAGCCCTCCCCGGAGCCCTCCCCGGAGCCCTCCCCAGAGCCCTCCCCAGAGCCTTCCCCAGAGCCCTCCCCAGAGCCAGAGCCCGGGCCGGAGTCAGAAGAGGGATAATCTAGGGCAATTTGTGCGAGACCAAGAGGTGTGATTTCTTTCAGGTTTGGTGCATTTGTATTCAGCTGTACCCGGTCTAGGGGGACCCCGTTGTCTAACAACAACTGAAGTAGGGTTTCCTTATTGGCTTTGGAGTCGTATTCAATGCCATATCGATGAAGTAAAGGTTTAATCTCATTAGCGAGACGAAGATGCTTGTACTTTTCCTCGATGGCGGTCATTTTTCTTGCTGTTTCTGTAGGCGAGTAATCTTTCCGCTTCATAGACGATAGACTGATAATATAAGAAGAATGGTAAAATATATGCCTTTGATTTCGCTAAAAGAGATAGTATAACGAAGAGTGTATATATGCTATTAGAGCCGCCGCAAACGCGAAACAAGAATATGAAGCAGCGACGTGAACGAAGCTACACGAACACGGCCAAGCGGGAATGCGAAGCAGCAACGTGAACGAGGATACAGAAACGCGGGAGACAAGAATAGGTACTATCAAGGGATCTTGCTCAATCAAAAGCAAAGTAAGTTCGTCGATGCTATTCCACTATGCAAACCTCGTACCCAACTTCAACATCATCTTCAAACAGGTGTAGCCCATTACCGCCATCTTCAAACGAATATACGCAATGCCTCGCCGTCCCGAGAGGCTTCGTTCAGCGACTTGGACAGGTCCAGAACGCGGCTATCGTCCACCAACGCCATTTCCAGGCTTTGAGAACCCCGGATTTCGACGCCGCTACTACAGCATGCTCCCGCCGGATTCCCTGGCTCAGCGCCGGTATACCGATACCACTCGCTACCGGTACGGCGACGAATTGGAGCGGTACAGGAACGAGCAGAATGATAAAATTCGTCGGCGGTCGCTGCGCGAGCAGGGCCGCTATTACGAGCCAGAGCGATTCATACCAAAGCACGTACGTTTCTCGCTGCCTCCACCGCAGCACAAGGACGAGCTGGATGAGTTTACACGGGAGTTCGCGAAGCTCAGCATCCGCGACTCATATGCGGGGTCAGGCAGGCGCCGGTGTAGCCGCTGTGGGCAGAAATTACAATCGGGGAGGGACGGACTTTAACGCGTTTTGGGGCAGGGGGCGACGGGGGCGGGCGAAGGTGGAACATGATCGAGCCAAGCTACAGCGGTGCGGGCACCTAAAGTAATTCACTTTAGTGCATCGACTTTCCCCACAGCCTGCTAGACAGGATATTCCTAATACTTCTTTTCTGCACAGTTCAAATTGTCAATTAGCGTCACATCATTTGCTATAGTTTTTCGATAATATTCATAATTAGTTGTTTCTATTGACCTGTTATCCTGATATTATTATTCCAATTTTTTATATCTCTGTTCGTTTCTGCCTGACCATGCTTCTGTTCCCGCTCTAAGTACCAATTACATACTGAACTGCCATCCTGCATTGTGTGGCGGGGAGGGTGTCTGGGAAGATCGGCTTCCTTCAGGGGGAAAAGGCAGAGGGAGTAGTCATACCTTGACTGTGTTACAAAGAGGGCAAATATGCCATAGTGACACAATCACGGTTAGATCGGCGTCGGTGCTTGCGGGGCCGCATGGCGACCAAGTCACGCGCAGGAGGACACGGTACTATCGAAAAGCGGGAGTTGGATTAGAGGGAGCAGGCGAATTTCCGCAGCATTCGCAAACAAAAGTGAATAATAGAACTAAGAACGGAGAGACTCAATATATTAAATGAGAAATGCCGAGATCCCAGTCGCAACGACTCCACACCGTGATCCAACCTGCCACAATACAAAGTTATTGGCACAAAATGTTGGCCGCCACGAAATACTGGCCGCCACGAAATGCTGGCCGCCACGAAATGCTGGCCGCCAAAAAATGTTAGCCACCACGAAATGCTGGCCGCCACGAAATGTTAGCCGCCAGAAAATGTTAGACGCCACGAAATGCTGGCCGCCACGAAATGTTAGCCGCCAGAAATGTTAGACGCCACGAAATGCTGGCCGCCACGAAATGTTAGCCGCCAGAAAATGTTAGACGCCACGAAATGCTGGCCGCCACGAAATGTTGGCCTCTACGAGCCGCCACAACCGCAACCCTCCAACTGCCAAGCCGCCACAACATCCTGACTGGCACAAAATTCCAACGCAAGTTGCCACCTGCCACGAAGTCCAGTCACGCCGCAAATCCCGACCAAAAGCCACGACAATACCTAAAAACGTATCCGGATTCTCAATTGTGAGAAGTGAAGCTATCGAAGTGGTCTGCATTTTAGTATGTTGTATGGAATGAAGAAACAAGGTATGGGTTGAGAAGGACAATAGGGTGTGTAGTGTGGCCTTTCGCCGCATATGCCACACGGCTATTCACCACCTACTCGCAACATTAACGCTCTCTCAACCATATATTGTCTTTTCAACGCGCGATACTCCAGATATCGTGCATATTCGCTGAACGATTCGATCTGATTGCCCGCTCCGCTTCCTTGGCGAGACGAGTACAGAAGCGAACGAACTGGGTAGGATACCTCTGGAGAATTCTGGTCGCAACCAGTACTAAAGTTCCGTTGGCTGTCCGTTTGGTGTCTCTGCTATAGTATTATTAGCATGAAAAGAAATGCTAGTGCGAAATGTGAGAGACCGCGTACATAACCGCCTCACTTTCCTCTGAGTAGATAAGGAGGAAAAGGGGTGATGGGCCTGCGAGCGACTCTACGCGCTTGCCGATCCTCCGGTGTTTCAGTATCATATCCCTCAACCCTCTCTTATCCGGAGATCTCTGGGCGTTCTCGTAGATGTCGATAACGGCACTGATGTCGCGATCACCCCGCTCCCGGTGGGCTTCTCCATTCTCTCTCTCAGCCCTCACAACGGCCTTCACGGAATCAAATAGCACCATTAGCCGAACGTAAGCTAGCCATCGTAGCACACTTGTGCTCCGTTTTCCAGAGATAACACAGTCCACAGCTCTAAATGCGGCGATGACCCGGATGTCCGAACTAGCGACATTGAGAGGTAATGTCGTCTTCCGGAGTAATAATGTCCAGTCTTGCCAGATTTTCTCACAATTTTTCGCGAAGCACTCGATTGCATCGCGCCTAACGAGCCTACTGGAGAGAGATTCCAAGTGCGTCGCCCTCTTGTGCTTCCTGTGAAGGCCTTGTGTTGAAGTTCTGGTCGATTTGCTCTTTGACTGATGGACTTGGCTTTGTCGCTTAAAACCTATGAGTGCAGTTCCGGCCGAGCTTAAAGGTCTTCCCCCTTGCTCGCTGTTAACAGTTACGTGGCCCGCAGACCATATATACAAACGGTGGGATCCGCAGCTCTACTTACTAGATAGGTCCCTTTTGGTGTTTTGGTAGTTGATGGACGAAAGGCCGCAATCGAATGAGTTGTATCCGGAGCGGATCTTGCATTGAGCGTCCATTAATCCATCATTTTTGGCGGGGTTGAAAGCGAGAGCAACGACTTCAGTGGGCTCATCAATATCCATAAGGTCAAAACCGACAACGGTTGTTTCGGTTGGCTTATCTATATCCATGTGGTTAGCAACTTCGTCAACCGTTGAAGTCTCGAAATAGTTGTTTAGATTAAGCAATGCGACGGTTTTGTAGTATTAACTTGGTGTCCTAGCTGGGATGAAAGTATTAAGAAGAGGAACCTGAGCACGAGGAAGGATCTGTAGTCTGGGTGTCTCGGCCATGTGCCTTCCCCTTCCAGGTTTACAGAAGGTAGGTACGTTCACAAATATAGTTGGGGAAGCCGACTGGGACGTGTTTAGGTGCTAAAAAACCGTTACGGGGCCTCGATCTCGAGTTCGTGTTCTTGGGGTAGGTAGCTCTTTAAAGCACGATAAAATTTGCAAAGTCTCGGCGAAGGCTACGGCTTCACGTTATGGTTTTTGTTCAATGTGGCCTAAATGAGATACAAGATAGGATTCGTATAAGAATAAAGCAATTCAAGAAGAGACGAGAGAGGAGTGCCTACAATTTCATCCCGTGACCACAGCAAGAGATATGGTGTGCAGAGTAGTCTAGCATTTTTTATCCCTGTTATGTACGCAATCTGAGTATATATGTGTTTCGGAACCAGCAAGCCTGTACTAAATTTTCATAGTTCATTGTTGTCTCTCCAGCGGATGAGGGCCTGATGATGTAGAATAACAATTATATTCCAGTACCTAACCTAGATATCTGATTCAAACAGCTTTACAACTCACCCCCTCCAGCCAGCCTCCAACTCCTGATCTATTTGAAGGCAGCTATATGCTGCAAAACATCCTATAGAACACGACCAGTCGCACTCGTGGGTGTTAGGCATGTGAGTGCGAAGAACCCACAGGCAGCTTGTACCTACGGGTGTGGCTCTGCCGTAGTGATACCAGTCGCACCCGCACGTGTTACGCACTGTAAGGTGCAGCTGTACTATTAGTAATACCAGTCGCACGGGAAGACCTGCCTACGACTGGTATCATGGCGAGCGCTTATAGCACTGTAAGGTCCAGCTCTGCTGTTAGTAATACTAGTCGCATGGGAAGACCTGCCTGCGACTGGTATCACGGTGAGCCCTATAGCGACCAGTAGCAAGGGCCAGCCGTTGCGCGACCAGTAACACGGTGCCGTGGCGACCAGTCGCAGGCGACGCCGGTGCGGTAGCGACCAGTCGCAGGGGGTGGCCATTGTGCGACCAGTATTGCAGCCAACCCCGCCGGCTACGGTACCAGTCGCATGGGGGGGGCGGCCGCGGTGTGCGACCAGTATTACAGAAACCCGAACCCCGCTCCGCTACCAGTCGCAGGGCAGGCCGCCTGCGCAATAGCCGGTGCGCGACTAGTACAAACGCGTTGGCAAAGCCGGTGTGCGAACAGTAGCATTGCTGCCAGCGCGCTGCCGTGTGCGGGTGCAGGTGCGACTGGTCACTTTGCTTCCCGTTGCAAGCTGCCAGGGGTAGCGCGGCACAGCTGACTGGGGTGGCTAACGGGTAGGGTGCGACTGGCCGCAAGAGCTGCGCCTGCGACAACGACAACGTGCGACCAGTACGCGTTCTCGTGGGTCGAATGTTCAAGAACTCGTTCTCGAGTGAGACTCGAGCGCCATCCATTCTCGAGTCTCATGGTGAGAGGTACCATGTCTAGTTCACCCTATATCACTGGCGCAATGGACCACTATGCCCTCGTGCTTGCCCACCTCAAGCCCAACCGTACCCCTTCATCATGACTCATCCCATCATCATCATCGCCAGCTTATTAACCACAATCAGGTCGACATGGGAGCTCTCGCACATAGTCCGTAAGACACGGGCTACCAAGGCTCTCAAGACCGAGGCAAAGAGCACCTATGAGATTCTACAACGAGCCTACCGCAGAGGACTGCTCCTGGAGAGGGAGTTTGACGACCTCTTTGAACGTTTGATGTGTGCTGAGGCCCACAATAACCGTAAGTGTTCCCACTGTGCCTTATGGTGACGCCGCTCATGCCTCTTAGGTGTCGCACTGCGGGAGGTTCAAACAGACTTCCAGGCCATCTTGGCAAAGGTTGTGGGACAGCCGGCCCGGTGACGCGTGGGACTACAGAGGGACATGGTTTACTGAACCGGCTCGCCCTGGAGCATAGCTGTAGGATAGTAACACAAGAGACATATATTTCCCGCTGCCTCTCCCCTCTACGTGACTCTAGCGTGTTCAGCATTTATCAACAATAGTTCAGTTGCTGTCGGGCTTGCCCCGCTGTATTGCCTGCGTTTGGTTGGATGTGCTTGCGCTGGACGCTCAAAAGGGAATAGACTCTCAGAGTGTTGAGATGTCTAATTGGGTTCCATTCTGTCGGGTTGGTGAACCCCGCTTCTTATCAGGCCAGCCAACCTCCTAATCGGGCAACGTACCCTACCAAGAGAGTGACGTAAGAGCGGAACGCACCCCTGCCAAAAACGTGTTTTTTTGTTCCTTGCAGTGCATCGCGCGCTAAACTCGACGGACATTGGTGACTGAGACTCGCACATCATTGCATACATGCCAACACTCCCAGAACCAGACACGGCGCTTATCGAGGAGGGAATCTCACGGAAGCTGGTTTGGGATAGCAGATACTGGAACGCGTTCCTCGAAGCTATAAGAGGACTCACGTACAAAGTCACTTTGTGGATATATCTTTGACAAACTACCCTGATTTCATATTTATCTTCTTGATGATGCACACGACTTGTAGCCAACAGTACCTGTTTCTACGGAAGATCATTTGTTATGAGACATGGGGCGCGCCTAATGATCATACAAACGTGCTGAAGAGTTAAACAGCGAAGAGGCTACCTTTGTGGTTATTATTTTTATTTCGTCGAATCGCTTTTTACCAAGCCAGTAAGTAAGGGATACACAGCACCTACAAGCACTATTCTAACTTGAGAGACAATGGCTGGTGTTTGGGAGGATGCCAACGGAAAGGGCGAGGTTGTTATTAGCATCTTGTGTGTGGACATTTATCTTGATACTGCACCGGAATCAATTCAAACCCCCAGCTTGAGATCTCCCAGACATATGAGAGCTATTTGGAATCGCCTTCGTATGCTCAAGAACCAGCTCCAAGTCCAAGAAGGATGGGCGCTTTTCCAACGAATTTGCGAGGCTTACGATAAGGGCGAAATTGGTGAGAATGACTACCGGTATTTCAAGGAGAAGGCAAAAGTGGCTATTGAGAAGAGAAAGTGTACGTCCCCTACCTCCAAGGTTGGAACTTGTTCTAACATTATATGAAAGTTCTTACTTTATTGTGGATGAGTTCTGCTCTTTTGGATTCTCACAATTCAGAATGATAACATAAGAAGGGGAGGTGTGTTATGTGTTATCCTGGAAACGGTGTAATAAAATCAAGACATGTTTGTATTATTACGAGTTGACAAGGGAAAGAGAAACGATTCTAAGATTTAGTCAGATAGTTGGTATAAGTAGCCTGGCTTCTATAACAAGTCGAGAGATGATACCTATCAGCGCTGAACTATTCCTCCGGAATATATGTAATCCAATAAACCCACCCTCCCTCCATGGCTGCTCGATCATGGCCACCATCTCCTCGGGATAAACTAAAATCGTCACTCTTCCGTCTTCCCTACATTTCCCCGTAAAGCAACCTCCCTCATCACGGGTTAAACAGAAGCTGGCGGGATACCCGTTGCTAGGCCGAATGACAGCCTCGATGATGGAGCGGGGGTTGACATGTGGAGCGGGGGTTTGACATGTGGAGCGGGGGTTGACATGTAGAGCGGGGGTTGACATGCGCTGTGGAACCGACAGTCCAACCGTCGCAATTCAACGTGTAAGACTGTGGTATGCCGCTTGGAACAAGCGCAAACGACTGTAGACGGACTGCGAGGCGCTCCCATCTGTACTCGGAAGGGTTGTCGTCACTGGTCAGGTCGATGACAGTAGCTATCTTGAGCCTTTCAAGAGCCTCCTGCCTGTGATGAGTGCGAAGGTCTCGATGCTGAGCGGGAGGGTTGTCATCATCGGTGAGGTCGATGACGGTAGCTGTCCCGAGCTCTCTGACGATTTCCTCCCTGCGCTGAGAGCCAAGGACTTCCACTGCTGGAGTCGCTTGAGGTTGCTGAGTGGCAATGGGTCTGGGAGGCTTGGACATGTTCGTGGTTTCTGAGACTCTGGCGCCGGTGTTGCGGACCGCTCTAAGTCGCCGGGCAGGTGTTTTGGAGGGAAAGGGGTCGTTAGCCGCAGGGTTAAGGTGATTATGAGCTGAGCAGGAAGGTATGAGGGCTGAGGAAGAAAGAAGGAGAAGAAGCTGGGAACCAGAGGACTGGGGACCCGTATGGATTAAATAGACGTCAGAAACTGGCCGTGACCTCCTTCACGTGCCCAAGTCCCTGGCCGTGTACTTCATGGCCGATAGCGGATATCCGAGAGGACTCCCCTGCCCCCCCCCCCCCCCCCCCCCCCCCGTTTTCCTACAAAAGTTTCCTTCTCTCCCTGGTCAATCGGAGAGTACCAAAGGACTTCACCCCTCGTTGTGGGTACGCCTACGGAGCTATAAGTGTCCGAGGACTCTCGAGATGCAAGATGCAAGACCTGCTAGACCCTGACAAACTCGGGCGTTGACCGGATATTGTGAGTGATAAAGATCTTCCTGTGGGGCCAGGGGTTGCTCCCTTGAGCCAGCGGTCGGGTAATTTATCAAGCCTGGGCCGGATTTGCAGGGCGGTGTTGAAATAGGATAAAGCTTGTCCTCTGCTCGGCTGAGAAGGTATTCCCTGAAGATGCACCTTCGGATCGGGATAACACATGTCAAAGAGCCTAGACTCTATAGAGGTTTATCGATAGATGTTGTGTCTACTGAAGGAGCAGCAGCTTTAGGGCGTCGGATATTAGGGCAAAGTTTAACGTTAGTTATAGTAACAATTATGTTGAAATTAGAGAATTATACTACCGATTTTCAGCAGCCTCTTTCTGATCTTCCCGGTATAATCAATCCACCCGGTAAACCACCGTAATATGAATTTTTTTTTTTAAAGCCGTCACCTTCTCCATCCCGCAAAAGAACCCCCTGTACTATGTCCAATGGCTTTCAGTAGTATTAACTAATCCATTCCAAAAGGCAAATTCATGGTCTTCTGCCATAAACGCCACCAAGCTCTTAAACCACGTGGAGGGGAACGTTGCTACCCCAGTTGGGACTACTCCAGCTGGGGATTCGATCCACCTGTTGATCTCTCCTCCTAAGGCGTCTTGGGGCAATTCGAAATGTATGCCTGGGTTGGTACTCTCTGTGCATCGGTCGGCCGCGGCCTTGCCATCGCCGATCCTCGTTGTCCTCAGGTCGATACTCAGCCTCCACAAACTCTATTGGCCAGTCCCTTGAGGTATTCCGAATCACCGAAGCCCTCCTCTCGTCTGTGAACGTACGGTTACCGCATGCTTCGATGGTTAGCGCTAGCGTCCTCAGCCGGGGGAGGTTACATACCAACTACAATACACTTGCCCGGCATGAGGACCTCATGGCTCAGAGCCTTCTCGAACGAGTAAGGCGCCTCAGCCTCGACGATCGACTGTCCTTCTTCAGGATATACAGCCACCCAGTGGGGTTCTTCTTGAAAGGGAGGACTCTTCTTCTTCGGCCTCGGGTAGATACACCACACCAGCAACATCACCTGCCTAGGGTCGAGATCCTGGAGGGCCTTGAGTTGATCCGCAACCCATCCCTCCTGATCGTTGTGCTCCAGCCTCCACAGCAGGTCAATCCGGCGCGTGGCGTCGCGGAAAACGGGCACGGCTGACGGACCGGTCGCGAGGCCCATGGTGGGATCCTCCAGATTGGACTGACTGCGGACAGAATCATCGTAGTCTTTGCGTGCTGCCAAGTGGAGTGCCATTGGGAGGATGGACAATATGCCCATTCCTTTAGCTGTAAGGATAACGGTCTCGTACTTAGAGAGCTGTAGGTCCTGCCCGTACGGGCCGTCTAGGAGCATCCGATCTCCCTTTTGGATGGTCTGGAGCTGGCGCAAGTACCGGCTCTGCCGACCCGCAAGGATCTGAAAGTCGGTCGTCTTGCCGGTGGCGGTCTGGTTCACATCGCTCCATAGCATCATGACGGCGCTGCTGCGCAGAAGGTTGTAATTGAGATAGGATCCGGGCATGTAGAGGTAGAAGTAGCTGCCTGGGAACGCGGCGACGGTGCGTTGCGTCCTGAGCCGGAGTCGGGTGACCTCTGAGTTGCTCCATTTCTCTATCACCTCGGCCGACCGCCAGCGTGACACGACCCTGTAGGCGTGTGATAGAACCCACAACCCGCAGGCAACAAAGACGAGAACCTCATGCAAGACGCTCTGCGTGAGCAGGACGTGCCAGACCAGGCCCGTCATGCTTGCGACGTAGAGAATGCGGTGTACGCCGTGAAACGCAGCCCCTTGCATGCGTCTCAACCATGGCAGGGACAATAGGAGGACTGCCAAGAAGCTGCCCGCGGCCTGCATATTCATCGTCAGCTCCGGGACCTTGCAACGAAAAGATTGGCTCACAATGCTGCCGGATAGGGCGATCGGGCCAAAGGCCTGGCCCCGCGCCACGGCATTCAGACTGATCGCAGCGTGGATTAGACCTTGGACAATGGCTGTGCGGCCGATCCAATGGTGGGCGACGTAGTAAACGGGGCGGGACACCCCAAAGACATCGGCGATGCGAGTTGTGCGGCCACCGAGCAGCAGCGGGACCAGGTTGATAGAAGCGGCCAGGGCGGCGCTGCTGGTGATCGTGACTCCTTTGCTGGCTTGTAGTGGCACGACGACGCCATTGCCAGCGATGTATACCGAGACGAGGAGAAGTTCAATGCGGGTCATGCCATGGAAGAGGCGTAGGCGGGTGAGCCCGCTGAGGCGCTGGTATCGGACCTTGGCGAGCTGGCGATGGAAGAGAGGTACGACGCGCCGACAGAATAGCGCGTAAAGGCTTAGCAGCAGGGGTGTGGCCCACATGGCGCTGAAGCCGATCGAGTAGTATGTTACGACGTCGGGGTTCATTGTTGTCACTGAAAAGTGAGAACTGGGAGGTTTGGTCTCCGTGCTGCGTATACAGGCTCAAGGGCGTCGCTTTGTGCTTTTCTGCCAGCACCGCGCATATAGCAGCGCATTCTCGTCCGCGTCTACGTCTGCCCTGATCCTCGATCTGGGATCCCTGTCCTTCAACTCGTTCCTGCAGATCTAGCCGCGCTGCACGGCCCAGGAACTCGTTGAAGAACAGCGGGCGCCAAACCAGCGAATCACACCGACCACCACGGGATACCTCTTCCCCTACCCTGGCGCCTATCGCAATAGGCTTCGTCGAGCCTTTGACACAGTTTTTGGGGTAGCTCACCGTGGTATAAAGCAGGAATATGTCGCTGAGCTTCTGAACATATCTCCGAGTTCACTCCCAAACAGTCTCTTATCTCTCACTCTCGACCGACACAAGACCGCTAGCCTCTGCCTCTTTGGCCTTCGTCTCCATCATTTCCATCGCCGTCACCATGGTTAGCCAAAGCTCCCAGAGGACTCTTGCCCAACCCACCCGACCTGCCGATCCTGCCCGCAGCTTCAATGAACGCAGCCATGGAATTATGAGAAAAATACACACCCTGACAGCGGCCTTATCTGACTTCGATGTCGAGATTGCCCTTCTCATTAAAACCCCCATGGTCGAGTTTACATATGAGTCCAAGGACGACCTGCTCCGCAGTTTTAACACCGACCTCCCAGAAAAAAACCGATTTCGACCACAGGACGTCGAAAACCTGTTTCGGGGTCGCGTTCTCGAGTGCCCCTCTATCAACTCCATGTCGCCCTTGCGGGGCCGTTCGGGGTTCTCGTCCCCGACCCCTTCCACCAGCTCCGCGGCCTCCACCTCCTCTATTGCGTTGCCACCCACAACGGGGCTATTTCTCCCTGTTTCGCCGCCTACGCATCCTGCAGGCCAGAATACCACGCTTCTTAGCGCCATCCCCACTTCGATGTCTCCGCTGGACGAGAGTCTCTTATTTCCTAACCAGCCTTTGAGCCCCATCTCGATGTCCGACTTCATCCCTCCCAGATCTCCTGCCATGGACATCTCAAGCCTCCTGAGCTGGCCAGAGGCCAACGAAGTGCCGTCTCCGGACAACACCGCCCATCGGCTTCTTCCTTCTTCGCCCCCCACTCGCGCGACGACGCCCACGCCCTCTGGGCGCGGCCGGTCCCGCACCAAGTCTCCTTACCGCGTCTTGAAAATTCAACCCACACCCGGGCACCGAAGGAAGTGGATTCACTGAAGGATAACGGAAATATTTTTTGGTATTAACATATAAATTATATTTCTATTGTCGTTCGCCACCTATTCTGTATATAATAATAAGATAATTGTCTTCTTTTTCTCTCCCGATACTTCAATCAATTGGCATTATGAGACTCCAATACCACACTACAACTCCAAACAAGCAGCCATGATTTCGGACACCCCTCAAATTTTATTGCCTTTTGCAACTTTATCGCTGCTGGCTGGGGGCGAATAAAAGCAAAAAGAGAAGGAAGTGCTCTCAGCTAGGTGCGAGCAAAATAAAAAGGGAACGACTGAATTGATGGAAATACAAAGTAGACATATGCGTGGAAAGCTAACTGAACTGAGAAAAGTACCGGGTCTAACCCCTCTTGAACTAACAGCAGTAAATTACGGAATGTAGGCAGCCCGAAATCCCTTCCCTCCCTCTCAAATCCACCCACCGTCCTCCTGCCTTGGCACCTGCCGCACCCCAGCGAGAGCCGTCTCCGTGAATTGGAAGCGCTCTGCTGCAATCTGGTGGTCATTTGAGTAAACGAGCTTGATGGCGTCGAAGATATGCGCGACGAGGCAGTTCTGCCGATTGATCTGGAGCTGGTACCTCTGAGTTTCTTTCTTGAGTGAGGCCATCTGGCGCTCCATCTCCCCGGCTTGGCGCCGAGCGGTGGCCAGCTCCCGCTTCAGGATGTCGACCTCCAGCTGCATGGTTTGGATCTCGGACGGATGCGGTACCTCCGACACGGGCGAGAGCTGTCGTGAGGTGTGGACGGCCGACCTCTGCGAGGTATGTGACGGGGGCGCGCGACGAGCCCGTACGAGGGCGTCCGGCAAGGGGGGGAGAAGTTTTTCTTCCATTTAGACAAAGTGCATGGACTGGATGTATAGAGGAGAATAGCAAGGACTTGGTAGGGGAGGGACGAGCTATTGATTGTCCCGAGCAGGTCACAAAATATATTTGCGAGGCCGTCCTGAGATCGTGTTTCGGGATCGGAACCCGAGCAGGTCACAAAATATATTTGCGAGGCCGTCCTGAGATCGTGTTTCGGGACCGGAACCCGAACGGGTTAGGGAAAGCATGCACGCCTTGTCGGCACTTATAAAAGGGGCGGATTTTGGCACTGAACCGCCGCACCAACGGAGTTCACTGCCATATTAGGACTGAGGTCTATCGCCAACAAGGGGGGTGGCACGTGCCACGTAAGAAAGTAGGGTCAAGCTCCTATAATCTATAGTATGCTATGAAAATAGTAAGACAAAGAAAAACAAAAGAAGAAAGAGTAAATTACCATGCGCTTGAGCGAAGGAAATGGTGTAGGTGCACGAGCCACTTGCAGGTCACGTGACTACACCCTCCTTCGCCCGCCAGGCCTGTGCGTACGTCGTCACAGGGGGTCGAGATGGGTCCGAGCAAACTCAGGGATCTGATTTCAGCCCACTTTAATAAATAATGTCATTGGTGGGCTCCAGCCCTTAGCGTACCGGCAGAGTGGTTCACTAAACTAGTTGGTGGGGCGCCAGCTCCTCTCGACCAAAGCACGGAGCATCCCAGTCTCCAGGGGTGCAGTCCCCTCGCCCATCGCCTTCTGGCGCCCCTCGGCCATCGTCTCCCTTGGTCCCCCGAATCCTCCCAAACGTGGCCGGATTGATAATCGTGGTAGGGAATCGCCTGGCCTGGGGCAGATTAGCACATGTAAATCAGGGGGTGTATAGATGTAACCCCATACCACAACGGAGGGCGGAGGCGGGAACAAGACTTGGTCCCCACCGTCGAGCATTGAGTTGAATTCGTGGAACCGGCCGCGACGGAATGTCACGACATAGACTTCGGTATCGTCCTCCGAGCTAAGCTCAAGCGCTTTCTTGAAGAGCGTCTTCATGCGTCTCCGGCTTCTCGCATGTTTGGCTTTCACCGCCCGTTGTTGCTCGAAACTGTTCTGCGTGGATGCGCTCATTGTGTAATGGTGGGAAAGGCAAGGGAAGAGATGCGCAAGGGGTGTGATTGGGGGGATGTAAGGGTCCTAAATACAGCGCTTAGCGCCCCTGCTCGCCCCGACCTGTGTACCACCTGCTTATCAGCTACGGGATCAGGAACACGATCGGGTGCCCACGCCAAAACGGGTACGAGGAAACGAGATCAGACGAGCTGTTATGAGTACAATACATAGAGCCCATCACGGTGCCATAGGGCTGGTCTGCCACGGCCCCTTGAGCTTGCTGACATGGAGACTCTACCGCTAGAGCTGCTCAGCGCCATTGCGCTGGAGCTACCGATCACCGACCTTTGCCACTTTCGCCTAGTGAACCACCGGCATGCCTGCGGAGGATTCCCCGCCTTGGTGCGGAAGCTCTCGTTCTTAAACACCATGGGCACCGCGGAGGCATTGCAGACCCTCGGCCGATCACTGTATGGCTCACTCGGTGCGACGCACCACCTCACCATCTACGACGGAGCCTGGCCCGTAGCCGCCTCGCAGGAGGAGTGGATGGGTCAATTCCTCTTTCTCAGAAGCAGAAAAATTTTCAACCCGATGGCCACCCAGCTAGCATACCATCGCTACCAGCAATTTCTTCAACAGGAGGTGTCTCGTACATTCGAGATGGATGTCCGCCTGTTCCGTACCGTTCTCGCCAACTTTCCCTCCCTCAAGGAGCTCACTCTTTCCCACATCCACGCCTTGCGGACGGGATATCTGAACCACGCGCACTTCCACAGCCTCACAAACAATATCTGGGTGATCCCGTCCTTTGAGAGCTTCGTGGCAAAGGCCATGTCACGGCTACTTCCTGTCCTGGGGGCATGCTCGCGCCTTCAACGGCTCAATGTGGACGGTCTCTTAGACATACGGGACCTACCGCCAGGGCGGCACCAATTCAAGACCATCCAACACCTCTCCCTGAATGCCGTGCTCGCTGGCAAGGGCCTTGAGGACAGTATAGCCAACTTCCTGGGCAACTTTCCCGGGCTCACGACCCTGACAATTAAGACGTTTCCCCGCGGTCCCATATATCACCAGCGGCTGCCTCTGCAGCAGATGCAGTGGTCCAATCTACAATTCTGCGAGATCATAGGCACTTGGTTGCCGGAGAATGAGCTTTTCAACTTCATTGAACGCCATCCCTTGAAGCGCCTAGCATTGAAGGATGTGAATTTGACGAGCGGTTCCTGGAAGTCTTTCTTCAGTCGAGCCCGCGGGCTGAAACGGCGGCCCAACATTATCTGCCAAGATATTCTGCCCAGGAAAAGCGAGGAGGGCTGGAGACTGGAGGACTACAAGTCACAGCGCCTTCTGGATTGGTTTCTCACACACTCCAACTTTCCATGGCCTTTCCCAGATCCAGATAACGACATCCCCATATTTTCGCTCCAAGCCTAGTGTCGGTGAGATCCTATTAACGCCCCTGCAGATTCCTACAGCGGCCCAGCGGAGTTTGCCTGCCTGTTAGCGGGATCGTCTTAACCTAGGCTTCAGCTATGAGGAACGGACACGGCATTATGTAGCATAGTATCACCGAGTGCGGCGTCGTGACAGCGTCGTGGCTGGTGGGAAACAAGATTATTGACGAGACGAATAAGTTTAGTTCACTGCTGTCGTTAGGATGGCCTGGCTTGGAGTGTAGCGCAGCGTTAAATATACTCAGTATTTTATACATGCCGCCCTTCAGAAATCTTCTTTAAAAACTATTAACCCCGATATGGTTGGCGGTAGTACGCGCGCCAACTCGATTATAGGCAAAGCGGGTCGGAATGACCGGGGGGAAGAGACCTGAGACAACGCAAGAGAGCAAATAATGATTGAAAGGAGTAGCATTGTGCCCGAGTAAGCTCCTTGTCTCCAATTGCTAGTGTGCTTTTCAGCCGTTGGAATATACGAAAGCCAGCCCGGCACGATATGTGACGACATCACCGCACCGGCCTGTCGATCTCCAACTTGTGATGTGATTGCTCGAGTTTTTGAAGGGTCAAAGTTCGGCGTCTAAGATAGCGACCAGGATGTCCGTACAAGTGTCCGGGGGTCGAGGGGGATGCCTCGTGGGGACAGAGACTCTTGGCACATTTTGAAGTCATGACGAGTTGAGCATCCCTCACGGCCCGAATAGGAAGGCGACGTCAAATGACAGACGCTAGTCTAAAACCCGCTTAGCTTGGTCCCGACAGTCTGGTAACGCCCTACATTACGATAAGGGCGTTGGCGCTAAGTGAGCCAATAAGAGCCTTGGTGCTGGTAATCCCATTTGCATTCCGTCAGGTGTGGTTGACCGGGAATATTACTTGAATTTGTCTAACGAACTAAAATAAAAGACATAACGGAATATGGTGTTCTCTCATCTGTCACGGCCGTCATCAAGGATCGATGGACGAACTCATCAATTGGGCGCTATCAACGAAGATTCTAAACTGCAGAGGAAAGGGAAGAAAAGAACAATCCTTGGAGCGCGAAGCGCGACAAGCTTCATCGTGGGTGGGACCCCTTGACCTTCGTTGCTCCTGATTGGTCCTAGTGGCTGAGTCTCCACACCGTTCCCAACGATAGCTCTGCGGGGCGGCTGGGAGGCATGAAACAAGGGTCTGGGAGGGCTTGGTCCTCACAATCCTGACAGATCATAAGCCAGGACTTTGCGAGATTGGCAACAACCCTTGCACTTTGAGGTGTGGCATCGCCCTCGCTTACGTGCTTTCAACCTCGTGGACTCATGCGGGAAGTCGAAGACAAGACTGGTCTCCGAGTCCGCGCGGACCACAGTGACTCTCATCATCATTACTAGCGCCTCCAACACTATTTTGAGACAGGTCCGGATGCCTTGTTGGTTCCACAACCATGCGGGTTCAGGCCGGGAGTTCCTCGGTATTCGTGATAGGAATAGCGATACCGTCTCCCAAACTATAGCCGCAGCTAACAGGAATACTAATAGCAAAGTCCCATCGACTCTCCATCGACTACCAAAGACATAAAGATCAATGCAACCACTACTACTGCGCCTCAGACGACAACGACAAGTATCTACACAACGCAAGTTACAGGTCAACTCAACTCACCATTTCAAAATAGCTCCGCAGCCAGGGTTTTAACTCCTTTCTATCCTTCTGTCATGGTCTCCACTCTCACAGTCCTCGTTACAACGCCCTACACTGCAATGCTTTAATACTGTGGTTAATGGCCTTCTCACTGCGTACATCAAGGATGACACCAGCTCTCGCCAACCCTTAACTTGTTCGTGTCTCCCCGTCATCCGCACCGTGCTCCTCCGCGTTATCATCAGGAGATGAAGGGCCTGAGTCCAAGACTCGGGAAGAAATCCGGTCGAAGATGGGATGGAGAGAGCGTGATAGGAACGGGCGCAGGGCAGGAAGTTTGAGGCCAGGCGCCACAGGTGCAAACTGGCTTACCCAAGATCCTCAACCCCCAGGTGTTAATTGACCCTGCGATTTCACCATGTTCGGAGCTGCCTGAACTGCCTGTCTTTTCCCAAGAAAGGAAGAAAAAAAGATTTAAGAAGAACTGTTCCCTGGCTCCTGGTGCCCCAGCAACATCCATACCCTTGTTCCATAGTAAGGCGTATGGAGCATGTGTTAGCGGAGGAGGGAGAAATGGCAGGCTGGTAGTACAAGCTGAGTACCTAGTTTTCTATGGAGGTTCCTACCTTAAAAAGTACCTAGAAAGTAATTGTAGCTCCCCTCTTTTTTTTTTGCCAGCCGCTTGGCACCGTCGGCATGCAAAGGGTGATGTCATGACTTGGCCATGACTGGCCCCGCGTAGAACGCGAGTGACTCCTTCTGACGACCAATCGTCGAGCCCCGAGCACGATGATCCGCAAGCCCCGCTGCCAATCAGGAAGGACCGGGGGTCCCGAGTCCCGGGACTACAGGACAGACCCGAGATCTAGATGGACGGGACGCTGAGGACCCAGGATCGGGTCCGCAGGTCCAGTGCCATATACAAAAACAAGACAGGGGAGTCTCTCGTTCTACCGGGGAGGAAAAGCGCCATCGAATGGCCACCAGACATGAAGGCAGCTCAGGCAATGACGAAGTACGCCATGTCAACGGGAAGATTGGAATCATTGGATTGTGGCGCAGAGAACGGATTAATCGCAGTGAGAAAACTCGACCAAGTGGTACACATAGCCTCAACCAGCAAATTCAGCTTTGCTGCTGAAGAAAGGACCCTAAACATTGGAGAATATAGCCTCCAAGTTGATCCGCCAATTGTTCAAATATTCTGTCTCGCTCCGAAGCAGAATACAATAAAAAGTGAAGAACTACTTCGATTCCTATCCAACGGAGGTTGAGCATAGCTATTATATGCCCAAACTCTTTAACCGTGTACCAGCCAATTTCGCTCCTACTACCAGAATCCCCAAGTATTCCAGACATATTGTCCATTCTCGTCGCATACAGGGTTCCCGTCAGCAGTTGCCCAGTATCATGCGCCATTCTCATAGTGGAACATACGTACATACCCAAGGGGGTGTGATATGTACCCAGCATTCTGATGCACCCAATACGTACGATGGCCATTTCTGAACCTCCGAACATACCTATCCAAGGTCACCCCTAGCCCCTTGCTGACGACTCACTCATAGATTGGTGTGCAAGATCGACTGGGGCTTTTCTATCGTCTCCCAAACAAATCTCTTCCTTCCTCCAAGTCTCGTTATGCGCAATGGACGCGATAATTGTTCATCCAACTCGATATCTGACCAGTATGCCAGCTTGGTAAGGGGCTTGGGAAAACAGACGTGGGCACAAATGGTTTGGGGAAAAAAAACTGAGTTTCTCTCCACCCGCTTGCTTCCCGGAACAGGCTCGGGACCAAACGGCTCCTATGATAGTAATGATCCTGATTTCATAAATTCTGCATTCCTCCCACAGGGTTTGACCTTAACGATTCTGCAAAATTTATGAAACCCCTTCTTTTTGTCTGAGTTACTACGATCTTCAGGAAAATCCATCTGGCAACTGAGTTAAGCCTCAACACATGCTGTCGAGCTTGCACCCGCAAACAACCTCATCGCCTGAATCTTCTTCATTAAAGTTTGAACTTTATAATAGCGTTTGCGGCTAGTTCCCAAGGCCTATTATCATAAATATCTCCAACTCTTCTCTCCAAATTGCCATCTGAAAGAAATATACCTATTTTAGCTTCGATACCGAAATCTTTCGAAAAGGGGCGCCTACCAATAATCTTTCCCTCGTACTTCATCTTGACCTCTTTTGGTGGCAGATGATCTGGGGAGTCTTCCATGACGCTAATTTGGACGAGGCTACGTTGATTCAACAGGTCTAGTGGGAGTTCAGAAAGCGGAATGTTGAGGGCGATAACGATGAAAGGTCCCTTGTAGTCGCATCGGGCTTCCGTCAAAAAATGAACAAGTTCCTCGTGGTCTCTGTTCGGTGTCCCTTTCCTGGTATTCGGGTTCGTATCTGATTTGGTAATAATGCAATAACGGAGGTCTCGTGGGTACCCGTTGATTTTATGCGTCACCTCCTTAATCCCTCCAACCATGAACATTTGAGACATCGCGATTAATTACTCACACAAGGTCGCCACGAAGGATGGAAGAGAGTGAGACGTGCGAAGGCACAACCAGGGTCGTCCCGTAGGATAAGGGGTGTTGGTTAGCTCAAATGGGAGTAAGAGGCAAAAAGGAGAACGAGGAGAAAATATACGAAATTTGAGGCCTGGAGAAGGCGGGGGGTTCAACTTATGTCCAAGCGAAAGTCGCATGGTGTGAAGCCTCCCGCCTGGACCAAGAACGAATACGTTCAACGTGACCACTTGAGATTGGCTGGGAGCGTGTATGCTAGCGCGGAACGAAATATCTGCAGCCACTCGACACGAATTTGTCTAAAGACAACACTGCTGTATCTCATGCATCCAGTCGCAGGGAGGAGTATGCCCACAGATTAGCGATGAGGTCCGTAAGGACGCTGTAAAGGGGAAACGCCTCAGAAGTAGCACTAGCAAGGGACCCAATTTCAGTTGGCTAAGGGCTGAGACGGATATACTGGAATCACGTCTTGTTCCCGGCCCATCAGCTGTAGAGCTCCACACTTCGCAGCTTGTAGGAATTGGTGACGGATCTAGCATGGTGGGTGTCCCGGCCGTCTAAGTCCGCCGCAGGCCCGTCATACTCGGCGGCGCATGGGAAGTGTGTGGGAGGTGCCGAGGAGGGAATATGAAAGGATGGATCAGGAAAGTGGGAACGAGGAGCAGTTGATCAACTAGACGCAGTTTCAGAACCGTGGCGGTAAAACGAGCTTTAAGAGAGATTTCGTCAAACCACACCAATAGGAGCAATTTGGAGTCGATCGGTGATGGTGCGCCGGTCCCAGTAAAAGGCCGCCAGCCACATATCCTGATTGAGACACAGACAGACACAGACAGACACAGACAGACACAGACAGACACAGACAGACACAGACAGACACAGACAGACGGCAGCAGGCAGAAGGGCATGTAATATTGAGCGGGAACACCAGAGATATTGAAACAAGAACCCCGGATTTTGCAGAGGATGCGGGTAGTGTGCCATTCTCAATCTCAAGCTACGTCAGCATCTATATACAGATTTACCCAACGAGCGTCCTGTGATCAGCTATATTATTTACAGCCGATCCAATTCTTACCACCCCCTGGCCGGATGAGGAGGTCCGGTATCCTGGAGATGGTCTGACATGGTTGATGCAAGACCTGGAAATGGGGATAGGATCCTTTGGGCATAATCCATGGTCCTTGAGCGCGGATGTTTCCGAGAGAATGCCGAAAATGAAGAGCTGCTGTTCATGGAGAACGGTGGGTGGATGAGGAAGGTGGGAGCGATGAGTAGTGTACTAACGACCGTAATCGGGAAAGGGGGTTTTGACAAACCATGGCCGACAAGAGCAAGTCCGAGCAGGCCAGTAATGGTGTGCCGACATTGGAGGACCGTCCTCCTTCACCCGTTTCTAGACTCCGGGCTCCGGAAATTCGTGGGCCGGGCAAGCGGGAACAGAACAAGATCAAATTGATGAGGGAGCAAGAGGAGAACAAGATGCAATCAAGGCATATTTAAGTAGTTACTGTACAGGTGGCCGCGACCCAGCAGCAGAAATTCCAATTCCGCAAACAAGAAGTAGGCATGCACGATGAGGCCTGCCTTGCAGTTCTGCAGCCCATCTGGTTGCCTTATGATTCCCTGCTACAATGCCCTCAATTGGTCTGTTTTTTGCTGCTTCGCTTGATCATACTCTCCCAGGGAGTGAGAGGCTTTGGCTTGCAGTCTCCGCATTGCTCCTCGGCCCTGTACCCATTTAGTTGCTGCTTACCGTTCTCAAAGAAAGGGAATGCCCCCTTACCTATATTCGAAACTCGTCACATTGGGTTGGCATCTTTTGTGAGTGATGGTATAATCTCGGCACCATTTGGACGCAATCCACCGAAAATGGCCGCAAGAGTATTCGCGCTGCTGACGGTTAGTGGTGTGAATAATCGAGATTTAGGCACATACTTGTGTGTAATCGCACATTGTTGCTGAGGAAGGTGGTTCAATTTGGCGTTGGTATTGTAAGGCGAGCAAAAAAATGGAAAACAGGGCGAGATGTGTGAATTACTCCCCCGGTAGGAATCTTCGTTCTCTTCAATAGCTGAGCAAGGTTGGAATACGGAGTCCCGAGGGGGGGTTTGGATCCATGGCAAGGACGCGGAGCAACGCGCGATGACTTCCCAGTTTCTCCAAAAAGCAACGTTCTGCCAATATTTGGTCACCCTCAAAGACCATTCATGCCACCCCCGGCCGGATGGCACGCTAGGTGGGATGAGGACCGGAGTTCATGATCCAGCACAATCCAACATAGCCGATGTGAGAGCTGTGGAGAGAGAAAACAAAGATGGGATTGGGGAGTGGGCCGGTCTCCGTTCATGCGAATGCCGGCATCTTCCAAATCATTGGAACAGAACGGACAAGAGGCGAGACTGCTCCATGGACGTGAAAGAAATCTATCATACATATATTGCTCACAAGGTTCCTAACACACATCCGCATATCCTCCAAAACAGATTTCACCCGAAAGACCGGGTGACGTTACCGGTAATCATCTACGGCGTATTAACAATAGATATAGCAACAATAGAACCAGAATTAACACACCTTTTTTAGCCCTTTATTAAATTCAGCTAGAATAGAGACGCATAGGTATCTTTCCAATAAGTCAGAATTCATGACTTATCTATATGTGTAGAGCTACCGAAGGAAACAAACCTAAGCTAAGAAAAGATATCTCAAATACACGTATATCCACAGAAAATCTTGTTATAACAGCTGTGAATCTATTTTTTGGGCGGAGGGTTGGTTCCTGGTTTCGGGTGGTCGTTTTTGTTATAACCATGTGGTGGAATAACGTCTGCAAACTCGATGAGAAAGAACGATACGAATATAAACAGAACTTGTTGGACGATAGTTTCGTTGTTTGGATGAATGAAGGCGGGAATGAGGTCGGGAGTGAAGGCGGAAATGCTGCTGAAAATGCCGGTGAGGCACACGCTGCCATAAAGAACAATCCGGGCCACAAACTTGGCGTCCATGGCAACCAGTGAGGGAATTCGATGTTGCTCGGATCTCCAGAACTTCGAAGTGTATTATGTCTGTCTATATAAGAAAATTTGCAATTTGTCCAGTTGCTCATATTAGACGCCGTCTGCAGCCCCTCACACCCCGGCACGTCATATCTGCACTTCCTGGTGATGAAGTCGCCATGGTGTTGCATGAGCGTGTGCATTTTGAAGAGAAAAAAAGAAAGCGGTCGATGGGGGTTGGTGTCAAGGCTCTGAGATGGCTTGTCTGCAAAGAGAGGAGATGGACCGGCGGTGGTGGCTTTGCTGTGGCTTTCTGTGGATATGGATTTGGGATGTCCTGCACATTTCGGTAAGCTAGGGTGGTCTTTTGGATGGACGGCTGGTTCAATATCCATGTGAACCTGTCCAAGAACCAACACTCAGCCGGTGGCTTCTGCTGGGTGTGAAAATTACTTGGGAATGATCAGTCAAAGCGGAGAAAGCTGAGGCAGAGTATCAGAACAGAGAACAGGATAGCTCAAGCTAGGCGAGTTCACACCCAAGGTGGATAATAACAAGAAGCAAAATGTGGCAACAGGAGGCAGGAGCGCGAAAGGAAAGATGAGACGAGGTCGTGGTGCACCCTTGACATCGAAGATGTGATTGCAGGGAAGGGCTGCATCGGCGTGACCAACTAAGTTGCCACCTTGCCGGATTAGGGAGAGTCTACTAGACTCTCCCTAATCCGGCAAGGTGGCTTGTAGGCTTGTCTGCTTCTTCTCCCTGTGTCCATCACCTCCTCCTTTCTCCTTGGTCACCATCGCTATGTATGGATCCGAAAAAGTCATGACTCTGTCTGAGGAGGTACTCTTCTGGAAGCAGAAGGCTCGACAGTTGGAAGCCAAAGTACAAGATTTGGAGGCAGAAAACCAAACTCTGAAACAGCGAATCGGCGCCGGCCAGGTAGTTCCGTCGGGTGGACACGGCCGAGAGAATATTGGTTTTCACCGGCCCCGGGGCCGAAACGAGACGTGTCATACTCCGGAACCCCCGCAAAGGACCACCCATGCCACCGACGAGGGCCGAGGCCATGGGAATCCCCAGGGGAGTCCGCCGCCGCCGCCTTCCCCTTCGCAACGACTTCGGCGGTCCGATGTTAATGAAATTACATTTCAGATCGAAACACCACAGAGTCGTCCGCCAAGTCGCCCTGTCACCCAGAGGGTGGACAAGTTTCTAGGAGATGGGCCGAAAAAGTATAAAAACTGGGAGAAGAGAAGACAAGACATCGGTCTTTCGGATCCAAAATCGGCCATTCAGATCTTCTTCCAATTAATCGGCTGTACAGAATTCTCCCCCACACCTTCCACCAAGATTGGAGATAGCAGCTCTAAGGCAGAAGCTGTATTGCAACGTTATGAAGGTTTTATCCGGATTCTTTGCCAGAACCGAGACCGTGTGCGACAAATAACGAATTTCGCCATCTTGCTTCATGTTTGTCTCTGCCGGGTGTCGAGGATTACGGGAAAGGTTCCTACCAGCACAATAAACAGATATATGAACGTCGTCTTAGAAGGTCAAGAGAAAGGAGCCGATTATCTGAAGAAACTCCGAACATCGGTTCTTTGGCCTATCTATCAAGTTGAAGGTTTACGGTCGTGGCTCGGTAATCGCGCCGATGAGTTCTTCCTCCTCTGTAAGCCCTCGTGCAATAAAGCCACACTGTTGGGCTAGCTAACTCGATTTAGATGGCGCTCCAATTGAGACATATCGGCAACTTTGGGATGAGAGTCCACTAAACATCAACACGCGAGAGAAAAACGCAGAGTTCACAGGCAAACTGAAGAAGATATGTGACTTTGGGGCGGGTCAGGACTGCCACGTCTCGTTCTCAGTGCCGTTTTTGGTGACATTAATAGGTCAAGGTGAATATACGTAAGTGGTGCCAGCCCCTCCAACGTTCTTTGCTAAGTAGCGCATAGTCTTCAAGAAGTCAATGAAGCGCTCCACACGAGCATGACCAAGATAGAGTTTGAAGAGTCAGTTTACAAGATACTTTCAAAGCTCCCGGGCACTTCAGGATTTCACCACTTGCCTATCAGGGCCCAAGATCCACCGTCAGGTACGCTCCACACGCATCTCAAAAGCTGAAAGGACCAACACTGACCCGCCATTAGTAGGCCAGGGAGACCATGAAAGTACGGAATCTGCGCCAAATGACGAGAAAATCCAACCTCTCATTGACGAAATGTACCATCTCTCCAGTCAGTCGACTTCTTTATTGGTTCCAAGGCCTAGAGAGGCAAGCACAGAGTACCCACAGCAAGCCGACCCGGATCAGAACGGGACAGTTCTACTCTACGACCACAGCTCAGACAAGGTACTTAACGCCAACTACCAAGGAGAATCGGGCCTTCGTTCAAACCAGACAGTTGCCCAGCCAGTGCAAAATCAGCCGGTGCAGAATCAGCTGGCTGGAACTGTCATTGCGATAATGAACGGAGATTTGAGCATTGGGAGTCAAGAGACGGTAATCTCACAGGGCGCGTCAGTTCCACGGTTCACGCCGGCAAACGGGAGCAGCACTATACAGGTGTCTCGCCCGGAAGAGGCAACGTCAGAGCCCCAGAGTAGACTCGATCAAGACACCCGCAAGAAGCGGCACGGCAGCCCAGCGGGCATAGCCAGCAAGAAACGACCGAGACGTCGAGGAAACGGGACTAGTCAGGACGGCCGTACAGATTTTCATCCAGGCGATCCTCTCCAAATCGTTCCTTCACCACCCCCAACACAGCCCCAAAGCCGGCCAAACGACCAAGTGTACACTCTCAACCATAACAACATCGTATCTGTGGGCACTGATGATAGGGCCGAAGGAACAGACTTGCAGGAGACACGCATGTTCACGCCTATCAATGCTGGCCGGGACCGCGGGCCTGCGACCTCACTGCCAGGTAACATCTCAGCAGCCTCCAGCTCGCCACGGAGGGAGGTTATGGGACTGATCCCAAGCTTTCAGCCGAGTCTGAGAGTGCATCCACCCAACAGCGGCGCCACCGAATCTTTCAACGACAAACGACGCCGTCCAGAGCCTACAGGTTGCCGCCCAGGCCCCGATGAGCCGGCGGGAGCTGATTGGCACGCAGATCAGTCCCCAGGTGTAACGCCTCTCTGCACGCCAGCTCAGTCACAGGTCATTGTCTCACCTGAGAGTCCGGCACCCATGGGGGAGGTCGTGGGGAATCGGTTCCAGGCAGATTCTCATCCAGCACTTGTGCGGACCAGCGACGGAGGGAGCTCCCAGGCAGAAGACGTGGGCGAGCAACCGGTCACCAACTCCGCGGCACTAGGAGACACCCAACCCCCCTCCATTCCAACAAAAGCCCGCTCAGGATATGGCCAGGCCCGCAAAACTCAGTCCGATGATGACCATTCTGACGGCCAGCCTAATGAGGATCAGTTTGGCCAGTCAAGCGAGGGTCAATTTGATGACCAAACAGTTGAGAAAGCAGCACCGACGCGACCCCGGAAGCGACAGAGACGCGATGAAAGCCGCGGGCCTCCCCATTTACTCCCTACACCACCCGCATCGCAGTCCCAAACTCAGCCAAATAGATCCACGAGAACAGCACTCCATCAGTCGGTCCCCCCAAGCACCCATACAGTCACAGATCGTTCTCCCGATATACAGTTCACGGCGAAGGGACCCAGAGACCGCAGCCCGCTCGGCCGAGAGAGGCGCGGAGACAATGGTGCCGGTCTTCATCCGGGTGACCCGGTATATGTCTCTTCGCCACCCGCGCCGCAAACCAAAGGAATAATTGCGGGACTCGTTTTACCAGACCTTTGTGGGGCTGTTGAAGAACAGCTCGCAGCCTTGATCAGTTTTGGCAGTGGTCACTACCCTCCAGACGACTTCGTTCAATTTCGGCCTGGGGAAATGATTACGGGACGTATCCTGTACGAGTTATTGCATTTGGAACTAAAACAGTTCTCGAATCACGCCTTGGGATGACCAAGGAAAAAATGGACGAGTGTAGGGGAGCCTACCAAGAGGCACTTGGCTCCCTTGAGGCAGTGTCATATCCCCTTCAGGACTATGCCGGCAACACCTGCGCTTTTCGATGTTGTGATGCCTTAGCCGCGTACCTTGGGACACGATCAGAAAAAATTCAAGACCCGGTTTCTCTTCGGCTCTTCTACCTTCGACGCCTTTTGCAGTCTCGCCTTCAGCCCGACACCGTATCCGTTCCAACACCACAACCTACATCCAACGAGGCCGACGAGAACGAGTCGCCGGGCGCTGAGTGGCACCAATGTCAGCTCCCAGGTGGAACGCGCCTCGACACACCAGCCAAGTCACATGCCGTGGGCTCCCCCGAGGACAACCCGTCACCCAGGGGGTCAGGCGACAACCCATCAGTCGCGATCAGTCTTGAGTTTCGGCTAGCACGGGGCCAAGAACAAAATCCTCTTCCTGGTCCTAACATCAGCTTACCGGATGGACGCTCTTTGCATGTCGAGCATCTCACCCATGCGGTGAATGGAGACATGGAGGTTGGCATCGAGCAACAGACACCGCTAGGGGGAGAAAGTGTGGATCATCACACACTCTCTGAGACAATCTTCAGCAGGTTGGAGATTCTGTCACAAGCAGCTGGCTCTCCCACGACACAGTTTCAAACTTGGCCAAACAACGGCGTGCACACGGCCGAAAACAACGGTAACCTGTCGTTTCTGGGGGGGGGCCAAGACGGCGGTGTGAATTCACAGGAGATACCCCAACCCAGAGTTGTTGAATCGGCTCTTGATCTGTTTGCTTCCATTTGCGCAGGCCAGAAAGGCGAACCCACGTCACAGCGCAATGAGGCCCCGACCAGACCAACCCAACCACCCGGCACTGCCAACGACACACGACGCCACCCGGAGCCTGCGGATCACGATGGCCAATTGCCAGGCGCTATGGCTTTAGGATATACGAGCCATGACACCCGGCTACAACCTTCCGCATTCAGTTTCACCGCGCAACAAGGGCGGCCACCCGGCGATGGGGTCCGATCGACAAGCCGGCCCGAACATCACGGCGAACCGGTAACCTCGTTGCTTGATTTGAGCCTCATCGAACCAGGCCTGGGCGAGCAAGAGTTCACAGAAGCATCACTCCTGGGAATCGATCATGTCACGCAGCAGGGAGAAGGAGGAATGCAACCAGGTGACCAAGCTGAGGCTGAAAACCCATGGCGGGCAGGAAACCGGTTCGAATCAGAGCATGGCAAACCCACCTCGCTGCCTGAGTCGATGCAAATGCCGCCCGGGACGATTAATATCCCAACCATTCATCTTAACAGGCATCTTCAACCTCAATCTGATAATGGCTATTCGCTTTTACAATTCGATACTGGGAATAACGAGCACGTTGTAGATATTGATCTCATTTTCAGTCAGCCGTGCGATAATGACTTCACTGGGTTTCAGCCAGATAGCTTACAGAGAGTCGTTGATATTGAATTGATGTTTGGTTGGGGGTCGTTGGGTGATGTCTTCACTGGTTTTCTGACAAACGGTGGAGAAAATAACCACCAGGAAGGTACGGAAGTATTGGGAGTGAACCGATTCTTTCGAGGATTCTCATCTTCACCGTCTCTAGAATAGTGTTCGTCTACAACTAGTATCTCCTATCCAGAGCTTCCCTTCAGGTCGTGAGATGCGCAATGCAGTAGAAACAAATATCGCGATCCTTTTCCACATCCTTCCTTAGGAGCACCTGCTCCCCTGACTGAAGAAAGATCATCTCACCCACTTGACACTCGAAACAGGATTTGGTGGTGCCACCACCAGCAGTAGGAGACAGGATAATCCCCTTAAAAGGGGGTTCTTCCCGCACTGCGATCACCGGGGCGGTTCCCTGGGCGCCTTCACCCTCTCTCGGCCGAGGCCTTCGGACAAATATGAGTATCACAACCTTGCCCTCTGAGATCCTCATGCCCTGACCTCGAAGCCAGAAAATATTACCATTGTAAATATCTGGATTGATGCCGAACCCCTTCCCCTTCGCCCATTTGTATAGTGTGTTTTCCTATATTTTCATTAGTGTTTGGCCGTGCATCTTTATTTAGGCTTAACAAACCATAACCTTGTGAAATCCAAGATTTAGCTCTTGAGCTGGGTGGGGTTGTGATAGAATTTGCAACCTCAGTATATCAGTGTCCTTCACGGATTCCATATCCTCAGTGTAGCAGGCAATCGACTCAGCTAGCCGCCGAATGAGATCTATGATACATTTAGCCTGCTTCTGAGTGGTTTTGAATGTCGGCTCGTCCAATTCTAAGTCGTCAGTCGTGATGCTCACGATGTCGGCAGCACGGACGACAGGCATGTTGTTGACCGTGATGTGTTCCCAAGAAAAATAAATGAATGAGAATACACAAAGCACAATTGTAGAGCACGTTCTCAGGCTTATATAGATGTATGCAGGCGGAGTTGGAGAATGGCGAGCAGAGCCTCCCTTGTCAAAGAATGGAAATTCAACGTTGGGCATGTTTCGGTCCTCCTTATCTTATCAGATAGCTCATTGGGTTGCATCCACGTGAGTAACCTTGTGACCAGCTGATTCCTGTTAGACATTTGCGGTTGGTGTTCTCGATGTGACTAACCATATACAGAAATTACCGAGCTAGGCCAGATTTGGCCTAGTTTTCAACACTTCCTCGGACAACCAACTTGCGAAAGAAACCGACCAATCAGACTTCGTCTCCCCGACCCCTTCAACACTATCACCAACATCACCGCCGTCACATCTCTCAAAAACCCTGGCCTCTCTTTTGGTCCGGTTCAGCCTCCTTCATGACTCTGTCCAAGTCAATTACTGTCTCTTCCTCTTTCTTCACATCACTGGTTGATCCGTTTGCGGCCTGTCCATATCTTGTCAGTGTACTTCGCTTAACTTTTTAGAGAACTTACTGGCGACGGTGGGGGAGCTGGCGGCAGAGGGGGAGTAGGCTTGGGGGGTTGCGGCAAATTCAACTTCGTGCCTGAATTCCCGTTTGTACCGGTGCCGTTGCTATCCATCGTCACTAGTTGTTTAGAGAGTTGATGAAGATGGTGTTCGTGCGATGAGCGCCAGACTCGCAGTGTTGAACCTGCGTTTGGGCCTCGAGTGTCCGAAGTCGTTGCGGCTCGGTCGTGAGGGACAGGGCTGTCGGCTAGGTAGGGTTGTGGCTGCGATGTGTTCTTAGGTGACAAAAGAGACTATGGAAGGAAGTGTTGAGCCGGCCGGTGATACTCGGGGCATGTCAGTCCCCTGTTTTGAGAAAGCCAGAACGCTGGTCGCCGTCTTGGGAGTCCTCTTACATGAAAATCAATATATTGTAGTAGGTAGAGGAAGATAGTGTATCTTTCGACGTTCAGAGCACCACTTGCAAAAATCTGAGTCTTGGATATCGACTGCTTTGGTACACTCCCACCAGCAATTGCAATGAGGCGGTATTTTCATATCTTCTTGCACGGGAAGAAGGGCATTCTTATACCTGCCAGCCGGTGAGGTCACATCTGGGTCGGTTGAGAAACTGATGGTTGCAAGAAGATCCTCCTGTATAAGCTGCGAGAGCGAGAAACCACCCATGTCTCACAAATTCCTCCAGGTGAATGCCGTATTCACTCTGTTGCAGAGTTATGCTACGACGAGACACGTACGTCGTCGCCCGTTCCCACTCTGTCTGATGAAGCAGCAGTTGACAAATGAGAGCAAAATCAACACGATGCCGGTAGCTCGGGTGCTCCTCGTGCGGCCGGGATCCCATCCGGTAGCCAAACTAATCAGCCGCAGGTACAGGCATGGACGGCGAGTTGAAATTGACTTTGTCTGAACCAAACTTTCTACGTGGAGCTATCACCACGAGTCGACGTGCATGGTTCAATATCGACCAGTTTGCATTGGTCAATGGCTTGTTCACCCCAAGGTAAGCGGCCGTGATGACTGGCATCCTAATCTGGCACAACCTTGGATATGTGACACGGTAGCCCTCCAAGTCCAATTGTAGACCAACCTATGGGAGAAAATGTACCTGGCGACACAAGCCTCCGAGATGTAATAGTTAACCAGCCTTGACCTCCTGGTCAATGTATGCAGGCCAAATCCAGGCTGCCTCCACCCCGAAGCGCTGCCCCTGCAAGCCATATTAAGCTTATTCAAGGTCTCTGTCCAATCTCCATCGCATATAGAGAGCTGCCCCGCAAGCCAGATTTATCTTGGATGTGAGTTGTTCTGCCTAACGCAGGCATCCACTTCCATCCATCCACTTCCACCCATCCACTTCCACCTATTTGGGGCTGAAGACGATCTCGAAAAACTTCTTCTGAGCATAGACGTGAACCCTTTAAACGGTACTGCCGAATGGTTACAGAAGGAGGGTGACAGTGTCAGGACATTTTACACTCATGTCTCACACCCCATCCAGCTCGCCTTCCAAACCCGTCATCACACGCCATTTATCGTCCAACGTTCGGAATCAGGACCTCTTGGCCCCACCAATGTCACCCAGACCATTGACTACTCTTGGGGTTATGGAGAGCGTAGCCTCATAATAGGTGAGGTGAAAAGACATGGGATAATCGATATCAGAACATGGACAGGCGAGAATCCAGTAGACAGCACTCGTCGTTGGCTAGGGAAGGAGCTGAGAGGGTAAGTACCACGGCTCTATAACTACAGCTCCCTACTGACAGTTATGGTGATAGATATTGCCATATGTACAAATGCTTCGCTGCATCGGTCTTCGATGGCAAGTACCTCCTGATTCTTGTGTTTCACGCCGCAGCTGTTCCCGATATTACCCGGCAGAACTGCCCAGTCATTTGTCTGGTTTTCTCAGCCGAGTGTACAACAACATTACGCTATGGCCTTTTCAGGACGGTGATGCATCAGATCCGGAGAATGCAAGCCGCCGCAGCCCCGCCGGTAGTCTTAGACGGCTATATTCGTAGATTCAGGTTGTCAGGGTTTCCTTTTTGGGTTTATGGGGATGCCGAACACGAAGAGCATCCAAATGGCTATATTCGGATTTTGGATGTGTCCGGCGCATGGTACTGGGCTTCTGCGGATGGAAATGCTGTATTAGACCAGGATGATAATGTTGTTTGGGATACTGTCCAACTCGGGTTGTGACATCTGCAGCTTTCCGACTAATTCGGTCTTAGTGGATTAGAAAAGTGGATCAACTACATCTCTCATTCTTATATAAGCAAGCCCTTGGGCCAACTCTCTCTTTCTCCGTTTTCCCGCGTTCTCCCAATTCTTCTCCACCGCTAATACCTTAATTCCCGTCCATTAATTCAAGATGGAGAACGAGAGTGTTATCGAGATCAAGGTAAGGACCTATTATAACTCCCAAACGCTTATAGCCACTATTATTCATGCTAGTTCTATAGGACATTCGATTCAGGTCCCGGCGTTTTCAAGCACCTGCGAAACGGCTTGACGAAGATCGGCTTGTCTTCGTCTTAGATGTCCCGCCAAATCCAATTGCTTGCTGGTTATCATCCTGGGTACCACAGCTTGTTCACTCCTGGCTCCTCCAATTACTGCCAGAGTGGTTCTTGCCAACAACTGTTGTTATGAAGGAGCGAAACCCCGCCAAGGCTGATAGTTACGAAAACGAAGTCGAAACATATCGGCATCTTCGATCTCTCTAGGGCACCTACATCCCGCGATTATTTGGCGAGGTAGCCGTCAACAACCCCTGTACGCAGAGGAGACACCAGATAAGCACGCGGCCCACTCCTGCCATCCTCTTAGAAAAAGTTGAGGGAGTGTCGCTACATAGTCTTTCAACGCAAGAGTTAAAGAGTCCTTTCCTTCTCAACGAACTCCAAGGCATGTACAATTTGCTCACGAAAAACGGGGTTGTTCATGGGGATCCAAGACTCCACAACTTTCTGCGCATCGATAAGAGGATCGTTGCTATCGACTTTGAGTTTTCCTACCCTCTACCTAGTGATGTAACAAATAAGGATGAGCTAGAAACCTTGAAGCTCGAGATTGGGAAGCGAGTCAGGCAGGAAGTGGGGGTAGAATTGGACGATATAGGCCCAAGCCGGGTGTTAGATATAGGTGATCCACAGTGGAAAGACTGGAAAGACTGGTGATGGATTTGTAGTCTTCTAACACGAAGACTCACAAGCAGAGGGAGACATAGCAAAGTCCCGATTGTTATTGCCCTGCTGCCTATCTTCTGGTCGATGCGCCTAAGCTCCCCAGGCTGGACGGGAGGAGAGAGGGGCGAGGAGGGAGCAAGAGGCTATTGAGAAGCTCCGACGTGAGGAGGAGCGTGCGGAGAAGGAGCGTCTCGACAAGAAGGATCTGGACACGGATATTATGGAAATGAAGCGTGAGATCAAGGAGAAGAAAAGGGATATTGTGGAGTTGAAGCACCAGGTCAAGGAGAAGGAGAAGTAGCTGATGGAGAAATGAACAAAGACGCTACCAGCTCCTTGTACTTCGACTCGTTGGCCTTGTATAACTTGGCAGAATCTTCGCGCTACTATCTAGGCAACATTACTTCCGCCCGTACTCTATCGCCCATGACCGGAGATCAGGAATAAATGTGTTTCCAAACCAGCGAAGCTCCCTCTCACTGTAGTTTCCCTGCTCTCCACTGCGTGTATGAATTCCTGCTGGATCTTGTTGAACGCTGGTTCGCTGAGAGAAGAGGCTATTGGTCAGGGAGGGGGTAGATTCGGCAATTGCATCATAGATTCGGCTCCAGATGAGGGAGTCGGCGAGGGCTGCATTTAGGAGAGGCTTCATGCGGTCAAAGTCGTACTTATCGGAGTTGACGGCGGCTGAAGAGGTTCTTGCCACTGCCACTTCCTTCCAGACAAAAGGTCGCGGTCAAGTCGGTCGGACGGATGCAACGGCATAGATGCGTGACGATTCTGCGGCGGGCCTGGCGTCGTTAAGATGCACACACGAGTTGGGCTGCCCCCCACCGCCATCGCACGAAAGCGGGTTGGTTCGCCTGCGGCTTGCGGCTGCGAATCGAATTCGGGTGGGAGCACCACGAGGCGGGGCGGATACGCTGAACGGGCAACATGAGCGGCGCCGGGTGCGGATGGTTTGTCTCCGCGTCGTCTCGGCGAAAGTGCGCGGGGTAAGAGTGCAGTGAGCTGCGGCTAATCTTCGGCCAAATAGGCCCGGACACCCGTTTTCTCGGCACGCTGACACAGTCCGCCGTGGGTTCGTTCGAGTCATCATCGGCACCATATTGGCCCCCCCCCCCCCAACAGCAAGGAGTCGCCGCAATCCAACCCCAGCTTCGATATCAGCCAGTGGTATAACGAGCACGATCTCGATTCCCGCACTCCCGAACTTCCCGACGACAGCCGCAGCGCGAGTCCGGCCCCGCAGGATCAGCCGCAAAGACGCAGACCAGGACTGCCACTGCTCCAGCAGGCCGACTGGAACCCCAACCTGCCATATGATAAATCCCCACCCACATGCATTCATTCCTCGATTGAATGGGAAATGCTGCTGGGGAAAGGAACCGGGCGCCTTTTGGGACCAGACTCTGAAGCTACAGCAGCTTTTGGCAAAGAAGACGCCGCGAAATAAGTGCTAAGAACCAGACGAAACGAATGTTGTCGTATCCGTTACCGATCGCTCCTAGCGAGATCTAAGCAAACGCTTCGACGAGATGGACATCGATTGGGAGGTTGTCGAGGAGCAGCTGATGGCCTGGAGTCATCTCTTCCGTGAGGCAGGCGGCTGAGGATCGACATTTCGTTTATTTACAAGGAGACTACGCAAGCGGTAACGTGCAGAGCGTTGGCCGGGGTCGCGTCAGCGTCCATTTGCGAATTTGCTCGGTCCTCGCGTGAGGTGGACTAGTACAACTTGTGGATTCCATCCGCCACATTGCCTGTCCAGCAAGCTCACGGACACTCTGTAAATTGTCTGGCATTGCGGGCAGTCGATGACCCAGATCAGAGAGCCTCACAGTATCACACTGCATCGTCATGGCGCCAGTCCTAGCAAACAATTCTTGCCATAAGTATTTGCTCTCCGCAAAGATTCGTCCAACTTGGCTCGGAGACAGAATAACAGGGTCATCTTCATTCGGGTTCCCTGAACTCTGCTCGGTGGTATCGGATCTCCATGTCGAGACGGAGCTGCTTAATGACATGCCGTGTGGAGCAGCAAGGGCAGCTCAGAGAGGAGGGTGGTGGAGGGAGTACCGAGCCTGACCGACGTTTGTTGGTGCGCGCGTTGTAAGTGGACATCGGTTCCAGGAACAGTGAACAAGAGAGATAAAGGCCACGAAGGAGTCGCTGGTCTCCGTGCAATGATCGCTGAAAGTGTCGGAAGAGATCGCATCACCTGTTGAAAGAATATTTTAGCGTTCTGTCTAGAGTAAACCATACCTGACTTCCGGGTTGCTGGATGGCTGACGTGCGTGCAATTGAGCAACACACCCTAAATGTTAGGATGAAGTGGTAGAGGAGTTGACATCAAAGCTAGATTGCATGACGCAGGATGCGAAAGCGGAAGGCGGTGTAGAGTTTGGTGGGGTTATGCCATAGCACCGTTGTGGGCGTTGCCACCACCCAGCACTCAAGTCTCCAGCACGCCTTCATGACCTCGAGACCTCCTCTCCCGCTATCGCTAATTTCAAGCCGCCGATCAAGCTTTGGCGGCCACATGTTCCCGCTCGCAACAACCAAATAGGAACAGTTTGCCTCAAGAACCTTGAGGAACGAAGCCAGATATTGTCGCGGATTTTAATAAGTGGGATCACAGCTCATGGTTTTGTCGACTGCTTTCAAGAACGCACCCTGCCACCCTAATCGCGGGGTCGGACCACCCCACTTTCGCAGCGACCGCGGTCACCAATGCTGCAACATCTTGGCTTTCATAATACCTCTCCATTCTCGGTCTTTTTTCTCGTTTGCTAGATTGATCTTTGCTGAACAGTCTCTTGGCGAGTTGGCGACGGAAGAGAGGTACGATGCGCCGACAGAATACCGCGTAGAGACCTAGCAGTAGAGGCATGGCCCACATGGCGCTGAAGCCGACCGAGTAGTATGTCAAAACGTTGGGGATCATCGTCGTCGACGAAAAGTGAGCACTGGGAGGTTTGGTCTCTGTGCAGTGCGTGCAGCCTCAAGGGCGTCGTTTCCTGCTTTTTCTGCCACCACCACGCATGTGGCAGCGCATTCTCGTCCGCGTCTGCGTCTGCCCTGACCCTCGATCTGGGGTCCCGGTACTTCAACTCGTTCCTGCAGATCTAGCCGCTCTACACGGCCAGGAACCCGTGAAAGGGCGGCGGGCGCCAAACCAGCGAATCACACCGACCACCGCGCGACACCTCTTCCCTAGCTTGGCGCCTATCGCAATCGGCTTTTTCAAGCCCCTTGATAGGCTTTTGAGGTAGCTCACCTTGGTATAAAGCAGGAATATGTCGCTAAGCTTCCCAACGTACCTCCGACTTCACTCCTAACCAGCTTCGTATCTCTTGCTCTCGACCGACGCAAGACTATGGTCAGCCAAAGCTCGCAGAGGACTCTTGCCCAACCCACCCGACCTGCCGACCCTGCCCGCAGCTTCAACGAACGCAGCCATGGAATTATGAGAAAAATACACACCCTTACAGAGAGGCCTTATCTGACTTCGATGTCGAGATTGCCCTGCTTATTAAAACACCCAGCGTCGAGTTTACGTACGAGTCCAAGGACAACCTACTCCGCAACTTCAACACCGACCTCCCAGAAAAAAATCGGTTCCGACCACAGGACGTCGAAAACCTATTTCGGGGTCGCCTTCTTGAGTGCCCCTCTATCAATTCCATGTCGCCCTTGCGGGGCCGTTCGGGGTTCTCGTCGCCGACCTCATCCACCAGCTCCGCGGCCTCTGCCTCGTCTAGTGCGTTGCCAGCCACAACGGGACCATGCCTCTCTACTTCGCCACCTACGCATCCTGCAGGCCCGGATACCACGCTTCTTAGCACCAACCCCAGTTCGATGTCTCCGCTGGACAAGAGCCTCTTATTTCCTAACCACTCCTTAAGCCCCACCTTGATGTCCGACTTCATCCCTCCCACGTCTCCTGTCATGGACATCTCAAACCTCTTGAACTGGCCAGCGGCTAATGAAGTACCGTCTCCGGACGACACCGCTCATCGGGCTTTTTCTACTCCGCCCCCCACTCGCACGACGACGCCCACGCCCTCTGGGCGCGGCCGGTCCCGCCCCAAGTCCCCGTACCGCGTCTTGAGGATTCGCCCCCCGGTCGGGCACCGAAGGAAGTGGATCGACTGAAGGACAATACAAGGATTTTTTTTAGCATTGTTGTTACATATAGATTATATTTTTATCGGCCTTCACCGATCTAGTGTAGGTATAATAACAAGATGATTGCCCTCCTTTTCTCTCCCGACCTTTTCTCTCCCGATATCTCAAATAATTGGCATTGCAAGACTACCATGTTACCAAACCGCAACTATTAATAACGAATGCAAAAAGGCAGGCATGATATCCGGACACCCTCTCAACATTTATCGCCCGTTACTACTTTGTCGCCCCTAGCTAGGAGCGAACAAAAGCAAAAAGGAAGGGTTCTCGGCCAGGTGCGGGTAAAAACAAGATGGGAATGGCTGGATTGATGGAAATACAAAGTAAATATGGTGTGGAAAGCTAACTAAAATTGAGAAGAGTCCAGGACTAAATTTCTTGAACCAACACCAGTAAATGCAAGCCGTCCGAAATCCCCTTCCTTGCCTCTCAAATCCATCCACCATCCTCCTGCCTTGGCACCTGCTCCATCCCCTGGAGGGTCGTCTCTATGAATTGGAAACGCTCTGCTGCGATTTGGTAATTTGAGTAAACGAGTTTGATGGTGTTGGAGATATGCGTGATGAGGCGGTTCTGCTGACTGATGTGGAGATGGTACCTCTGGATTTCTTTCTTAACCGAGGCCAGCTGGCGCTCCATCTCCCCGGCTTGGCGCCGAGCGGTAGCCAGCTCCCGCTTTAGGATGTCGACCTCCAACTGCATGGTTTGGATTTTGGACGGATGCGGTATTTCTGACACGGACGAGAGCTGTTGCAAGGTATGGACGGCCGGCCTTTGCAAGATGTGTGACGTAGGCGCGCGACGAGCACGCACGAGGGCGGCCGGAAGAGGGGGGAGGAGTTTTTCATCCATTGAGACAAAGGGTATGGAGTGGAGGTATCGAGTAGAACAACAGGTACTTGGCAGGGGAGAGACGACGCTAGTGCCCCGAGAAGCTCGTGAAATATATTTGCAAGGCCGTTCTGGCGAGATCGCGTTTCGGGACTGGAACCCAAACGGGTTAGGGAAGGCATGCATGGCACCAACAGATTGTCCACCCTTGTCGGCACTCATGCAGGAAGCAAATTTGAGCACTGAACCGCTACATTAACGAGGTTCACTGCCGGACTGATCTCTATCGCCTACACAGGGGGGGGTGTTGAGATGGGGTCGAGAGGACGCAAGGATCTGTGCAATCATAACAAATACGGGTTACAAAACTGGACTCGGGGAACAAACACTAAGTAATTAATTAGATGCATACTAGATTAAGTTATGTGAAAGCTGATCGGCCAATTATAAAAGGCTGCTGACATTGCAGCAGTTAGTTCTCATGTGACTTCTTAAGTCATCTATGTGGCCACCCCAAGGGCCTCCCTTGGAGTCTCCCCTGGTTGATGATCCGCAATTGTAATCAGGCTTATGAAATTGTTCAGACCATCTTTCACACTTTCTAGCGATGACTTGGTTTCCTCCTGGAACTGCACTACAACACATTTCAGCTCCTGTATCTCACTTTTCAGCCCTTGTACCTCCCGTTCCAGACTCTCAACCCTGTTGCATAGGATCGATAGACTTGTCATCATTAGTAAAGTCAGAGGCACTAAATAGCTCGCGGTACGTACCTCGTGGCCTCCGTGCCGCCATTGAGGATAATGTTGACAGGCCGTCCAGCATCATGCTGCACTGGGAGAGAGCGGGAGTAGCCCTGCTGCCCGTGTGGGCGCGACGCGTAGCTCCGAGTTTGCGAAGAGAACTCGGGGGCGTGGTGGCCGGAGGGAATGCCGCGTGAAGCGGCAGTCTGCGAATGGAATGTCTGGGGCGAAGGGAATGTCTGGGCGCCTGTAGCAGAGAAGATACCCAGGTCTAGAATTCCGGCGCCCTCAAACTGCTGAATTGAGTTGAGGTTCTCGTACGAGTCCATGACGTTGGGTAGAAGGGGAGTCTGTGGTTGAAGTTGGGTAGAAAAGGATGTGGATGGACGTTGGACTGGTGGCGGTGCTGAAGCAGGGCAGTCCTCTTTTAACATCCTCGACATAGACGACGATTCTCCCAGAACGAAATCGCGTCCTCGTATGTTGCGCTGATATGTCTTGGCCCTGTTGGTGAGCACTTACAGGCCAGGGTCGCGCGCTAATGCATCAGCGTCACGTCAATCACTCTCACCCTTGTGCACTACCACCACTTGCAGTGGTCTTCTGGTACCTATGGCGGAAGTCGTCGCGACCAAGCATATCTGGATTGATAAGGCAGACGAGTCTATTCTGTGAACGGCACCAATTCCATGTCTTTTGATTATACATGTTCTTTTAGAGAGGTGCGTACAGGATAAGTCTGGAGAATAAAGTCTGATTTGTTAAATTATTACGAGATGATCACGCATCTAATTTCGGCCAGTTTTGCTGAGCACAGACACAGCCTGCAGGCTTGTTGCGTCGTGAGAAGGCCACTTGTGATAAATAATGTTATTGGTGGGCTCCAGCCCTTAGCGTACCGACAGAGTGGTTCACTAAACTAGGTGGTGGGGCCCCAGCCCCTCTCTGCCAAAGCTCGGACTATCCCTGTCTCCAGCAATGCAGTCCCCTCGTCCAGGAGTCGTCCCTCGCCTTCTGGCACACCTCGGCCGCTTTCTCCCTTGTTCCCCCGGATCCCCCCAATGGTCGGGTTAATAATCGTAGTAGGGAATCGTCTGGCCTAGAGCAGCTTAGCACATGTAATTAGGGGGTGTTGTATTATATAAGCTCATACTACAACGGAGGGCGCCGGCGGAAACAAGACCTGGTCCGTGCCGTCTAGCATTGAGTTGAATTCATGGAACCGGCCGCGACGAAATGTCACGAGATAGACTTCGGTATCATCCTCCGAGCTGAGTTCAAAGGCTTTCTTGAAGAGCGTTTTCATGCGCCTCCGGCTTCTCGCATGTTTGGCTTTTACCGCGCGCTGTTGGTCGAAACTGTCTTTCATGGACGCGCTCATTGTGCAATGGGGGTAATTAGGGGAAAAGGGCGCGTGAGGGGTGTAAATGTGGGGATAGAGTGTTGCCTAAATACAGCGTTAAGCGCCCCTACTCACCCAAACCCGTGTACCACCTGCTTACCACCTACAGGTTCAGGAACGCGGTCGGGTACCTACACCAAAACGGGAATGAGAAAGTGAGACGAGGGGAGTAGCTTTAAGTAAAATACATAGAGCCTAGCATGGAGTCATAGGTTGACCCGCCACGGCCGCTTGGGCTTGCTAACATGGAGATTCTACCACTCGAGCTGCTCAGCGCCATCGCGCTAGAGCTACCAATCACCGACCTCCGCCACTTTCGTCTAGTGAACCGCCGGCATGCCGACGCAGGATTCCCCGCTTTGGTGCGGAGGCTCTCATTCCTAAACACCATGAACACCGCGGAGGCACTGCAAACCCTCAGCCGGTCGCCGTATGGCTCGCTCGGTGCGACGCGCCACCTCACCATATACGACGGAGCCTGGCCCGTGGCCGCCTCACAGGAGGAGTGGGCGCGTCTGTTCCTCTTTCTTAGCAGCAGAAAATTGTGCAACCCGATGTCCACCCAGCTAGCATACCATCGCTACCAGCAATTTATCGAACAGGAGGCGTCTCGTACGTTCGAGATGGACGTCCACCTGTTCCGTGTCGTTCTCGCAAACTTCCCTTCCATCAGGGAGCTCACGCTTTCTCACATCCACGCCTTGCGGATGGCCTATTTGAACGACACGCACTTTCAAAAACTGACAAACAGCATCTGGGTGATTCCGTCCTTCGAGAGCTTCTTAGCAAAGGCCATGTCACGGCTGCTTCCTGTCCTAGGGACGTGCTCACGCCTTAAACGGCTCAATGTGGACGGTATCTTAGACATACGGGACCTACCACCGGGGCGGCATCAATTCAAGACCATCCAACACCTCTGCCTAAACTCCGTGCTTGCTGGTGAGGGCCTTGAAGACGGTATAGCCAACTTCCTGAGCGCCTTTCCCGGGCTCACGACCCTGACTGTTAAAACGTTCCCGGCCGGTCCTATCTACCACCAACGGCTGCCTCTGCAGCAGATGCAGTGGTCTGATCTACAGTTCTGCGACATTATAGGCACTTGGGTGCCGGAAGATGAGCTTTTCAACTTTATCAAACGCCACCCCTTGAAGCGCCTGACATTGAAGGATGTAAATTTGACGAGTGGTTCCTGGAAGTCTTTCTTCAGTCGAGCGCGCGGGCTGAAACAGCGGCCCAACATTATCTGCCAAGGTATTCTGCCCAGGGAAAACGAGGAGGGGTGGAGACTGGAGGACTACAAGTCGCAGCGCCTTTTGGATTGGTTCCTCACACACGCCAACTTTCCGTGGCCTTTCTCGGATCCAGATAACGACATCTTCACATTTTCCCTCTAAGCTTAGTGCCGGAGAGATCCTGTTAGCGCTCCTACAGATGCCTATACTCCGGCGGAGTTTGCCTGCCCGTTAGCGGGATCGTCTTCAACCTGACTTTCGGTTATGGGGAATGGACACGGCATTATGTAACATAGTATCATAGAGTGCGGCGGCGTTGCAGCGTCATGGCTGGTGGGAAACAAGATTATCAGCGAGATAGATAAGTTTAGCTCACTACTTTCGTTAGGATGGTGTAGCTTAGAGAGCAGCGTAGCGTTAAATATACTCAGTATTTTCTACGTGCCGCCCGCCAGAGGTCTCCTTTGCTAATGAGTGTTTGAGAAAAGAACTGTTGACCCCGATATGGTCGGCAGCCGTACGCGCGCCAACTCGATTACTGGCTGAGCCGGTCAGAACAACCCGGGGGACGAGACCTGAGATAGCTGAAGAGAGCAAATGATGATAGAAAGTAGTATTGTGTCAGATGGAAAGGGGCACCTGTCAAAATGGAAGGTTTGAGAAGTGGCCAGAATCATGAATTTGTAATAGTTGCCACGAGACGTGCAATTACGATTGCGTTGACTTGCCACCATCTACAACAATAAAAGAAGCTCTCTGGCTTCGCCAGAAAGCTAGACAGAGGGGAATACAATCACGAATAAACCTAATAAAAATCAACGAATCCAATGTGTATCGCTGCTAACATATTGTTGTACCAAGATAATGCTCTTGTCTCCAATTGCTAGTGTGCTTTATGTGCTCACGAGCGACAATCGCGCTTAACGTAATGTGGGGCATTACCAGACTGTCGGAACCCAGCTAAGCGGGTTCTAGACTAGTGTCTGTGAGATGATCGTAATGTGGAACATTACCAGACTGTCGGGACCCAGCTAAGCGGGTTTGCCTTGAGGAATGAAAGGTTCTTGGCCCCGCCCCCGCTCCCCCAACCCCAACCGCCCCACACCTACTCATCAGAAAATAAGATCACATGACCACCCCGTCTCCCAAACCCTTCAAAATCATCAGAAATGAGATCACATAACCACCCCGTCTCCCAAACCTTCAAAATCATGAGAAATGAGATCACCTGACTGTACCACCCAACCCTTTTTCTTCTCGTCAGAGCTCGCCAACCTAACCCTCCCAACCCTTTCTGCTCGTTCAGAAATTAAGATGTAGTCTAATAGCTTAGGTCTCAACGCGGCGGCGCATGAAATAAGGCTTTCTCTCGAGCTAAACGAAAAGTCCATATCTGCGGCCGTCGACATATATGTCCGGTTCAGGGTTGACGAGTTAGCAATGCGAAATCAATATGGCAAGGGGACAGGATTTGTGAGGAGGTAAATGGGACGAGAACACGATGCCGCCGTCACGACAGCTAGATTTTTGGCCAACTCATGCCTGGGAGCAGAAACCGGAAAGACAACAGCTGGAGGTGGCAGTCGAGTTTCAAAGGCATTTCTCTCGGAGATCAGAAGACAAAATGTCCTATCGACGAATATCGGCGTTTCGAGATCAAGGGCTTGGAGGCGGATGCATTCTATCCGTATGAGACCCTCACTTGAGCCGCCCGCCATCCATCAGCTTGTTGTCGTGACACCCGACGATAATCCGGCCACAGGCAAGGCATACGACGGATTGCCTGAGATGGAGGATAAAGATGGGACAATATATTAGACGTAGCCTTGGCATGACCCATGCCGGTGCAGCAAAGTCTGTCTCTACCTACACAAATCTAGACGAGTGGGATTTTACGCGGCCGTCCTCGTCGTTTCGTTATCCCTGCCGCGCCAGACCGGCTTTCCATCTTAACCTTCATAGCCTTCCACTTAGTCAGCAACTTGCCCATATTTTGTAGATTACTTGCAGGCTCAAGGGTCGCTTTCCACTGAACCCAGTAATGCGGCTTGCCGTCGTAAAATTCCTCTCCAATAATGCGCTCAGCTTCCCATTCATCAAGTGGGATATCATTGTCCTTGGTAAGAGATACTTCTCCCTGGCTCTCTGGCGACTGGTGACGCCGACGGCAAATTGCAGAGAGGTTCGAGTGCATGGCACATCCATCACACTGACGACAAGACAACCCCGCGCACCCGAGCGTCCGATGCGATGCCGGAGACGGAGATGCCGGAACTGGTCGGTCCTGCTCAGTGTGTATAGCTATAGGCGAGGGAGGCGATCCATTCTCTGGGTCGGCCTTGCTGGAAACCGAGGGCTCTGGCGTGTCGCTATCGTCAAACCCGGCGTCACCACCTTTGCCTGCTCAGATATGTCAACATGTATACACTCCAAGAAGCGCGAGATCTAGTTACATACCTGTACCAGTAACACGGCCACACTTCACCTTATTGCGTGCATTTCGTAGGAGCCCGTCCAGCGACTCAAAAGATGTATCGGATCGGCCCTCGTCAAGATCATCATCAGACTCATCATCGCTCGAGATCAGGATAGCGTCGTCCGTTGACGTCCCAACACCACGTGGAGGATTCTGTGCACTCTCCAGCAGCGGCAGGTGCAGAGGAACCCCAAAGATCGCTGCAGAGGGGCCAAGTACCGGCTGGCGCTCCATCAAATCTCCTACCCAGGCGTCGCAGTCCCATTTAACCCAGTAATCGATCACGTTGTCCCAGCTCTTGGCTGGTTTAGTGAGGTTCACAAATACCACTTTCCCAACCCGCCTTTTATGAATGACCTCTGCGAAATCCTTGATGAGGCGCCGAACCCCGTGTGTCGCGAGGCTTGTTCCCATAATCAGAAAGACGTCCAGGGGAAGCGACCGGTCATACTGTACGACGGTGGAGATCGACTCAGCTCGAGGGTCCAGTTCATCGTAGAGCACAATGCCAGGTCGAAGCTTCCCAATTGCGGGTGCGCGTTTCCCTCCTGCTTTTCTGTCGTTAGATATCTTGGTGCAGGCTGGGCAAGGCAACTCTGGACCCAAAGATGTCTCCATTTCTCGGTCACCCTTCTCCTGACGAAAAGTGGCCGGACAATTGGAGCATCGGAAATGGTGCAGAGATCCATGGAGAAGAACACATTCGACGCTTTCTAGGTCCTTTTGCGCATCACTAGAGAGGCCAGCCTTCTGTTCAAGGCAGTCGATATTCTGGGTGTAGTGTCGAACCAATTTGCCCGCATCACGCAAGTTACGGATGAAACGGTGTGTCTTGGTCGGATCGGCGTCTATAGCGAGCTGACGCATCTCGGCGATATGCTCGTAGAAGCGGTGTCTGCTTTCCGCACCAATGAGGACCGAAGAATGGAAAAGATGACGGTGGCCTCGGGAGTAAGTGCCATTTTTTGACCGGAAGTCCTAAATTTGATGAGAAACAGGCAAGAGAAGGGGTCGTAATACTTACAGGAATACCTGAATTTGTGCTAATGCCAGCCCCTGCGAGTGTCACGATCTTGGATGCGGCACCGAGGAGGTTAGCGATCGTTTGCAGATGGTGGTGGTCGTTCGGATGCACGTGGGTGATCATTTTGCGCTGAGATAGCGGGGAACGGCGACTGGTGGTTAAGTATGGAGGCTCTGTGAGGAAAACGAGATGATTCACTAAGGTACCGGGGGTCACTAGCTAGAGAAGGCGAGGATCGACGGATAAGGGGAGAAAAATGAGAAGGGAGAAAGAACTAGAAGCGAGGAGGACGGGGCGAAGAGGGAATTATATACCCGAAGCCCCAGGCGTCCAGGCCTTGGGCCAGGCCAACTGCAGGTTGGTCTATCCCTCCTCCCTGTGGAAGCCGGTGCTTGGATAAATCCATAGCGACGTCTGGTGGGCGCCAGAGGCAAACGACACTTTGGTTTCGGCTTGGAGGGACAATCCATGCTGCTCTCGCGCCGAGATCGGAACAGCATATCTTGAAGGACGATAGAAGTCAATGGAAGCTACTGTTTTACTCTTGGAGACTCAGTCAGAGAGCTGCCTGCCAGCCCCGTCTATAACTCCCTGAACCTTTACAAGTCCGTTTTCCTATAGTAGGCGCTTTACATGTGTACAGCGGTAGGTTGATTGGCCCGCTACCGAGATGTTGCTTGTCTGAGCCCAGGCGGCAAGGTATTGAGCTAGGCTCAAGCCACGTAAAGATCATCCGTAAGATCGAGCTGAGGCACACGATCACATACAAGGCCCACCGTTGCTGCGCAGTCCTCTTAACCAGACGGCGGCAGGGGTTCCTGGAATACTGGCGTGCCTGGAGGAATTGACACGAAAGAGGTGGCAGGGTTGCTGAGCCTAATCTTTTACAGCGGCCGGGCTGGGCTAAAGAGTGGCTGCGTAGGTCCCTCAGCTCCGGTGTCCAAGAGCCAGGGTTAGCATAAAGTCGAATAAATGCCTCCGAGCAAGTTTCTTCTCAGGGGCCGGTGTCCAGGAGCCAGGGTCATTACAAAGTCGAATAAATCTCTTCGAGCGAGTCCTCCTCAGGGGCAGTAAACAAATAATACTTGGTTGTCCCGGAAACCACAAGGGCGGATCTAGCAATAGCAAGAGCCATATTCTGATGGCAATCGCATATATCTTCAAAATTCTAGGTGTTTAGTTGAAATATCAATACTCTAAGTTGTTTGGAAACGTCTCCATCTTTTGCAAAGTAAGAGTCAAGCTTTCCAGAGCTTCCCACACCTACAAATACTGCTCCCATATATCAAATATCGCATCTTCCATAACAGCAGCGTTATATACACAAGCCGCCGCACAAGACCTGTCAGAGTACATGGCTCCAGTGCTAACACTCTCGGATAAACAGCATGTATGGTGGAACCCTCTTGACTGATGTCCTGCAATTGCACGCATATAAGCCTAGAGGGGTCATGATTTTTGTAGAATCATCCGACCTACGTATTAGGAGAACAGTCCGAGGCGAGAGAAGCCGGGAGCCAAGTGATATCACGGTGAGGTGGTTCGCACATTATTACTGTTGTAAAATAACACACTGTCCAAGTGAGTGCTTTCCTATTTGACTGTGTCTTGTTGGGCGATGTATCCATGCTATGAGCCCCTTTCCCGGACCAAAGAAGCTTAATTAAGACGTCTTCCCAAGAGCGGATATGGAATGCATGTGCCGTGGTCGAGGATACCGATTTCTGATTGCTCCCTTTGCTCTGCGTGAGCCACCGTGGCTTGCCAATCAGATCCCGCGCTCGGACCTCCATCTTGTACCACGGCCGCCAAGCTTTCGTACCGGCCGCTTCACTGACAGGTCACCAGGTCCTCATATATACACCGCATCCTCTCCTGCCCGTTTGTTTTCAAATTTCTCCTCTTTTCTTCTGTATCTCCTTTCAAAGCTTTACTTCAACCAATGGGAAACTCAGCATAAACACGCAGCCAACGTGCCTATCCGCTTACCAATTACAACCACCCCCCTTCCCTCATTGCCTACAGAGGTCAACCTAACCTTTCTCCCAAAGCGGCTATTTTCACCTATTTCCTCCCTTTTGCTCTTTCATTTCCGCCCTACTTCAGCGTCGTACTCCGGCCAATGGTGAAATTGCCGCATGGACGCTTGTCACAGAGGCACACCTGCCGTTGCGCCGTCATCCCCAGCGTCTGGTAGTTTGTTGGGAAACGCAAGGATCGCCAAATAAGGGCGATCATGCGGGCCCTTGTGAGGACATGGGTAGCAGCTGGATGTCTGTTGGTTCTGCCCGCGACAACAAAACCTTGATTCTTGCAGGTGGCCGGCGACAGCGCCGTGTGCCTCGACCGTACTAGGCCGTGGCAGTGAAGAGTCATTGAGAGGGGGAGAATCTTGGCAGGTCGCCAACCTCGAGCGACCAACGTGTGGTGGTCCCCGGGGTTACGGGCCGCTTCGCGTAGTATCGATGATGATGGATGGTGGGTCGTGGAAGTGTGCTTCAGGCCATGACCACGCGCCTGACATCTCCTTCATCCATTAGGACTTCGTCTTCTGTTACCTCCCATGGTCTGGCGACTTGTTTGATTTGGATCAACACGATATATGAACGGTTGGGGAACACACTGCTAAGGGGCCGACCGGGCAATGGGACTACATCGAGCCAACCACAGATGATGGGTGGTCAAGATCGTTCTCCTTCGCCGTCGTCTCCCCTGGCACTACCGCGACAATCCTCCACGACCGAAGCCTTGCGGGCATAGCAGGACTAGCCGGCTCCTGTAAGCAATGCCTCGTCTGAGGCGGGACAGGCATCCGATCCTGAGGACGGTAAATACAGCAAAGACCACTGGCGAGTTGTCTCGGGCTAGAACCAGGAATCGGGGCTCAACCTGCGCCAAGCTCAAGGCGCCTTTCTAGACTTTCTCCTCTCGAGTCCGGCGAGGGGCCCGATCGAGAGGGTACGCAGCTCAGTGGCTCAGCGAGCGAAGGCGACAGCCACGGTGCTGACGAAGCTGAACCCTGCAAGCTGAGACACGGATCAGTAGAGTTGATTGAGTCATGCGTAAGGGGTGGTAACCGGGATGCGCAGGGTCAGGGGGTCTCTCGTGACGCGGACTTGCTCGTTGGGTGATGAAAATATCAGATGGGATATGTCTTACGTACTAGGTTGGTGATAGGGTTGCATAGGGGGCTGCGTGCCTCCTTTTCTCAGGTAGGTAGCGCGGTATCTCTCTCTTCTTCTATTCAGTAGAATAGGGTTCTACGCAAGAGTTTAAGACATGGCAACATCTAGCTCAGCTGCGGGCGGAGGAGGCAGTAGACCGTTGGCGGATACTGATCTGGAGCTGAAATCCCGACCGCGATGAGAGGAAAAACGTCGCTCCTCTACGTGGTAGAGGAATCCAAAGGTTCTCCTAATATGAGCGGGTCTATGTTGGAGGTGTCGAGCGATGGGGATTGGGAAGGGACCGTAATGTGGTTACTGCTACCCTCTGCCCCTGACAGGCCGCCAGTTAAGCAGCCCAGTCTCGTATACCAGGCAGCTCAGAGAGTGAGTTGTCCTGGTCTTGTCTGGATGACAACACCACGAGCTTCTTCGCATTGACTTGGGATGGGAAGTCGTAGACCAATCAACTCCATATACACCCAAGCAGGGCCGCGCAAGGTCACCCAAGGCAACCATAGCGTCTTTAGAAAAGGGTTTGCAGATGTAACTCGGCCAGGCTAGACTCGATAAGGGAGATGGCGGTTGCCAATATGTGCAACCCTCGGACATGGGCTGCCAGTTGGCCGGAGCAGTACCCCTGCAGTTATAGTACAGTCGAATAAGATAAACCAAAGTAGTGCTGCCCCAGCGCGTAAATCATTCTTAACTACGATAGAGGAGCTCAATGTAGAGGAAAGGGGCTATGTTGCTAAACTTGATTCATGGCAGGAACAAGAGTTACAAAACCCAGGATCCAACTCGACGAGGATGAAGTTTCAGATCTGCCGTCTGTCTGCCGCCTAGAACGCCACTTTACACACAGGGCGTTTGATTTGACAAAGTGGAGACTTCAACGAGATTATCACGGACTGTTGGCAGGCAAGCGGGGATCACTCCGGAAGCTCTGGAAATTATATATCTATTCTCATCTTTCCCTCCCTGGTCAAACACCTGTACGCTTCATACAGACAAGGACAAGAACGACAAAATGATGCGGAGAAAACACAAGAACTCTAAGAGAGGATGCCTCGAATGCAAGAGAAGGCATATCAGGGTACGATGCTGGGACCCACAATAGCCTCCTCAAGTCACAGATGTACTGACCATCACTTTAGTGTGATGAGATTCGCCCACAGTGTATAAACTGCACCACAGCCGAACGGGACTGCTCGTACCCGCGAACGACCAGCAGCAATAGCACCAACACGGGAAATTCCCCGGTGGAAGGCTCCGTGGGTGCAAGATACTCTGTATCGGCCAGTCCGCCGATAACGAGCTACGCGACCGCTCCGACCTCCGGGTTGATGATCGGAGGAGATATGCCATCCTTCGCGCTCAGCGGTCCAGCCAGCCACTTACCCGACATCAACATGGTACACATGGAGCTCCTGTACCACTACCTTACCAACGACCTCACCAGCTACCCAGAGATGGCCGAGCACTTCAAGCAGGTCTCGATGAGCCACGCCCTGCGCGAGCCCTACCTCATGTACCAGATCCTCGCGCTCGCGGCGCGCCACCTCTGCTACTGCCGCCCCGAGAGCGCCGTGTTCTACCAAATGCAGGCGATCCAGCTACAAACGTGCGCGCTAAGCCTCTTCAACAGTCTCGATATCGGCTACTTTAACCAGTCTATCTCTAAACTTGCGACCGTCTTTCTATTCTCCTCCCAGCTTAGCATCCAGACGCTCTGCGATATGCTCTCGTACCGTGACTATGACTTCCCCTCAGCCCTCGCGCGGTTTATGGAATACCTCCGCCTAAACAAGGGCGCGGACCGCCTCCTAGACAGCCACCAGGCCGAGATAATGGGGTTAGATATCGGCCCTATTTTCGAGCTGGGCGTGCAATGGTACAATGTTAGCGGAGAAGGATATGAGTGCGATGATATCCGCCGGCGGATCATGTCTGTCCCAGATCTCGATACCGAGACGCGAGACGCAACGCTCAAGGCAATCGATCTACTACAGTGGGTGATCGACGGCGAGCCACGGGCCGTTAGCCGCGCCCATGTACTTTTGTCATGGACAACGATGATCGGGCCCTCCTTTGTCGAGCTACTCGAGACGGGCCGGCCTGAGGCGCTGACGGTGCTGGCGTACTACTACCTGGCACTGCATTACTGTCGCGAGGTGTGGGTGTTTGGCAGCTCGGGGCAGTATTTCCTTTTGTCACTTTCCAACTATCTCGGTCCCGAGTGGACTTCGTGGATAGAGACGCCTTGCCGACTGCTGAGGCAGTCGGTGGAGAGGGAGGATGCGGACAGTCTCGATAGCAATTTGTTCAGGGCAGATCCCGGGACATTCCACCGCAACTAAACCATCCAACATGGACCCGTCTGTCCCGTAGAGTCACCAACAACGCCGAGGGGCGTGCGTCGCGTCTTACACCATCTCCATTAACACATACACAACGGCGACACTAATGATGGAAGGCGGGGCGAAGGAATGACGAATTTTCTGAGCGTGTAGACCTGAGATAGTGTGCAAGAAAATGTATATGCACTCCACCGGGTATGGTTCCCAGAAGCAAATCTTGGCCAAGGTAACCGCGGCTTCGAGTTATGGTCCATCTACAACCCCCCAGATAGCAAAGAAGTACCTAGCACCCTTGTGGGCCGACCCAAGCCAGCTCATCCAGTGATCCTAGCAGGAGATTTCAACTTACAGCACCCGATATGGGACGAGTTTGGGAGATATGAGAGAAAAGCCGAGGACCTGCTTCAACTGAGTTCCCAGTGGGATCTTGTCATCCGAACGCCAAAGGGAGCGGTCACCCGGGCTCCCCAAGGACGGCAACAAGGCCGCACATCAACCATAGACCATTTCTGGACTTCGGCAGACTCCAAATAACATACCACGGCGAATATTGCCGGGACAAGTCGGATCACTATCCCCAGGTGCTTAGGTTGGGGAAGGGAACGGACCGAGAAGGGCCCAGCCAGCAGGCTGGTCCTGGAAGAAGATGAACAAGAAGAGGCCGCCTGACAGTCGGGATCAAGACTTTAGAGGGCCTCAGCAAGGCCTTTGACGATTAACTCGACTGGCTGGCCTGGGTTGCGGAAGAGAGCACCCACGAGCGGCCAGCCATCGTCGACGAATTCCAAAGGGCGCATTACCTGCCGCAAGCGAAATCAAGGGTCTTTTTTGTGTCTTTACCCTCTATGCAAGAACCACTATTACTAACTAGATATATAACACTGAAGGACCAAATGTGCGATAAGGCGCTATATGAGGGCTTCTATACTGATGCGCCCAATGCTCCGACAGCCAACGATCCACCGTCATCACACCCAAATGCACACAGACAGCTCACGGAGAGCGGACAACGCCATGAATTTCCAGAGTTGATCCTGGAGAGGTTTTTATTCTCGTTGCCCAAACCCAGCTCTGATTCGACGATATGAATTTTAAGATTTACTGGTGATACTAGGTCTTTTGTTTCTGCTGCCCCAGTTTCAGCCGTTGCGATGTCTTACACAGACTATCCAGGAGAGGACGACGACTTGCTTTCGTTTGGAACGTCCGGCAGTCTAAGCACGGCGCACAATTACCATCATGAGGAAGCGCTGGAAATCTCACTGAAATATCCAATCCTCAGGTCTTTGATGCTGGCCTGGGCGGCCACTCGCGTTACTCCTGGGGCTTACAAAGCCCTACCCAGCTGGCGCGAATCTGGTCGCCAAATACGGTGTGCAAACCCATGTACTGGTCCGGGTCGCCCACGTCTGACTGGCAAGGTCCTATTGGTAAGCTTGATCTTGCATGTCGTCAAGAGTGGAAACTAAGGTGTTTGCAACGCATTCTTAGGTTCGCCCCTTTGTCCAATCTGTGCTGCAGGAGCCGCACCACTCCGCCGATGCCAATTGGCATGCAGTCTTTTTTTCGGACCACAGTATTCGCCCGCGGCCGAAATACATGCAACCCTCTGACCTTTGGCCAGGAAAAATGACTGCAGGGGCCCCACTGAAAATGTGGCGCAAATCTGGTTGCCGAGACAATCATGTAAATGTTTACTTGCCCCTGATACCTTTGACAAAACAACACGCACAACGCTGATGGAAAGTCCCGGTTGGACTTGGATACTAAGTGGGAGATGAGAAAACCCAGGCAGAGCTGTATGGGCGGGAAGGATAGACCATAGCAGCGCCATTCTGTAATGCAAGCCGCGCCACGATGAACCATTCTCAATGGCATTCAATTATATGTTTCATAGAACCTAATATCTATCATAATATCCCATGGCAGGAAAAGCCGGCTCCTTCCAAGGCTCCAGCAAGTAATGATTGTCTCTCGAGTAGCTTCCTATTCTGGTCAAATTGACCTCTGACCTGCTCTTCAAGCGCTCGTATCTTTTCCTCCCGTTCTCGGTTGTTTTCCTCCAGTTCTCCAATATATTGAGCTGCCTTGTCTTATATAACACTTGACCTTTAGGGCAACCCTTTCTGTCTGATGGCTTTGTCTATGGCAACAATCCTTCCAGTTTCTTCATCCCCAATCTCAGTCTCTGGCGGTAATCTTCATCGCACTGGTTTACCCGCTCCATCTCCTTGTCGGCGAGCTCCTTAACCTCGCCCATGCGCTGCTGGATGTTGGCCACCTCCTCGGCGCAGTTACCGTTTCGCAGGAACTGATAAACCGCTGACAAGCTGACCTTTGTCAGACGGCATCAGACTCCAAAGACGCGAAGCGATTGCAATACTCGGTAATTGCGATTCTTTAGCCTGAAGGGATTGATGCCTAATCTCTCTCTCTACCTATATCCATCATTCAACGTCTACCCTGAGCATTTGTTGTCTAGCGGCTGCCTGCATGCGTGTGATCCGACAGCTCAGCCACAACAGAAAGCATCTGCCCCGCCAACAGAACTTTCGCGAACAGTGTGCTGTCTGCGCAACGTTTTGCCAGCGTTGACACAAAATGGTGGTTCCATCGCACCGTCATCAATCCTCACTAGGACAGCACCTTGCCATCATCAATCCTTCAGTAATCAGCCTGAGGACGACAATTCGTCCTTGAATACCACCTAAAAATTGCAGCAGTTCTTTGCATCTGGTGACATTGCCCCACTTGTATGGGGTTCGTGTGCCCACCGCTTCGCGTGGTTCGTGGGACCACGCGTGGTCCGCACGTTTTGGTGCGGGGTGTTGTCCGGAGTTACAGTCTTGGCATATATCCCTGCACGGTTCTGATGTTTACTTTGCCCCTGAATTGGGTTTCTCCTGCTGTTATTGCATCCTCGCCGCTGTACGTCGCTCGCGCTGGATATATCTATAAAACTGATTTCGAAATCTAATGTGACCTTTCTGCCGCATACGCGCAGGGGATCCTGACTAAGTTGATTCAAGTTTTGGTCGGAGAACGGTTGCCGCTTGGCTTGGCTTGCCTGACCACTGCCCACGAGCCTCGAAGTGGCGACGAGGCGCGGTTGCAAAAGGAAAATGATATGGAGGCGCGTATTTGCAATAAGAAAACCGAGATCTTAGGAATGCGATCCATATAAAAAGAGCTTGGGTACCCAGCATCAGAGCCCAGAAGCTCTCTTCCGTCAAGACTCCAACGACACTTCATGGGTAGGCGAGAAGCGCAAGAGCACCACTTCATTCTGTGGCGGCCGATCGGAAGAGATGGCTACAGCCGAATTCGTACGCTGCAGGCTTCCGCTGTACAAGAGTCTTTTCCCGGAGGCAGCTACGGCACATTGTACGACCTAGCAGCCAGTAGCGACAGCAAAGTTGTTTGTATTACTACAAGAGACTGGAGAGAAGTCCAATATACATCTAGGTACATAGAAACCCCTTTATTTAAGCGTAAACAGCCAAATCATACAATCTTCCGACTGGCCTATTTGATTGATGTGTGCATCTCACACTGCGAACCATGTCTGGTGAGCTCTGCAAACCTCTTCAACTTTCGCTGGATCGGCGATAGATCCCAGTGGTGCAAGCTCGTCCTTCCAAAATTTGCGGATCTCATTCTCGTTCCAGTCAACGGACTCTATAAAAATCCCTGTAACCTTGGATTTAAGAACATACCCATCTTTAAAAATGAAAAGATCGTTCTCTAATCCCCGCGTAAGTTGTAATAGTCCGGCTGCAGGCAGTGGTTGGGCGATGAAGTAATATTGCCTCTCATCATAGGTGCACAAATAGGTCTTCTCTCCGTGGGCATGGATCTGGCGTTCATGAAGCAGCAGGATGGTATGAGTAAAGAACTGGATATACTGGCAGCGTTCATCCTTGCACCGGTCGCCCTCTTGGAAGCCAAAATCGTCGATTGGTGCAATAGCTGTCGGGCCTGAGTTAACCCTATGGTATAACATCCCGTCATGCAGTGCCGATGATGCGGGAGGCTGACCCTCTAGGTGGGTGGCCATATTGGGCGGCATCTGGGCGGGTTGAGGCAATGGAGTTAAGGTGGCCGCTACATCAACCACACCGTTCAACGTTTGAGGGGACTCAATGCCGTGGTTACAATTGCCAGAGAGGTCCTTGCCATCGCACTAAGGACATTGAATGTCAGTTGGCAGTCTCGGATAGGTATTATTTATAACGGGGGCAAACCATCTCCCTCCCTTCCTGATGGTAAGATGTAACTTTTTTAAATATAACAAGAGCTAAAGAAATGAACCCGAAAGACACGACGCCGGAGCCGCTAAAGAACAAAAGGTAGGGGTGATTAATGAAACGGTAGGAAAGTAGTTATTAACCTTTTGCTTCCGGAGCCTACAAGTATCGCAGGCCCGAGCAGTGCGCCGACGCTTGCCATCGGGGACCTTAGGACGGGTCATGACTGAGAGCCGTAAGCCGGGGCGGAGGGCCCGGATAGTAGGTGGCCGGGGTTCGGCTGCGTCGCTGGAGCTGGTGCCGGGCGCCTGGCAGCACGATCCGGTCTAGAGAGATGACACTGTCGAAGCGATTAGGGCCGAGACCTGGAGGGCCGTTAAGGTTAGGTTGATGATATACAAGAGGAGCGAGAATGATCAAGAAGCTGGAGAACCCATCTTATCAACTGCCAGCGCAGCCTCTGTTTCAGACAACGCGACCCCGCTCACGCGGTTAGCGAACACGCTAGCGGTGCTTGATCGTTCAAGCACCCCGATAACGTGCATCATAGCTTGAGGAAGACTGCCCTCCCTAGTAAGGTGCCGCTCACTTGTGACGAAGATCAGGGTGCCGATAAACGCCACTTATCTAACGCGAGTTGTTCCACGGAGGATGGCGGTTGTTTCTGAGGTCATGTTCTTACGGCGGGGAGACCGGAAAGGGGAATAAGACCACCCACGCCAAAGTCGCACCTGGAATACTCCAGAACTTCATCAGGGACACTTCGAGACCATCGAGCTCTGTTTGACGACCAGACCTACAGATCCTTGTTTGTGGGAGGAAAGAGAGCCAAGGATTTCAAAGCATCGACCAGGAAACCAACGAGCACGGGGGGAGATTATCCGGTTTGCCAAGTAACATTCGCTTGCGGGCGGATTCGTACGCCCGCCATGCATCCTTCAGACGTTGGCTGACGAGTTGGTCGGACCACTGGGCGAGTGAATTGACCGCTCTGTGGCAACAGGACGCGTGACGCAAGGCTGCAATTATTTGATGACACTGAGCGTGACTAGGGCGCGACCCCAATGCGGAGAGCTTTCTTCAGCATGCTCCCGCCACCCGTTCTCAGTTGCAGGAAAACAAACACCGACCAAGCCCACTGAGCCGGAAGCAACCACACGCCACCGATCCCGTTCTACCCGGTGTTTTCTCATCTATTTCCAGCGCTTTCGGAGTGATCCCCGCTTGCCTGCCAACAGCCTCCGTGAAAATCTCGTTGAAGTCTCCTCTTTGTCTCACCGCAACACTGAGATGGTGGCAAACGTCGGGCGAGCGAGCAAATCAACCGCCCTATCTGTGAAGTGGCGTTCTAGGCGGCAGACAGACAGCATATCGGCCCCCAACAGGCCGCCAGTTAAGCAGCCTAGATACCAGGCCGCTCAGAGAGTGAGTTGTCCTGATCTTGTCTGGGTGACAGCACCACGAACTTCTTCGTATTGACTTGGGATGGGAAGTCGTGGACCAATCAACTCCATATACACCCACAGCAAATCCACCTACCGCCAGGCAATTGGGCAAGCAGGGCCGCGCAAGTACACCCAAGGCAACCAAAGCGTCTTTAGAAAAGTGTTTGCAGAAGTAACTCGGCCAGCCAGTTGGCCTGAGCAGTACCCTTGCAGTAACACATGAGACACCATGAAACTAGGTTCCTGCGTTTGCACCTATGTACATTACCCGAGTCTCCAAAGGGCGAACGCAGGGCACGACAGATCTTGTTCCAACAATAAGTGGCGTTTATTGGTGCTCTGATGGAGAATTCATAAGACTGGGAGTGATCCCACTGACACCCTTTCCTCTCCTCTCCTTCATCCTTATTTACACCCGCTATTCCATTCCACTTTCTCTCAGTTCTGGCTTCTTCTGTCATTCTCAATGCTCCATTACCAATTGCCCACCTACATTATACCACCATGAACGAAGACTCTCAGCGTTTACTGGCCAACCTGATTAAACATGCACTGAACGCCAATCCTCGTAATGCCGGAGGTCTATTTGCGGGTCTGGCGACACAGAAACTCGACATACCTCTGATTTTCTTAGAAAGCCTACGTAAGATGATCCTCCTTTCACCTAATCTCTTCTGCTAAAAAGACTATCAAGGCTTGTCTCACTTAATCAACAGCGAAGAATACAAGACAGTAACGGCTTGCATGGATAATAATCGCGTTGCTACGCTCCATGTTCCCGCGGTGACGTGGAATGAGCTGCAAACGGGAGGATGGGGAGTGATTGGGACCCAATTCTGGTTTCATCTACTTAACAAATATCATCCATCATTAGTAGTCACTTCCAGTTATTTAGTGACCTGTAATCTCTTCCAGGGTGGACTGATTGCGTTTGTCTCTGCGAAGAAGATTATTTCCCATCGAGAGTTGATAAGACCGATACAAGATCAGTTGGCGAATGAGGACATTGTTGCAAGGTTGAAGGAAGAGTTGGCGGAGTATTACGGACTGTAGTGCCTTGGACGCCTACCTTGCAAATATAGCTTACAGACCATCGAGCTCTGCTTGACAACCAGGCCTACAGATCCACTTTCGGGGGGGAAGGGGGGAAGGGGGCCGAGCAAAGCATCGAACAGGAAACCAACGAGCACGGGGAAGGTCATCCGGTTTGTCAAACAATATTCGCCTGCAGGCGACATGCATGCAACCCTCAGATATTGGCCACAAAATGATGGCAGGGGCCCCACTAGAAATGCGGCGCGAATCTGGTTGCCGAGACAGTCCATGTAATGTTTACTTGCCCCTGATACCTCTAACAAAACACGCAAAACACGAGGAAAATGAAACCGCAGTCAGCTGGTAGATTTGTGACAACTTTCGCACACTGAATCAAGTATTCCACTACATCAAAATGGCCCCCCAGGTGGCTTTTGAGAGTCCTTCCACACATGACCTGATTGGCTGCACACTGACTACCTCTCGCCGCCAGCGCCGGAATGGAGACAGTGCGCTTTCGATGGGATTGCCGGTCCACAGCCACCTTCCGGTTCCACTAGTTTCGCCGTGCTTCCGAGTCCACATTCTGAGTTGCTGTTGAGTTGACTCTTGGACTCAGTCGTTTTGGACCATCTCCACGCTCCATACTCTAAAACAGACACGATACAAAGAACGTACTGAACTATGTACGCCCAATCAAATACCGCGACAACCGAAACCACAGCGACTATAACCGAAACCGCAAATAGTACTAGCCCAGTAATTACCCAAGAACGCATTCTGTAACGGTTCCTTGCCGGTGACAAGGGCATACAGTGTAGATACGTGATGGCCATAACGCCATCAGACAGATGTAGGGATGCCGGCGCAGACCACAGGACCACAAGACCTGGACCTTTGGAAAGAAAGACTAGCGAGATTCCCGTACCAATATGGGCAACTTGGAGTAGAAGAGTGCATATAAAGAAAGCCTTTGGCAACCGTGGGATGTGACGAAAACTGCGGCGAAAGGTATCCCATTTCCGAGGAAGCTGCAGCATGTTAGCGATCCCATTTGAGAATGAGAGGAGCCTGTATATGAATACCATAGCTAGCTCACTGGACAGAAGTGATACGCCTTCCCAAGTGATAAAGAGTGGATATTTGCTCTCCAAGGCGAGGCAAAATGAAACCGCGAAGGCGGTCGTAAAGGCAATCACCAGGACTAGAAGAGTACCTGAATGAATGAATTGGACTTGACGCGGCATTGGCGATGTGGGAATGCAGAGACATGGAATATGAATAAGGCAGGACAATATACTAGCGGCAATTGCCTGGGGAAGTTGGCCTTGGATGAGTTGATCGATGGTGGCGTTGTTCTGCATCCCGGCGTCGCGCAAAAGCACCCAAGGCAAAGAAGGCGTCTGAAGGGTGATGGTCTGCGGGACATATGAAGAGCTAGAATGTGGTAAACTGAAGGGATGGAGATGGGTATGAAGTAGGAAAGTGGAATTCTGTGCTGGGCTGTCAAACATATATACCAAATGAGCTGACAATGGTGGATCGCAACGTGGAATGATTCTCTTGCTTTGTGAAGAGAAGCAATGTTCGCCAGCATCCAGCTGCCGGAGTGTTGGTCCTAATCCAGACATGAATGATTATGGAGGCTGTGGGGGAGATGCATGGGTAGGCTATGGGGAAGCTAGTGAACACACTGTCGAAATCGAAGAGGGTCCTTGTCCTTTCCTGAAAGGAACTTTCAAGGTCTCGCTCCATGGTGGTGGGAACAGGCGTGCGGAGAAAAGGAAGGAAGGAGGGTGGGAATAGCAAACTCGAAAAGGGGCCGGTCCAAAGAGAAAGATCCCAGCAGACCGAGGAGGTGAAGATCGAACAGCATCTGGATTGAGGACCAGCCGGACTCATTGTCGCCACGACCAACACGGGATAATTCGCCGAATCCACCAAAAGCAACGCTCGCCGCCTACAGGTCTCGGACCTCGCCCCAGACGACCGGAGCAGGATCCGGAGAGAAAACAGAGATCTACCTTCCTAAAACACATACCACAACCTAATCCCCAGGAGGACAAAGACCTTGGAAACATCGCTACGTTAGTATTAATAGGGTAAAGAAAAGATATCTTAACACACCTATTATTGGCAGCGGGGGGAATGTAGCGCGCCTATTACTCTAGCAGCTGTGAAAAAAATTTCGGTTTAGTGTCTGTTGATTCTGTCGGTTCTGTTGGTTCAAGAGAGTCTGTCACGTAATCAGTCGGTGGGAGAATGCCTCCAAATCCGATAAGTACGCAGATGAAGCATATGAAGAGGATATTGTGGTCCCAAGTTGGAAACCCAAAAATGGAAAAAAGCTGCCATGGTGTTTTGTCTAACACGCCCCAAATAATAAGTAGGGCGGCAACCTTGGCGAGTACCATGGCAAGCAGGAATTCGATGTTGTTCGTGATCCCTAGAACTTGAAGTACGTTGGGTCTGTCTAGGCTATTTAAGAAATTTTGTAATCCGTCCGCCGCTCACATTAGACGCCGCCTGCAGTCCCTTCCACGCCGGCACATGCGCATGTATCTGCGCACCTGGTGATGAAGGCAAGTTGCCCGTGCGTGCTAGACCCCAAGGATTCTACGGCAACTCAAATTGAGAAAGGTCTGACGCCGATTAAGATGGGCATAGGTCGAACTCGGCGAGTCCGCGGCCAGGTGAATAATGAGCACACCAAAAAGCAAAATGTAGCAACAGGGGGCGAGAACGGCAAAAGGAAAGATGGGCAATGAAGTCTTAGCGCCTCGACATCGAAAGATGTGACTGCAGGCGATGGCTGCATTAGGACGACCACCTTAGTTGCCACCTTGCCAGATTAGGTGAGTCTCGTAGACGCACCTAATCCGGTAAGGTGGTTTCGCTGGCTTGTTTACTTCTTCTCCCTACGATCTGTCCCTCCTCCCTGGTTTGTTCTTGGTCGTCATCACCACTGCGAACATCAATCCCAAAAAAAAAGCCATGTCCCTCCCTGACGAGCTGCACTTCTGGAAGCAGGAGGCCAAACGGCTGGAAGCCCGGGTACAACGTTTGGAGACAGAAAACCAAGCTCTGAAACAGCTAACTGGCACGTGCCAGGTAGTGCCACCGGACGAACACGGCCGAGAGAACGTTGCCCTTGACCGCGCTGCGGACCAAGGCCAGACGAATCCTGCTCCGGAGCCCGTGGAGAGAGACATTTGCGCCGACGGGGACCGGGTGCGGGAGAATTTTCACGAGAATCCAGCGCCTCTCTCCTCGCAACTACGTCGGCGGTCCAGTTTCAACGAAATTGTCTTCGTGGTCGAAGTTCCACAGAGCCAGCCGGCTCGAGTCTCCAACGTGGACAAGTTTCTGAGATGGACCAAAGAAATACAAAGACTGGCAGAAGAGAAGGGAGGATCTTGGGCTTTCCGAGCCAGAACCAGTCATCAAGACCTTCTTCCAGTTGATTACCCGCACGGCATTCTCGATTACGCCTTCTAACAAATCAGAGCAGCGGATAAACCCGGTCGGCCCGTGTAACGATGTTGTCGTCGAAAATAAAGCGTACTTGTGAGGCCCTCCGTGAACCATCTTTCAACGACCCACGAAACGACTCCGGCAGCTACTATTGCCTCCTTGATCTCTTGTAGGATCCTGGAGGCGTTAGTTAGGCCTGCAACCGATTCGTCAAGTCTGACCAGGCCGGCCCACCCAACGCCTCTTCCTGAAAAAAGGAACCACCCAATGGTCAAGCTCCTGGATTTGGTCCTCACTTTGATGCGACTCCTTGACTCCCCAAAATGTCTGACAGGCAAGGATTTTATATTTGCCTTCTGAAGAACGAACTAAGAAACATAATGCAAACCTCAAGCCCCAACTGCTGCGTCGGGCAGCTCGCCATATTCGGTGCTGTCGGTGGGAACGGTAGATAGGGGTTCCATCTCGATGTCGTACTGCGCACTGACGCTGAACTGGTGAGACTCGGAGTCATACCGCAGCCACTTGCCTCGCGCTGCAATGCGGCAACCGAGGTACAAGACCCGCTCCTTTCTCTCCTCGCTCATGGAAGCCGCCTCGAAATACTTCTCGTCGTCGTCGATCTTGTCGTTGGAAAACCAATCGCTGGGAAAGTACATGTCCACCCAAAGAAGCCCTCTCATGGCATAGTCTTCGGGCAAGGGGCGTGGAAGTTCACCCTTCCCCTTTTCAAACTCGGGGAAACGTATGCTCTCGATTCGAGAGTAGTTCTGGATGGTGCCGAGCAACGTATTTAGCATAAGAGCGGTGAGCTTCCAGGGAAACTCTGGAGCCAGGTAGGCCAAGGCCTCAGGGTAGTAGCTCAGGTGGTAAACAAAAGCAAGAGTCACATGCAGATATGGCAGGATGTTCAAATCTCCAAACCGCCGCAAAACAACATCATGGGTCCGGTTGGCAAGACTCAACGCCTCAGCAAGCTCCTCGGGCACGGTAGGCGTGATTTCACTTCCCATCATGAATTGATCTTGCGGTTCATCGGCACGGACTTGCTTGATGGCATTGTAGATGGGGTTACCCTCACTTCCATAGCCCACAATCGCGCAGCAGTTTGCAAGCCCAATGTAGTAGCTAGAAAACGGGATCAGTTTCTGTGCGCTTCCAGGAGGTACCTCTTGATTTTACATACCTAGGTTCAAGCCAGCAGCGAGTCAAGCACCCAATGTGACTATCCAAGCCGTTCACAAACTCATCCATCGAGGGGTTTAGTCTTTCTGGCGACTTCCTGCTGAACATGATCCCGTGGACTCGAACAAAGGCGAGCTCAGTGGGCACAAGCCGAGATTGCTGGCTCGCATTTGAACCCAGAATTGGATCAAAGAGCGTCATGATGCTCTCTCGCGCAGACGCAAAAGGGATCGCCACGCAGAGCGATTTGGTATAGCAGTAGAGCTGCTGAACCGCAGTCGGCCGAGCAAGAATGGCAAGGTGGTGATACAGCCTTCCTGTCGTCGGCGCCTTATCAGAAGCCTTTGAATACCAGTGACGGCTCACAGACGTCCAAACTTCGCGATCTCGGAGATTCTCGTCCTCGATAGCCATCCGATACCGTCCGAGGTCACCCAGGCACTCAATCCAAGTGACCTCGAACGCTGGTACTGTCTCGTACAACAAGGCCATCATGGAGTATGCGAGATAAATAAAGGTCAGCATATGCTCTAAACTGGCTGGAAGGCGATGCCTAAGCAGTTCGAGGAAGCTGTGGATTCCATGCCTCCACATCCTTGCTGGCATTGCGTACTTGGAGGCCAGCCTCCTCAGCGCAGGGCTCGCAGAGGGATGTTGTGAAGCTAGGAAGAAGTCGTGGTGCTCGTGGAGCAGTGTTCTGTGAAGAGCAATAAGGGCCTGCCACTGTTCGTTATTCAGCGAGTTAGCAGGGTCGTTTTGCGCATTCTGGGCGTTGTCAACCTCGATACACTTGCTCTCTACCATGACGAGGCCGGCATAGATACCCTTGACCTCTGTAACGAGCTGCTCTTGCGAGATCGGACGTGTCTCCGGTTGCCTGATGAGCTCAATTGTGTCGTCTTCAACATGGCTCGAGGCTCGGCTGGAAGAAGGCTGAGGACGCTGATTTTGACGCGGGGTCTTGGGGTTTGTGCCAGAAAAGGTCAAACTCGAGGCGTGGCTTTGCTTAGCAGAGTCGGACTCGTCCTCGCCCTGCGCCGCGACATCTTTAGGATCCCCGCCATTCGCAGCTGACGTCTTTCGCAGATTGGGCGGGCGACTGCTGCTTTCAGCAGCAATAACAGGAGAAGGAGCAGCAGCAACAGCGGACGTCGGTTTTCCCGTCCGCGGGCTGGTGTCCGGGCTTGTGGCAGCTGGCTGGACGGCGTGACTGTTGGTGATCAGCTGGGGCTTTAATAACGACTAGACAGGCAGGAAAGAAAAACTACGGACCTTTCGCCTGCCGACAGCGCAGCCTTCAAAAGAGTCTTGGCCCGTTGGGCTCTTTCCTCCTCCGAGGCCTTCTCGTCAAATGTTTTTGGATGGACTGTCGTGAGGTGCTTCTGAAAGACAGCGAGATCGGAGCCATTTTGGACCTCTTGGTCGCATAAAGTGCACACAACGGGTTTTTTGGATGTCTTGCGCAACCAGCTGTTCCATCGGCCCTCGAAGTCCATTTCTTATCGGAGTTGCTGTTTGCGCCAAACCGTGGTCTGACTCTGTGAAGAGTGACGCGAGAGAAGTTCTGCGATCACCTTGCATAATCCGAGTTGTGGGCGCCAGCCGAGCAGAAAGAGGTACCCCTGAAGAAGCAAGAACCAATTTAAGAAAATAAATTGAGGAAAGAAGTCAAGGGGTGCAGCACGTCTTTCATATGAGAGCAGATGGAACACAAGGACTGCGACAGAAATGCCTGACTACCTAGGTAGGGCGGCACATGCAGTGCAGCAGGTGGTCCGCCATAGTTGCCTTACAGAGTCTGATCTGTGTCACTGTGTGCGCGCCCCACGACTCCTCACCGAGATCTCGTACGGCGGGGAGTGCCTCTACGCTACAAACCAGTGTGTGGTTGCCACGCTTTCATCGGGCGTGTTTGGTTGCAGCTCTTTTGCGCAGGAGCGGAGTCCTCAGTTTTCAAGGCTCCCCACTTTAGCGATCAGATTAAATCGACTGTTTCCCCCGATAAATCTCCTGTGTTTAACCCAATTCGGAAGGGGTCCCCCGAGGTTAGCCACAGCAACATTCTGCAGGCAACAACCCAAACCGACCTGCGCGCCGAAGGCAATGCAACCGCACCGTGCCGTCGTCGTCGCTGTCGCTACTACCTCATTGGGACCTGGTGCGGGCTTGCAAGCCTTGCTCAGGCTTGTGTCCACAGAAGGCAACCCTGGGTTTGTAAGCCTACGATAGGCGCTAAGGCTTGCGAAGGGTCATAAGCCTTGCTGGGAGGATAAGCCTTGCAGCTCAAGGCCTGTAACAAGCGCTGTAGGATGCGCTGTAGGATTTGGGTGCCCTGGTTGGGCACCTGCACTTTTTCCGGGCTCGCCTATAATTGGACCTGTATTTGGATCTAGATGGCCGGTTGGAGGGCCGACCGTTCCGGCCGATAGTTCGTAGCACGGGTGATGTCTAGTCCTCCGCGGACATTATTTCGGACGTCATCCGCTCCATGTATCTAAACCGTTTCGTAGTGATAGTGTCTAGCCATGTTGATGACGCCTTTGTGTGTTCATTGGAACCGATACTCTTTGCGATTACCCCCCTACCTAAGACCTAACCCCCTTTTGTGGCTCTGTGGAGCAACAGACTCTTGTGAGCCTTGTGTCGTCAACGCTACCCCGTGCACAGGTTGTTACAGTATGGATATGAGCTGGGCAGTCCAAAGCCGCCTTCTGCTGCGAGGGCAGCAATGATTCCGAAGCACTACTTGGGTGTGGTGACTTGGTTGACTTTGGATCATGTACAGCAGGTGGGAGGAAATTCCCTGCTGGTGCAACTTACTTTCATCCAGGCGCATATATAAATAGAATGCACCATGTTTGCCAATTTTCTATGCGCATTGACGTGTACAAATGGACGTATCTCTTGAGGTCAATATCTTGGCATAGTCCTCTCGAAGTTCCGAGTACTCGGCATTTTTTTTTTACAATTATAACATCCTCCCACAGGCAACTGCAGGTTCCAGAATTTCTCTCTCTCATTTCACACATTACCCCGGTTTCTTCCCTAAGGAGTTCCTGTTGAGCAGTAAAGAGGACCAACTACACGCTCCTAGTAATTATTACCAAATACAATGGATGGGATGGAGATGTGGCGGTAGGTGTTCTACCTGCAAGAATTGAACGATCACACTAACCACTTTCAGATGGAGGATAGCGCTGGAAGTTGCGATGGGATCGGGATCGAAGTCCGAAAAGAATGGGTCTGCCGCGAATGGGGAGGTTATCCCGACTGCAAAATCCTCTGACAACAAGGCAGCTGTTTTCGCCGCTGCCGCTGCCGCTGCCGCAGCAGCCCAAGATAAGGGCACTCCCCGGGAGGATATCGGGGTGGCTGAGTGCGTCGGGGCGTCGAACACATGACGAAACTGCTTGGAAGGGAGGGTAAAGGGTGGACCGAACGGTTACAGTAAATGCCGCGGCGGAATTTGTTGCGCAGGCGAGAAGCAACGATGGGGGAGCACTTGGCTGTCTGTTTGTTCAGTTTCTTTACGGTGTTAGCAACTTGACAGGGAGGGGGTGAGTAGCACCACCCTAAATAAAGGTGCTGATTACTACAACCACTCGGGTGTGTCTGACCTATGGAGAGGTAACTACTAGGTACCTGATCTAGAAATGAGGAGACGAAGGGACGGAGACACAGAGACTGGATCCTGCCTCCCGTCGGATAAGGGAATGGCGTGAATACCTTATTAATGATATTAGCACCCCTCCTTCCTTGCCAGATGCAGCTGAAGCAAACCAACGGACCACAACCTCCCATCCAAAAGCTACGTCAAAGCCATATGCAGTAAAGATCACAACAAGGATTCGGGAGTCACTCATGTCAAGCTAAAGCGTGCATGTGAGCGAATGTTTGTAGTTACGTATTTGTGTTTGTCTCCAATCTGTCCTCTCGGGATCTGTTGTCTCTGCTGGCGCCTGCCACTCCCCAAATCGCCGCCCACGCCGCCTTTGAAAGGTGCTGGTTAAGAAATAGATTGAACATTTCCTCCTCTGGGGTTCAAAAGGGTAGCGCGTGTACCTAACCAAGGCTGATATCGTGTCCAAGCTACATGACCATGGTGGTCCGGACCCAGAGCCGTGGCCATTGCTGTCACTGCTGCTTCGCCGTAGTGAGGATTTTGGGAACCAAGAGGCGGGATGGCCATCGGGCCCGGGAGATCTGGGGTTGAATTCTGACTTGGGATGGTAGGTGTCGAGAAGTTGGTAGCTGGATGCGGTGTTGGATACGCGTCCTCGTCTTTGTCGTCACACCCCGGCTCTATTTGTGACGAGGTTCAGACATGTGTGCATCTGGGCCAGAGCCTATGGCGGACTGTGGTGCCTTGGACGCCTACCTTGCAAACACAGCTTACAGACCATCGAGTTCTGCTTGACAACCAGGCCTACAGATCCATGTTCCGGGTGGGGGGGGGAAAGGGGGGAAGGGGGGAAGGGGACCGAGCAAAGCATCGAACAGGAAACCTACGAGCACGGGGGAGGTCATCCGGTTTGTCAAGCAATATTCGCCCACGGCCGACATACATGCAACCCTCAGACATTGGCCAGAAAAATGACTGCAGAGGCCCCACTGGAAACGTGGCGCGAATCTGGTTGCCGAGACATCCATATATTGTTTACTTGCCCCTGATTCCTCTGACAAAACAACACGTACAACGGTAATGGATCTCGGGCTCTTGGAAGTCCCGGTTGGACTTGGATAAGTGGCAGATGAGAAGACCTCGGCAGAACTGCATGGGCGGGAAGGATAGGTAACTTTATCTAAGCAAGAATCCAAAAAAAGTTATTTTTCAACTTCACTTCCCTTTTACCCGCTCCATCTCCTTGTCGGCGAGCTCCTTAACCTCGACCATGCGCTGCTGGATGTTGGCCGCCTCCTCGGCGCAGTTACCGTTTTGCAGGAACTGATGTGCCGCGTGCTCGCACTTGCTCTGCACATATTCAAGTCCCTTGTCGAGCTCGTCGTACACGTTGGGCGGACCCGTCGACCACATGGCCATAGCCCCGGGGCCTCCACAGTAGGAGCCCCGCGCGCTAGCTCCTGCCCGGGGCATGAGCAGTTTCTGCGTCCCCGCCATGGTGAGTTGCATGCCCCGAGTGCTGCGTAGCGCGGGAACCTCGTCGTCATCGTCATCGTCGCCAGCTCCGTCCGGGGCGCCGTTGGGCTTGGCTCCCGGAGGACCAGTATCTTCGGTCTCCTTATCATCGCTATCGTCTAGCATTTCGAGCTTTGCCATCCGCTCGATCTGTGCTCTCTTAGCAGACGCCTTGGCTCTGCGTATGATGTTTCGGCTGGCGCTAACGAAAGTAACTAGCTCTTTAAAAAAGCTTTGCACATTACCGTCGTAGTAGACGATAGTCGCGAGTCCGTGGCGCTTGGCCTTCGGCGTTAATGACTGAGTCTGTCTGCTGGCGTTTCCGCAACGGAGCCTGCGCCCGGGCTTGTCCGGCTCTTTGGATCGCCGAGTGTGATTGAGAGTTAGATGGGCTAGAAGGCGCCTTATATTGTTGCTGCGCTGTTTTGTTTGTTGCCCAACCTGCGTCGATATAGCGGGCACCAGGGTTATAGCGGCACTGTCGACCAGCGCTTTAGGCACTGGGACTTGGGGTTGCGGTGTTGTTTCTCGAGGATAAGCTGTGGGCTCGTCCCGCGGTTGTAGCGACTCTGTCGAACCCTTATTCCGAACGGGCTTCGCGGACGGTGGAGACTTATTCCCCGATGCCGTTTGGAATTCTGTCAATTGGGCGAGTTCTACCTGGCGCTTTTGTATTTTGCCGTTAAACTCGTCCAGTTTCTGGAGCCAGTCAGGGATGTTGTTGACAAGATTCGTGAGTACTTCCATCATGGCGAGATCCTCCTCTTCTTCACCGGGCCCGGTTTTCCGTGTAGAAGCCATTTTGGAGAGTGATGGGGTAGGGGCGAGATGGAAGCTCGAGTCGGTGTCGCGGGTCGCGATTGGGTTGGGCAAGAAATTCGTTGCGAAGCTTTTCGTGAGAGATCGTCAAAAGGAGTGGGCGGACGGCAGCTTTACCACCGCGAGTTTGGGGGCAAATAACCAATCTTCCTCGATGGCGTTGTTGTAACAGATAAGCCAAAGATGAAAGAGACGAAGGAAAGAATAATTTAGAAAGCTTCTGCAAGGCAGCGGAGAGTGAGAGACAGTAGAAGGAAGGGAAGAGAAACTGAGCTCACAAGGGCGGGAGGGATGCTGTAAAGTAGTACCTCCCCAGAAGTAACACCAGCAAGGAACCCCATGACCCAATCTCATTTGGCCGAGAGCCGAGAGGCCGGAAGCAAGTTTTCATGGCACTGGAGCAGACTTCATTTAAGAGAGGGCGAATGATGCTAAGATGGCTACCATTCTGCAGGGGCTCGGTGTCGAACAGTTGCTTCCTCCACCGATAATCGTCCCAACTTATCTATCATTATAGTCAATTGCACACCATTCCAGCTTAAAGGTCTCGAACCTGTCTTGCAACTAGATGAGCTGTCCCCCGTATAATTCTCGTCTTCTCCAAGCACCTCTCCAGCACAAGCTTGTACTTTCGTTTGTCAAAAAAGACACTGGCGGGAATGAAGACCGCATTCTGGCAGACAGAAAGACAGTCGAGAGGCCAGCGGCGTGAGAAGTAGAGACATTGACCTGGCACTTGTTCCTCAAGATAGCTTCTCTTGCGGGGGATTCTCTTGCCGAGGGTTCTCTTGAGGATTCTCTTGCCGAGGATTCTCTTGAGAATTATCTTGCCGAGGACACGAGCATCGGGGTCACATCGAAATCTGCCAACAAATACATTTATAATGTTGATGGTAGACAGACAGATGTGAACCGCGAAGACCGCATATACACTCTCAAGCTCAAGGTTGGGCGGTTGTTGCATCGGGGAGGAGAGGTGACGGTCTGCAGAACATATGAACAGCTTAGAATGTGGCAAGCTGAAGGGATGGAGATGGGGATGAAGTGGGAAAGTGGAATTCTGTGCTGGGCAGGTATATATAATATATACTAAATGAGCTGACAATGGTAGATCGCAACGCGGGATGATTCTCTTGCTTTGTGAAGAGAAGCAATGTTTGCCTGCATCCAGCTGCTGGAGTGGTGGTCCTAATCCAGACATGAATGATCATGGAGGCTGTGGGATTCGTTTGCCAATATTTGGTCCATCACGAGCTATTCAACCCCCCTAGCCGGATGCCGCGCCAGGCCGAATGAGCATGGGAGTTTGGGATCTCTGCACCCCAGACATGGTTGATGCAAGAGTTGTGGAGAGAGGCAAACCAAGATGGGATTGCGTGGGCAGATCTCCGTTCATGTGGATCGCTGGGGATCTCCCAGATAGATGGAGGCCGCTCCATAGATATGAAATCCAACAAGCTCCCCAAAACACCCAGGTATGCTCCAAAAGAGAATCCACCCGAGAGGGCGGGTGACCTCGATAGCGATCTGCTTGCCAAAAGAACCCCAAGCAACGGATTAGGGGCTGGATTCCCCGGGTCTGGCACTAGCCTGAGGGAGACCATGAAAGAGAGACAAAACGAGAAAAAGCAATATTCGCCGGGGGTCCAGCTGGCTCTCGCCCACGCAAGCCTCTGTGCATGATCCCTGAGGGCGGAAATTTCTGTGAAGAAGATGCCGAAGATGAAGAGTGTTCCTGACATAGAGGATGATGACTGATAAGGAAGGTAGGAGCAGCTGGACGCCGGTCCAGTCATGGTTGCGAGACGGCTGTAAAGAGGGAGATTTCGTCAACCCAACACCGAAAAGTGCACCTCATATGTGCCAGTATGCCAGTGTGCCAGTGTGCCAGTGTGCCGGGTCGGTGGACCTGCACTACCCTGCCTCGTTTATGGGACCGGACTCCCAGTCATGGGAATTTGCAGGATGGTACAACATGTGGAGCGGGCAAAGAAGAACAGAACGGAATCAAGTCAACGAGGAAGCAAGAGAGAAACAAGATGCCGGGCAGTTAGGGCACATTTAAGTAGCTATTACGCAAGTAGTTGCGGCCCAGCAGCAGAATTCCAATTCCGCAGACGGGAAGGTAGGCAGGGAAGCACAAGGCAACCAGATGTAGCTGCAGGACTGCAGGGCAGGCCTGACAGTTTGCAGCAGCTTTCGTGGACCGCATCAATACTTCTGCTACATTACAGTGTCCTTCTCAAGCCACCGTTCTCCCCCCTTGTTGGATCGCTTGATCATATTCTCCCAGGGAACGAGAGGCTTCGGTTTACAATCTCCGCATTCTTCATCGTTCCTGTTCTCTTCTTAGATAAGACCCTTGTTAAAAAAAAAAAGAATACACCCTACTTGTACTCGAGATATGCCACATTTGGTTGACATCTTTGGTGGGTGGTCGTGTAAACTTGACACCATTTGGATACAATCCACCGAAAACAGCCGCAATGATATTCGCGCTACTGACGGTTAGTAATGTAAACGATGGCGATTTGGATACGTACTTGCGTATAATCGCACATTGCTGCTGGGAAATGTAGTTCAGCTCGGTGGTGGTAAAAGGTAGAATGCAGAGAAGAGTAGGGAAGATGAGAAAGGGGGCGTGGCAGACAAGATAGGCGAATGGGCTGATCACAAACCTGGACGTGGGAATATTTACCACCTATAGGTAGTGGAGTTAGCATGTGATATGACCCAAGGCACGAAAAAACCGAGCAAGCAAACCTGTAGCTGGGAAACCAGGTGGCCCGGGGGGGCGATGGTTGGGGGTAGCGATGTTGCGGGAACGGAAACATACGGCATGATGGAACACACGACCCTGTCGTTTGGATCCATAGCAAAGACGCGAGTTACGCGGGATGACTTTCCCAATTTATCAACTCTCTAAAAAAACAACGTTCTACCAATATTTGGTCACCATCACCACCCCATTCACGCCCCCCGACCGTATGGCACGCTAGGTCGGATGAGCATTGGAGGTTTGAGATCCCGGCACGGTCTGGCATGGTTGAGCTGGTGGAGAGAGGTAAATTAAGATGGGATTTGGGTAAATAGGCGATCTCCGTTCGTACGGACCACTAGGATCTCTTAGGGAGACAAGACTGCTCTATAAGGAAGGAACTTTCAAGGTCTCGCTCTATTATGGTAGGAACAGGCGCGCGGAGAAAGGGAAGGAGATTGAGGACCAGCGGGACTCATTATTCAGGTCACCACGACCAACACGGGATAATTCGCCGAATCCACCAAAAGCCACGCTCGCCGCCTACAGGTCTCGGACTTCGCCCCAAACGACCGGAGCAGGATCCGGAGAGAAAACAGAAATCCACCTTCCTAAAACACCTGCCGGCATACGGCATGGTAGAACATACGACCTTGTCGTTTGGATCCATGGCAAAACTGCGAGCAACGCGGGATGAATGTCCTAGTTGTCACCATCACGACCCTATTTACGCCACCCCCGGCCGGATGGCGCGCTAGGGCAGATGAGTATCGGAGTTTGAACCGATTTGACATGGTTGATGTGAGAGCGGTGGAGAGGGATATCAAAATGAAACTCACGGAGGTGTGCCGATTGCTTCTCATTCGAACCGCTGTGTATCTTCATAGATGTGAAAGAAATTTATAATACACATATTGCTCCACCAGCTCCCCGGCACATATCCACGCATCCTCCACCAACCCAATTAGGGTTGTTTCACGAGTGCAGCGCCCAACCATACTGTATGGCCAACTTGAGTGAAACACAGCCCAAAGAAACCTGGTTTGTAAGATGCGTGAAAGTTACCCGAAAGGGCGGGTGACCATAATGGTGATCAACTGTGGCATGTCAATAACAGACAGAGCGACAAGAAAGGAATCTCCACACACCTTTGTCAGCCCTTTGTCTCAGTGGCCTGAATGGAGGGACGGCCGTGGAGCTTGTGCCTGCCGTCCACAGCTACTTAAATACTGCACAGCTTTATCTAGCTTCGTCTACCTCCGTGGGGCAGCCGCCGAACACAATCCCCTCGATACAACGTGCAGGTCGGCACATGAACTTATATCCTCCCCTAGAATATACCGTGCAGATTGGCTTGTGCAGATTAGACGCCACCTGCAGTTCCTTCCTCGCCAGGACATCGCATATGCACTTCCTAGTAATGAGGTCGTCATGGAGAAAGGGGGAAAAAGCGGTTGACGGGGGTACTGCGTGTCCGGTCAGGCTGTGAGACTGCCTGGCTCGCGAACCATAGGAGGTTGGCAGACGGGGTGTGCCCCAGCTGCAGCGTTCTGCAGGATGTTGATATGCAGGCCAACAAGGCGCAAAAGAGATTCATGCAGAAATCAGCGTGGCTTTGGAGGTGGAGGTTTGGGAACGCCAGTCGTATCATAGGCGCCCCGGCCGTAGTTTGAGCAGTCGTCGGTGTCGTCCATGGGAAAACGAAGAACAAGTGGTAGTACTCGAATCTATTTCTGTTTCGGTTTTGTTGCTGGTTGTCATGCTGTGTGTACTGGCCGAGTATAGGATAACGACGTCTTTTAATCATCGGCCAGGTCGTCCCAGATTATCAAGTCGTTCACTGATGAGGGCGAATCACTGCCCGTGCGTGCTAGACCCCAAGGATTCTACGGCAACTCAAATTGAGAAAGGTCTGACGCCGATTAAGATGGGCATAGGTCGAACTCGGCGAGTCCGCGGCCAGGTGAATAATGAGCACACCAAAAAGCAAAATGTAGCAACAGGGGGCGAGAACGGCAAAAGGAAAGATGGGCAATGAAGTCTTAGCGCCTCGACATCGAAAGATGTGACTGCAGGCGATGGCTGCATTAGGACGACCACCTTAGTTGCCACCTTGCCAGATTAGGTGAGTCTCGTAGACGCACCTAATCCGGTAAGGTGGTTTCGCTGGCTTGTTTACTTCTTCTCCCTACGATCTGTCCCTCCTCCCTGGTTTGTTCTTGGTCGTCATCACCACTGCGAACATCAATCCCAAAAAAAAAGCCATGTCCCTCCCTGACGAGCTGCACTTCTGGAAGCAGGAGGCCAAACGGCTGGAAGCCCGGGTACAACGTTTGGAGACAGAAAACCAAGCTCTGAAACAGCTAACTGGCACGTGCCAGGTAGTGCCACCGGACGAACACGGCCGAGAGAACGTTGCCCTTGACCGCGCTGCGGACCAAGGCCAGACGAATCCTGCTCCGGAGCCCGTGGAGAGAGACATTTGCGCCGACGGGGACCGGGTGCGGGAGAATTTTCACGAGAATCCAGCGCCTCTCTCCTCGCAACTACGTCGGCGGTCCAGTTTCAACGAAATTGTCTTCATGGTCGAAGTTCCACAGAGCCAGCCGGCTCCAGTCACCTCCAAGTTGGACGAGTTTCTGGCAGCTGGACCAAAGAAAAACAGAAACTGGCAGAAGAGAAGAGAGCATCTCGGGCTTTCCGAGCCAAAATCGGTCATCCAAACCTTCTTCCAGTTGATTAGCCGCACGCCATTCTCGATTACGCCCTCTACCCAAATTAGAGATGGGAGCTCTAATGTGGAAACCCTTTTGAAATCTTATCAAGGCTTTGTTCAAATCCTTCGCCAGGACACCGACCGTTGGGAACAAATCACCCGCTTCGCCATCTTGCTTCTCGTTTGTCTCTGCCGAGTAGCGAAGAGAAAAGGGTTATCTCCTGAAACGGTAGACCAGTATATGAATAACTTCTTACCAATAGAACGAAAGTCTACAAAAGGATCACTCTATTTGAAGCTACTCCGAACATCGGTGCTTTGGCCTGTCCGTCAAGCGGAAGGGTTACGATCGTGGCTCCGGAATCGCGCTGACGAATTCTTCCTCCTCTGTAAGCCCTTGTACGACAGCCTACACTGTTGAGCTAGCTAACTCGATTTAGATGGCGCTCCGATTACAACATATCGAAAACTTTGGGTTGAGAAGCCACTAGACGACAGAGCAGACGACAGGCTGAAGAGAACCGTGGAGTTCAAGACGAAACTGGAGACGATATTTAATGAGGAGGAACAGGACTGCACCGTCTCGTTCTCGGTGCCGTTCCTGGTCATGCTGATAGGTCGAGGACAATTTAGGTAAGCGGCAGCAGCCCTCCAATGTGCCTTGCTAACCAACGTGCAGCCTTGCAGATATCAATAACACGTTTGGTACGAAATTGTCTAGCAAAGAGGTTGAAGAGTCGATCTACAACATATTTTTGAAGGTCGAGTGCATTTGGGGGTTTTGTTACCCACGTATCAACTCTCAAGATGCATCGTCAGGTACGTTCCCCACTCATCTCGTCGGCTTCCAAGACCGACACTAACCCATTGTCAATAGACCAGGGAGACTCTGAAAGTACGGCATCTGCACTGCGAGGAAAATTCCAGTCTCTCATTTACGACATCCACGCTCTCTCCAAGCAGTTGACTACTTCGTCGGTCCCAGAGCCTGGAGAGGCAAGCACAACGCGCCCGCAGCAAGTCGACCCGGATCAGACCGGGACAGACAACTCAAGCGAGGTACTTGACGTCAACCACCAAGCAGAATCAGGCCTTCGATCGGACGAGACAATTGCCCAGCCCCTGCATAATCAGCCGTCTAGAGTTGGTATTGCAACAATAGGTGGAGGTGTGATTATGGGGAATCTAGAGCAGAGCGCAAAACGGCACGGCGATTCAGACACACTTTGTGCTGCTAGTAAGAAGCGGAGGAGACTCGTGCAGGAAACAGGCAGCGGCACAATTCAGAGCGTATCGCCTTCCGACGACATACAGCGCCGCCCGGAGCCCCCCGAACACCGGTCAGGATTAAATCAGTCCGGCGACGGCCAGTCTGATCAGCCTCCGGAGGCGACGGCTTCACCAGACATAACTCAGAACACGCCGCAGCCTTCCACATCCAGCTTTACCACGCAGCAAGGGCCGAGAGGATTGCCGCCCAGTGAGGCAGCAGGTCCATCCGAATCCCGCCTGCGCAGCGAACTGCCAATCTCGTCGTGTGATAAGACCCTGTCCGAACCATGCGTGGGCGACCAAGACGCCATGTGGTTGCACATGATACAGGTTGATCCTCCACCTGAGAGAGATGCGATCTCATTTTCATCAGGTGCTCCGTCGTTTTGGGGCACTAACGAAGTGACGGGAGGAGCCAACTTACGGGGGACACCCGGCGCCGCCGAACAAGTGGCATTGTTGTCTGGCAATACCGAGCAATCAGCGCACAATCTGGAGTACATCATGCCGCTGGAGTCGTCGACCTCAATCCAACCTGCGTCGGGTCTCGACATGCTTGCCGCAGCGGCCCAATCACAGGCAGTTGCTTCACCTGGTCAGAGCCCATCATCTACGGGACCGACCAGCAACCCAACAACAGTCACGGCTTCGGAGCAACCCTTTGTTGCTCCTAATCACGACAAAATCCCGACCGCATCGGCCATTGAAGAGCTCATAAGCCCGGTATCACAGGCGATGCAACGTAACCGTATCTACAGCACTAGGCCCAACGGCGGAGATGGCTCGATGCATCCAACAACTACATTTCCATCTGGTGCAAGCGACGATGGCCGATGGTACTCTGCCTTCGAAGCATTTAATCCGCAGTTTAGTCAATCAGTCACGTTCCCGCCCGCTGCAGGCGAATTCACACAACCTCTACCAACCGACGGTGATTACTTAGGGTTTGATGATTGGGAAAGCTCTTGGGACTTCACACAGCAGCTGGCGTCTGGAGATTCGGACAGTATGCAATTTGGTGTCTATCCCTAAATTGGGCCTTGGCCACTAGTCGCCTCAACAAGCTTTTCCACCTTGTACTGGATCAGAATAAATGCAACTCCATCTCTCGCTTCCATCATCTCGTCGTCATCAAGCTGGATAATAGACCCAACCTTCCATGCGACCGGCGATTCACTGAAGTCTTTGCCCGTTTTCTTCCAGATCACGACCCCACAGCCTCCGGCGGTTGACTTTTTGGGCTCCTGACCGAGCAGGAGACTTCTGTTAGGCGGGTTTCCCGTCTTGTCCCGAGTCTGCGCCGCCGTGGACTCGCTTGCGGTTGCGCCAAGCCCATGCCGATCTTCAGATGGAGCATCGCCGGCGACTGCTGCGACACTCTTGGGCGGGTCGGAGGGCTTTGGGATAGGAATAATCACAGAGATTCGACCTATTACGGCAGGGAAAGTGCGGTTCTCCATGTAGTTGACTCCCAGGCGATTATCCCAGCGCAAGAGCTTCCCTTGGTGTCTAGCCCGTTCTTGAAAAACCATCTTGATATTGGTCAGCGTAAATTAATTCAGGAATTGTTTTCTAATTACCTTGTCTCCTCCGGTATTGTATGCCGTAACAACATCCTTTTGTTCCGGACGTAACTGGGAAAGCGGGACTATCCACAACCCACCATTCTTATGAGTTAGTTCTTCGGCACGCAGGCCGGCTTTCTCGGCGAGGGCTCGAAATTGCTCAGAACATTCGATAGCGTACATACTGGTGGAAAGTGGTGATTTCGCAATAGTTATCAGAGGAGAATGTAGTGTGTGGATGCCCGTTAAATATCTCGGCGTCAGCGGCTCGTCCCGCACTTGATGCGTCGGGTGCACAGCCGCCAGCGGGCTCCAACCCCGCTATAGAGTGGTGCCAAACAAAGGCGAACCTGAGCTAACCGCGCCCGATAAACCGACGGCGCAAACTGATGAAATGATGGTAGTTTGAGCTTTGCCAGCTGTCTGAACGTCCCTTTTAGTTACCTAAATGTTACATAGTGCCTCCACCTGGTAACGAGGTGGCAGCCGGCAGGGCTTCCGCAACCCCGTGATATCTAGACACAAAGCAATTGCACAAACTCAAAGATTTAAGCAATTCAACTGCATTAAAACACCATAAAAGAGTCGCAATTTTAATTGCAATGCAAGTTGAATTGCAGGCGAATCCGTGAGCCGGCTGCTGTCGCTTATCAAATTTCGATGTGGCTGACCTAAGCTGCCAGGTGCCAAAGTTCAGACCACTTTCATTTTATCAGTTTGTACCGTCATTTTATCGGCTGCGGAGCTAAATTCCATAAATCTGTTAGTTGGTGATGAGCCCTGCTTGGGCGCAAATGCAGAACTGCCAGATCTACTAATCTAGCCGAAGGAACATTTTCCTCCCACGTACGGCAGCCAAATTTGAAACCCCCCAAGTTCAACCCCGCAAAACGAGTCCGAGCGCCCCCGAAAGCCGTCTGGCCATTGGTTGAAATTCTTAGCTCCTTGGCGCTACCAAGTGCACGTCACCTAATTGGAGCAAAACAAATGCCAAGCCAAACCTTAAATCAATCCAATCTTATTGGGCCTACAGAGACCCCTTTCGACAACACAAAACAATGCAGCCACACATCCGGATTGCTGCAAATCTGGTGTGTAAGTGATTGAGCGTCCTCGGCGATCAGATCTGTGTGCTGCAATACCGCAAAATTCCGCCACACGTGGCTGTCGAGCAAGCATGTCGACAAGTCCCGCCTATCACAACCCTAGTAGTCTTCGGTCGAAAGCTGGAGGGATGAAGAAGAGGGCGAAGACGATGTAATCGAGGTCGAACTGGCCCAGCTGGACGATCTAGATAAAGGGTGGGTGAGCAAAGCCTATGGAAACGAGGATTTCGCCAATCTGAAGATTCCTAGCCTTGGGGAATTGAATACCTTGTTAACTGAAATTTTCCGTATATTTGATCCACGGTTTTGAGAAGGGTCGGTATAATGATGTTCTGATATCTTGCCTCAAGCAGCAATACGTGCTCTAGACCTCTACTACCTGTTTACATGTGCTTCGTGCTCTGCACTCTGGTTATATAGCTAGGCAGACCTAGTTTTGTACAATTTGTAATAGCGCTACGACTTTCTATTAAAAGGTAGGATACTCTTGTATGCCCAAAATAGAGTACGAGAAGCGTCGTTGGGTAATTGAGGTCTTGAACAGATTTGATGGAAACTCTGGTCTTTATATCCATAAATGACATGACTAATCTTAGTCTCTGAAGAAAGCCTAGATGCCGGCTGAACAAGAATAGAATAAGGGACTTAGATCTACTTGAGTCTAATCTGCATTTTCAGAGCACCAACAGGGAAAAAAATACTCTATAATTGTCCTGATCCGGTGAATCCCAAATCCTCTGCTGTAGCCTCATCTACAGTCTGCGTAAAGCCCTGTCCGTTTCCATTTGGCATTGACGGTGAAGTGGGAGGAGGAGGAGGAGGAGGAGGAGGAGGGGGAGGAGGAGGAGGAGTAGACGGAGTAGGAGGAGAAACGGGAGGGTGAGGATTGTTGCGGTCGTTATTAGGTAAGTCACTATTGAGTGACATTGATGATGAAGTGGGAGGGCCGGGAGGAGCAGGAGCAGAAGTGGGAGGGTGAGGATCGTTGCGGCCGTTATTGGGTAAGTCACTATTGAGTGACCTTGGTGGATTGGTTGACATGGTTCCTGGTGGATTTAGCGTTCGGACACAAACTGGAGGGTGTTTCTTCTGTGGCTGGGGGTGGGATGAGGTTGGGAGATTGCCGTCTCTGGGTGCGGGACGCTTTTACCTGGATGTAGAGCCGTCTTCAAGGCAGTGACCAGATCTTGCAGAGAGAGTAACGGCTCACGTATGCTAGATTGTGAGCCGTGAAGCGACCTCGGTCTGGATGAACCAGACTTGAATTGGTCAGTTCACTGTTTTTATTCTTGATATATCACCTACTTACCTGAAAAGTGAATAGATGGGCTTGAGTCGTGGATGGAAGGAGCTGATGTCTCGAGGTTCTGGAGCCGTGCTTCAGAGCAGTGACTCTGCTGAAAAGAGCAACAGTTATGACGTTTTGATAGTTGAGTAGAGAACCGGTAAATGCTGGGATAACTGTTGGCAGCGATCACAGCACAGCCTACAGTAGTCTGAATTTGCAACGTTGGCCTGTCTCTCGCAACCACAATAGCACATACACAAGAGGATGCCGGGCATGGTTGATAATTATAACAGTGATGAGGGAGAGTTGATGTGGGCAGGAAAGGGTATCTTATACTTTCTCGGCCAGTCTTCTTAGATTTAGAGTAGAAAACCCGTATGGACCTGAGCGTTGAGTTATGCTATGGTGATACATATAACCCCTTGCTTACTCCCACTCTGTCTAATCGAGCCGTAGTTTACAAATTAGAACAGAACCAACGACATGTTGATAATTCGGGAGCTTGCCCTCGACCGGAATCCCATCCGTAGCTAACTAGTCAGCCGCAGCTACGGGCATGCATGGTGAGTTGAAATTGGCCGCTGTTTGAACTAGACGTCCCACGTGGAGTTGTTTCCACGAGAGGATCGTCATGCATATCACAAATTCGATAACAAGGTGAACCTCGGGGCCCGTCTGCACGGCCAACACATCTGCAGACATGAACGTCTTAAGAGCATCGAGCGCGGACATGCAGCCGGCATAGCTGCGTGAGCAAGCCGATATTAGAGACAGTCTCTTTACAGGGACACACCTTCCTTCCTTGTCCCGCTGCAGCTGACCATGCAGTCTAAGCTGGCACATTGAGATGTACAAGATCGAAGCCATTGACCAGTTGTGCGCGGTAAATACCATGGAGGCTCGTCTACGTAAGGGATTTCCAGTCAAGAACCGAAATTGGCTAGAGACCCCTGCGGACGTGTGTCGGTCGACGTAGATTGCTACTTCATATATTTCTAACGTGGGAGCGATCTCCGCGAATCGAAATAACAACTAGATGTCCGGCCAAGGTCAAATCATGCACGTTTGGCTCTCTAAGATCCGTTACCCCCCTAGTTTGATCCGGGGTGACCTACAGCTCATACACAAAATGCACCTGCAGCAGGGCTGACTATCCAAAACTGTGAGCGCATCAACTCTACAACTCCATAAGGATTTCAGGCGTACAGCGCTCAGCACCTTCAGCTATGGGAATTCAAACGTTGGTAGTCTCTCGTATCTACAGGATGCGGCCGGAATTCATCCTGATGGCCAAACTATTCCAGCCTGAAGCTACCTTCGAGCTCGACGCAAGCGGCCGGAACACCCGTGGCTAATAATGCATGGGCTAACATGCGTTGGCGTTGGCGCGGGCAGGTGGGCCAAAAGATATGTCAGGGGGCTTGACTGGATGCAAAGTGAGTTATGCGGCTCTCGGCATGGGCATGCCGCCGTGACGGTCGAGACTTCACGGTACACGGTACACGGTACACGGTACACGGTACACGGTACACGGTACACGGTACACGGTACACGGTACACGGTACACGGTACACGGTACACGGTACACGGTACACGGTACACGGTACACGGTACACGGTACACGGTACACGGTACACGGTACACGGCACACGGGACACGGGACACGGGACACGGCACACGGGACACGGTACACGGTGACAGGTGATCACGTCAAAAATACCGTTGCCAGCTGCTGGGCGCTGGGAGCGGGCAAAAGTTGGTCCGATCCTACCTTGTCGCAGGTTGGCATTGGTTTGCCTGCACACCTACTGCAAAGCCTTGGTGCAATACTACCAGGCCTCAGGTAGTTCTTGCGTGGAACGTGCTAGAAAAGTAACCTCAGCTCCAATAGTCGCCCTGTGGCTTTCGCGCCGAACCCCCCGGCCTCTAACCCCCTGCGAATTCACTGCACTAAGGTTTACGTGTAAATGCTGGCAGAGGTGTACATCGCGAGCACATTTCATACCTCCTCGACACATCCGGTCCTCCTAGAAACAACATTGGCGACCACTCGAGCATACACCTCTTTGCTCTTCTTAGCCACTATCTTAGCGACATAGGAGGCAGGTAATTTCGCGGAATGCCCAGCTCGAGTACTATCTTCCACCAAACTGATTGTGCTAGATAAATAGTCATCATCCCCAATAAGGCCGTATGGTCGAGAAATGGACAGTTCTCAACATGGCATATATGCCAGTAAGACATCCAGTTTCTGCCTGCTCTAACTACCAATCTTTCAGTTAATGACGCTGAAACGCGAGTTATGGTAAGTTTACCATACCTTCGTTCAACAAAATTTTACGTTTTCGGCTTCTCTTGGGCCGGTCCCTGCTCAGCAGGTTTTGGTGCTTCCTGAGGTTGCTGGGGAGGGCCTCCACAGAGTCCGCATCTGTAAGGGCCCTGAAAGCCGCTGCCACGGCAGAGCGTGCATTGCTTCGCCATCGTCGACCACAATTATGGAGGTCCAGGAGGACTACAGTTAGGTGATAATAGTTGAGAAGGATGTGTTTGCTCATGCGTACGCCTTGCTCGTTGTGAGCATTGGAGGAAGGGATAGAGGGTATATATACATTGCCGAGAAAGGGTTTTGCCGTCTTTTGCCGACAGCAGCATCATTAATTGGAACCCGAAATGCCGAAACTGCCCAAGCCACGTGATACAACAGGTAATCATTTGCGAACCACATCCATTCTGCTCTTTCTCCCTACTACCACACATCTGTACCTTGAGAATTAACTCGGCTAAAAGGGAACAACATGACGGAGAACAGGTGCCAGAGCTGCCCCAAGCATTTTAGTTCCAACGAAGAGTTGAAAGAACACGCCCTCGACTACCAAGTCAGTCTTCCGACCATTTGCCAATCATGAACCCAGTTAACGTTCTTTCAGTTGCGAGTAACACGTGCAGTTGAGCGTGTCAATGCTTGCCAGGTTCGTATGTACCCATGTTGCGGGTTTCAGCTCCTAATACCTTCTAGTCTCGGTTAAAAAAGGCGATTCACATTCTCGTACTTTGCATGCGCCATGAGGACGGTAGCGCTGGTGCTGTTGGTTATGATGAATTAGCTAGCGACGGCGACGGCGACAGCGATAGCGATAGCGATGGCGACTTAGATTTTGACTCCCGCTATGTTCGCCAGAACAAAGATTTACAGTGTCCCCAACCTGGCTGCGGGGGAGGGTCGTTCGATCGTAAGAGTCTGCGACGGCATTATGAGACCCGTAAGTTGCTTCTCGGAATGCAAGTATGGAGAATTATATTAATACAATTTTCAGACGTTCAATGTGCTGAAGAGTGTCCATTTTGCGGGAAGACGCTTGTTCGGGTATCGCAAGCCAAAAGGCATCGTCATGAATGCCAAAAAGCTAAACGAAAGGATACTGTTGGTTCTCAAAGGAATTTGGAAAGAGCTGAGCAGCAACGGGTAAGTTTGGCTCAGTCTGTGTCTACCCAGCTGAGCCAGGCCATGAGGTTGATGGCCGGCAGCGGCGAAGAACTATCGGAGCATCCGGGAAGCCCTAGCCGCAAGAGAAAGCGGGCTCGACAACTAGAAGCGGATGGCAGCCAATACGGGAAACCAAGAGGAATTGCCGGGGCTCCAGTCTCGTACGCTCTTCATGTTGATCCTGCTGCCGGTATGCCAAGTCCGCAACTGGTACCATGATATCGGGTTGTTGCGCTAATCCACCCAGCAGATGACGGCGCCTGGCGGAGTTTCGTGGCCGCATCGTCCAATGATCCAACGACGATTATCCCTAACAGCAAACTTTCTTTTCAGTCAAGGGAACACGATCTCAGGCCTGGGGAAAGCGACACTGCCGCGATGTATTTTTCCTCGACTGACCCAAGTACTGGTTACGCCATCCTCGGTAGTTCTGGAGGGGATCACTACAATGCTGTCACGCCGTCCTTTCTTTCTGCAGCAAATTCACTTCAACGAGCTCCGGCTCTATCTGCACACACTGTGGACGGTACAGGTCTCTTTTTGGGTGCTTGTACCGGCGGAGAACATGCAGGTTCAGTTCCGCGAGCTCCTGCTTTGGGTGTACATACCGTGGATGGAAATCCCGCACATCGTTCTCTCCACAATTACCCATCTGCGCATGTTGGTACATCGACTGCAGCAAGTGAAAGTTATGTTATTTTAGAATAATGGGCTGGGCACACCGAGCTATTCTCAGGTACCGTCCGTCTTTCTTACAAATGAGAAATTTGTCCTGAAATTTCTGTGCTTCAGGTCTTCAACTTTCGCCCTAAGAACCTGCTCGTCCGGAAGTTCCATCTTCGCCCAAAATGAAATCTCAAACTCCGATACAAAACCAATATTGACGCAGTAGCCGCTAAGGGGGGTAAATCCGAGTCGACTATCTATGATAGCCCTAAGATTTGTTAGCATCTGAATAATACTTCCTCGGGGATAACTTACAACCCCCCTTTCTTCATCACGACTTCGACCTCGCGGATGTCGCCCCTGTTCATTTGTAGCCGGGGTAATGAAAGAAGTCCCCACTCTTCCAATTCTCTGGGATCTATGTTCTGTATGTGCGCGCCCTCGTAGAAGACGATCCGCGATCCGGGCGCCCATAGCTGTATTAGGAGAGCAGGAGCTTTTGTTGCTGATTTCTGGTAGAAACTAGGATTGTTGAAGAAAACGGCGAAATCGTCAGGAAGCGCGTCGCTGTATATTTTGATGCACCCCCAGCAGGGCCGGTCAAGGATTGACTCAACGATAGTCCGTATATTCTGAGAGTATTGTACATTAGCATGAGGAGGAGAGGTCTTCCTGTGCAGCTTACCTGATTGTCTAAGGAGTTGTGGGCGCAAAATTCCAAGCCATATGCCGTCTTAGTCGGCAAACCTTTTCCATTGAACTCGGCGACCCGATCGCCAATCTGGAAGTCCTCTAAATAGTAGATGCCAGTCTTTCGGATAGATTCTTCCGCTTGCTCTACTGGTATCGAGCACGTTGAAGCCATGGCTGCGTGGCCGTAACGAGTGTTGCCAGGAAGAAACTGTTTGTTCAATTGTTTTGGCGGGGTCTGGAAGAATGCACAGACCATATACCCCGCATCGAGCTCAATTTCAATAAAAGTTGGGTCGTTCCGCCTCTGGCTCCATCAAGGTATGCACAGACCATCCCCCACGACAAGACGCCGACATGTAGCTGCCCGACCGAAAATACGTATTTCAGGATAAACCAACTTCTCCTACGTGGTGTCCCGACCAGATCAGCCTGACTTGTGGTCTTGTGTGCAGCCTGTGTGCCAATCTTTGAACTACACGTCCCAATTGTCAAGGCGTTCAGCGGCGTCTTACCAGGAGTGTGGGGGCGGTGGCGTATGGAGGGCCTGGTGTTAAGATTACCCGTGCAGTCGTTGAGGTCGCACTAACAATTGGTCCTATCAGGCGGTGGCCGGAACTCGCCGTTCTCGTCGGAAATAATTCCGGGTGCACGTTCCTTCGATCGCCAGGTCCGAACCCAAACAATCGTGTCAGCCGTCCTCTGCCCAGGTCATCAAAACCTTCGGAAAGTCCGACCACGCCAGCGGCACGACGCCTTTTTTTCTACATCACAATGGACGACGAGCTTGCGACACTACGAGAGGCTCTTGTGCAAGCTGAGCGCCGGGCCTGGGAAGCGGAGACTCGCGCCTTCGATGAGTAACGCCGACGCGAAGAAGCCGAAGAGGTCGCAAGAGCATCACAACCACAATCACTGGAGCTTTATCTTGAGACCTGTCACTCCCTCAGTCTTGCTATCCGGGTAGTCACCGACCGTTCTCTGACCACCCAAGGCGACACGACCAATCCTGTCGGCCGTATTTACCCCCAACGAATCGCCGAATCGCACGACTTTCCAGTAAGACAGGAGGAAATATGGGAACAGCTCTCCAACCCGTCCTTCGTCAATAACCCTGTGTTTCCATCCCTACACCAGATGGCCTATGTTGAGTCTTTGATCAGCCCCATCAGCAGCGAGCAAGGCCTCCGCTCCTTCGAGCGCGACACCGTCGAAAATGCAGTACAGAAGCTAGTTGATGCAGTATCCGACAACACGCACTCCGAGACTCCCTTGGCCTGCGAGGAACCGTGACGTTCGAGAGCCACACGAATCTAGGTGCCGTCGACGACAGACTTTCCGAGCCTCTCGAGCGCATGTCCCTTGCCGGGAATAGTGCCGCAGACATAGCCCTCACAACGACCGCAGCGATCCGAAAACCACGCCGCCCCGCGAAAGGGAAAGGCAACCGAGCGGACCAGTTTTGCATATACAGGACGGCAGACGGCGCCAAGATCCCGGCGATGGCCATCGAGTACAAGGCGCCACACAAGCTAAGCCAGGAAGAAATTGTAACCGGGTTGGCATCCGATATCCAGCCGGGACGAGACGTGATCAATAAGGACTGCGAGGGCTTTGTCCTCGCGTCGAGGGCGCTCACCGCCGCTGTCGTCACGCAACTCTTCTCCTACATGGTCGGCAAGGGCATACAATATGGATACGTCTGTACGGGACAAGTCTTCGTCTTTCTCTATATTCCGGACGATCCCGCTACAGTCTTCTACCACGTGTGCGTGCCGAACCTAGATGTCATCCAGGACGACGAGAATAGACTTCATCGCACGGCTGTCGCACAGGTCTTCGCCTTCATCCTCCAAGCCCTCCGTACGCCACCGCCCCCACAATCATGGCACGACGCCGCTGGAACGCCTTGACACTTGGGACGTGGAGTTCGAAGATGTGCTGGGCAAAATCCCAGCGACAGTTCGCAAGGACAAAGAACGCGCTTCCCCATACAAGCCTCAGCGCTGGCAGGGCTTTACGCGCTCGCCAATTCAGACTCGATTTGGTTGCAAGCAGGCCAGCATCAAGACCGGTCTACGACATGATGACGATGACGAACCGCCGCCCCCTTCGCCAACAGCGGATCGGCTGACTCGTTCTGGCAGGAAACCTGCGACATTAGGCGCCTCTGGCGGACATTGATGATGTGATGCAACGAGCACGTTGCGTCGCTGGTCGGGCCACAACATGCTGGAAAGCTCATCGCGAAGGCCTGCCATAGACGCCGCTCGTCATCAAAGACTCATGGCAATACCCAGAGCGCGATGAGGAAGGCGAGCTATTATACGAGGTGACTCTCCCTCAAGCGCATTCCGCCCGTCATGACAGACCAGTTCTCGAAGATCATTGAGGAAAACCCTATTGGGAAAGGCCTTGATGCATTCCTCGCCTCCTTCTATTCAACCTGCGAAGTGAAATCAAGCGGCGCGTGGTCAACGGTTAAAAGCCGGGTAACACTCACGGAAATATGGAGACGTTGTGAAAAGGAGCCAATAGTGTTCAACACGTCCCGTTATTTGTATTTGCGACTCCAGATCGGCTGCTCCAAAGCTCAGGTCCCTCCGCAAGCCTTTTCCGGGCTTTCTCAAGGATTTCCCGCATTCGAGTATATAAACCACTATCCTCCTACCATGGTGAGATCAAGGACAACAGGCCGGACCGCTTTATCGTGAGTAAGCGCGGACAAGTCGAGCCTGAAAACCTGGCCATCGGCGACTTCGATCTCGCAGGGTGTTCGGCATTCTGGTCGCGTGCGCCGCATTACTGTGCAAGTGCGAGAAACGGAGCTGGAAGCTGTGGAGATCACTGCACTCTTTCTGCTGATTTACACTAAACCGCGAGGCTATCTCTCCGCCGACACCTTTGGATCCTTTCGGGCTTCCTCAATGATCTCCCTCATCCGAGCATACAATCCTATGTCCTCTCTTTCCCATCTCCCACCATTGGGAAATACCACTTTCCGTAGTCTGTTGATCCAAGGTATCAGTGGCTGGTAGTATGGCGTGAAGTTCTCTTCTGCGGATCTGATGAAGTCCCCTTCATGAGACACTTGTCCCTTCTTCTCCATTGCCAACAATTCCATGCTAATGTAATTCCATTGGTCAAACTCAGGAATAACCCTGCTCTCATCTGGCCCGTCGTAGTGTACGCATATCCAGAACAGGACCCAAAAGAATGACTCGAGATCGTGCATGAAGGAATGCTGCTCGCCTAGAAGCGCCCCGATTGCCATGAATGCCCTCGTGCCGGTCTTGCCCTTTGCTCCGGAGGCGCCCCCTCGCCGCTCTCTGACGGCGAGGTCCAGGTCAATCAAGAATGCAGGCCAGGAGAGGTTATCGTCGTCCTCATTAACCATGAGATTGTTGATCGAGACGTCCCTGTGTAGGAAGCCAGCCTTGCGCAATGATTCGTGTCCTTTAATGCTGCCCTCGAGCGCTGCAAGGAGAGCCGATCGAGAGCTTGCCTTGTAGATAGGCTTTCCATAGTCACGAAGAATGACCCGTCGATGCACCCGATTCGATAGTGCGTCGCCGCCAGCCTTCGTTGGAGATGCCGAACAGGATCGCTTGCTGGGGGGCAGAGGGGCGCCAATTTGGCTGGATGATCGGTTCTTGCGGGCAGCGCGGCTGCTGCTGCGACCTCTCCGTGAAGCCCCAGACGCGATTATACTCGGGGGCGGCATCGAGCGTTCCGGCCGGTAGTTGGTAGCTGTGGTGACATCCAGTCCTCCGCGAACGTTGCTTCGAACGTCGTCATTCGTGCTGTGTACTTGAACAGTCTCATGGTAGTAGTATCGGGCCACGTTGACAACGCCTTGATCAGTTGCCTCGAATACCAATTCGCCCTCCTCATCGCGTTCGGGGTATTGCCATGAGTCTTTGATGACGAGTGGTGTCTGTGGGTGTCCTTCGCGATGGGCTTTCCAGCAAGTCGTAGCCCGGCCAGCGATACAACGTGCACGTTGCATCACTTTGTCAATGATAAGGCGTTCTGTTAAACCATCCCGTTCAATCTCAATGAATCGCTTGTCGTTCGCCGTCATAATTGTCGGATCGAAGCCAAGCTCCTCCTCGCTCATCCAGAGAAACCCGAGGACCGTGGACACAAATTGCAGCCCATCTTTGTTGATGTCGAATTGTTCGGATGCGATCCCCCCGAGCCGGTCAAATTCCCATATCCTCATGAGATCCACAGATGGTAAAGCCCAAGACGAAGCGACGGGTGTCTTGAGCAGCGAGCACTTCTCGCGTACGTCCCAAGATCAAGCCATGCCTTTGACGCTTTGTCGGCCGATGGATTGCTCTTCAACTCGCCCGGTACGAGGATATTCGACCAGTGACATCGAGAGTCTTTTCCAGCCTTGGGGTCGTCCACAAAGCCGACGTCCAACTTGCGTTCTGCCGTGGAACCTTGGATCGGCTTGTTGGGTTGCGCCAGTGGCCTTCGTCGATGTGTTGGGGTCGACTTGTACTCTTCTGCAAATGTCGCCAGTTTCTCGTTCAATTCCGCAAACCAGCTCAAGACATCGTCCTGATTTGCATCTGTTGGCCATCCGCTCCACCCATTACTGAAGAGTGGTTCGCTGCCTTCCATGCACTTCTTGAAGACGGCCTCGGATGCTGTCTCAAGGCGTGCCACCCGTCCGAAAAATGCCTCGTGGAATCGAGGAAGCCCGACGTACATAGCGCCGAGCTCATCCCTAAGGACTCTGTCCACATCCTTGCGGTACTCGGAGGAGTTCGCGAAGCCGCTCGTGTTGTGCAGCCATGGGGTTTGCTGGAATGAAGAGGCTATCAGTCGGAGAGGCGGGGTGGATTCGGTGACGGCATTGTAGACTCGGTCCCAGATTTGGGCATCGTCTGGATTATCGGCGAGAACTGACTTGAGGAGAGGTTTGATGTGGTCGAGGTTAAAGTTGTCGGAGTTGACTGCGGAATTAAGTCTCGAAAGATCGCTGAAGAGATTTTTGCCGCGGCCGCTAGAACGAAGCAGACGAGAGGCCCGAAGGCTTTGCAATGCTAAGAGAAGGTCAAGGGCAAGATTCTGGAGATCTGCATGATGGTCAGACGATCACGTTGGGAAGAAACTGTGCTCTTTGTCTTACCTTCTTGGCCAAGCTGCTCTAATGCGTCTAGAGTGCAGGAGACGCTCGCGCCTTCGCAGATCGAATTAAATGAAGCGCGGAAGGCATCAAGGCCTTTCCCAATAGGATTGTCCTTGATGATCTCTGACCGCGGTTGATCGGCCATTGCGGATGGGATGCTCTCGAGATGGGAGAAGTGGAAAGAGCTGAAAGTCGCGTTTCGTGGCATGTTTTGGCCCGTGCGGGATTTTCCACCAGCCACCTAGCTGAGCCACCTCCGGGAAACTTTCATTCCGAATCTCAGTCAGCCACAACATCACAGTTTGACGGCACGGAAAATCCCCAAACCGATAAGCCAACCAACGTTAATGATTCGCTCACATGGACCGGAAACCTTTGTGGCCAGAAGACCAGCCCAGGAGAACACAGAGTAATGGAGTTCCAACTTCAATGAGAGACTGCGAGAGTGTGGCTGAATTCCATCTTGCCAGCAACGGGAAGAGAGAGCAAGGAGCTGCTGGCTGGCCCGTCTTGGTCCGTTCCCTTCCCCAACCTCAAGCACCTGGGGGTAGTCATCCGACTTGTCCAGGCACTCTTCGCCGTAGTATGTTGTTTGGAGGTCTGCCAAAGTCCAGAAGTGGTCAATGGTTGGTGTGCGGCTGCTTTCCAGTGAAGTGGCATTTCGGGATCCTGTGACCAACGGAGTGCTAGTGATCTCGTCTTTGACTGGTTCAAACTGCTCGCAGGTCCTGCCGCAGTGCATGCATATCTAGCTACAGAGGCAGTTGGTGAGTTTGCTTGCTGTCAAATCCTGGAGAAACGAGTGTGATAGGTAATGTAATGAGTGAGTCCTCTGGGCTTCACAGCAGCTTGTTAATTTTCAGAGATAGCTAACGCTCGCCGGTGTTCGATGGGCTGGTTGCGGAGGTCATTCAACAAACGTGTTAGGTCGGCTTTGCCGGAGAAACCGTGGTGTTGTTCTGCCGCTTTCTTCGCAGCGAAATATGCAAGCCAGCCTGATTCGCTTTCATTGAGGATGATTCTCTCTGTTGAGCTTGCGTCGGATCACTGTGGTTCCCGCAATGCATTCTCTGTCCCGTATGGACCACGCGTCAACTTCTGAAAATACCGGATCACCAACATGACGAGATCTGGTTGGGCCGTAGGTCACCCTCCATTAGAAGGGAGGTGGGAAGGGAAGTTTGGGAGAGCGGCTTACGCATCCCAGTTATGAAAGTCGTGAGGGGCTCAGTGTCAGTCTGACGAATTGGGGCCCGCCAAAGTGGATGTGGTAGAAGTACCTCTCCGCTGGGCGACTTTTCCTTTCCTGGGGGAAAGCAGGCTTCGGGGTGATTGGTGACAACGTTCCAGTTCCACACATCAGCCACCTGGGTCGGGGTCCAACAATTGGATTGTGAAGATCGAACTGAACTAAACTAGGGTCACATTCACACGCATGGATCACTTAGTGTAGAGGATGCGCAGGATTTAATAGCTGAGAAAGAGGTGCAGGAACAGGTAGAGCGTGATATACGGAAAAATAGTTGTCGGCGGACTGGGACAGAAACAACCCAACGGCGCTGTGACACTTGCGGAAAGGCCGGGAGTGTTTTGGACATCGATTTTCTTTTATCCCTAGTCCTTTATCTTTTAATCCTGTATATGGTCGCGACAGCGCGGCTCACATACCGCGTAGAATCTTTCCTTAAACGGGCGACAATTCTTTTGATGCTTTGCAGTTACAGGCTCAGTGTTGGTTAAGAACCGCACGAGCATGATACCCGAATTCTGCCAGCAGCTCCCTCAAGAACTACTGGGGAATGTAATACTGCACAACAGGTGAGAGCCCAATACGACCCACGCTGCTGCCTTATGTTGCAGCTACCCATTCACTCACGGATGTACCAGCGCTACTTGCCGGATGCTCTAGGTCAAACCCTCATTCCTCGTTCGATAGTGACAGTGTCGATCGAGAAAGGAGATGGTTGGGCATCGATGCCACCAACTTGAAGATTTTAGGCTCCTTGTTCACGTTTCACGGCATACATTTGCCATTATCTGGTTATTCGCTCACTATCACCACACCACACACCACCTGCCCGCCCGCCTAGCTCCACGGCTGGTATATCATGTAGTCTCAAAAGTGGAAATGGCCGAATAGGCAGCATTCTACTGTAGTTCGAGGCCTTCCCTAAAGTATAATACAGAATAAGACTCTCTAGAGAACGCGACAGATCAATAGTTATTTGCTATGTCCCGCTTCCGAGGCGGATAGACATAGCATTAGCAAGGTCCGTCAGAAGCTCCCGGTGCATGATGCAGATATGGAAGACAGTGTGCTAATCTGGCAATGAAAGTCCTCTTCAAACCGGTATATTTGCTAAACCCTCAAGGCAAGCTAGGGGGAAACCCTGCCCAGCTTCTATCCTATGCACCATGTCAACCTCAACTTCAGAAAAAGGTCAATGCAGGACCTGTGGTCACGCTATGGGCGTGCACACAGGTTCGAAGCGCTCTAAGTGCAAGAAGTGCCGCAAGCGATTCATCATTTGCCAGGCTCTCCGCCATGGGCACCAGGACCACAGTGCTGTAAACCCTATGGGATGGAGGATCTGCTACCGTCCATGCTCTTGTGGCACTCAGTACTACCCCGACCACGCGCTTGGAGCAACCGAGCTTCAGCCATGGGAATATAAGATAGACCATGAGGGCTACCGAGCGGTTGAGGAAGTCTTCGGTGAGGACGGAGATAGCACCATGGGACAGATGGCGGATTCCAACGTTGTTGACTGCGTGGACGACGAAGCTAGTCCAAACTACCCCGACAAAGCGGAGACCGCCGTGCGAGAGGATGAGGTCGGAGTCTTAACAAATCAACTTGAAAAATTGATGATTCAGGACCAGACCGCCGTGTTTGTTGAGGCATACCGCAAAGGGAAGCGTATATGCTTCCTTCACAACAGTGTCGAATACAAAACTAGCCTTGAGGAGTGGGAATGGATTGAATCGGCGGAAGGAGAAGGCTACCTGGCGTGTCACTTCGAAGAGGTTACGTTTTGGATTTGGGAATTTCCTGGCGAAGATGGTGACCAAGATTACGAGACAAGGAAGGGCAAGAAGAAGGCGACAGGTAGGAAAAGCGAGGGAAAGGAGAAGGGAAAGGAGAAGGGAAAGGAGAAGGGAAAGGAGAAGGGAAAGGAGAAGGGAAAGGAGAAGGGAAAGGAGAAGGGAAAGAGTAAGGGGAAAGAAAAAGCAAAATAGCGAGGTCTCACGGGCATCTGAAACTCTAGGTTTACGATTTTCACATTTCATCTATGTAGTACGTCATTCGCACCAGATTTTGGCTTTCAAGCACCTTAATGCTCTTTCTGTCAGAAAACCCTCGAAGTGATTTATAATCTTGATGGTAATCTTTGCCGCTGGATTTGTCAGATTTGTCAGGGGTATGGCCACTATATACAGTTATAAGAGATGATCTCTGGCTTCGCCAGAGAAGAAGAGAGGACAGAACAATCAATTCGAATCACAATCATTTAAAAAGAGTGCTATATTCTGACACTTTCTACCTCAGTGAACCTCTCACTTCAGGTAAGTGTCATTAAGGGAAATAAGGAGTATGGATAGTTCATGACGCCGCAATCCAGCCTTACCACTGGCTAGGTAAAATATTCCAGTACTTGTTCCACTTGTGCTTCTCGAACCCAGGTAAAGCGGCAGTACACTCTGCCACGCCCCCGTTCACATCATGCATGAGCAGACTCAACATCTTGCCGACTGCAACAATCGACGGACGTTTGGGGGCTTCTACATTGCAAGACGGGGAGCCCTGAGGCTCGATGACGTCTAGATTATCACAGACCTCTACAAACCTCCCAGTGTCGTGCCTGAACCCGAGCTGAATATCGGGCTTTTTGTCAACCCACCAAATCCAATGCACGTATTCTCGTGTGGAACCATGCTCTAGCGACGGCCAGAGGTCTACTTCCACTTCCTTCTTTGGAACGCACCCAAAAGGTTGCCAACAAAGGCTTGTGTTCCATTCCTCACTTTGGAGGAGCATGTTGAATCGGCAACGGAGTATATCTGCGCGAGGTACAAGATCGGTTTCGCACTGGTAGGTGTCGGTCACCTCTTGATCAAGGAATGTATTTGAAGAACCAATCCAAGCCGAGAAAGTGATGTCTGGACATGAGATTGCCCCAAGGCCGCGGCCGCCAAATCGCCCTTCGGCAGTTTCGAGCCAGATAACCATGTCATCCCAGACGGCAGGGCTGCCAAGAAGCAGTACGCCGAGCCACCACATGGCAACGCGAGGGCGGCGCAGTGCGAACACATTTGTCAGCGCCGAAACATTTCGATCAGCAATCAGCAGCTTTAAGGCATCATGGGTACCTCCGAGCCAGGGTCCTACTAGATTGCATGGAATATCCGGCTGCCAGAACATGCTCCACAGCGTCGAGTGAGACCCGTATGTATCTGCGCTGAGGGTCATGTAATAATTGAGGTCGGCAACGTATTGGTGAATCCGTGCAGATTCGGCACAACTCATCCGCCCCCCCTTAGACCTCTTGAGTGCTGTAACTGCCATTTTAGGCTTTAGTTCGTGTGTCCGATAAAGGGGCACCGCAAGAGCAGCTAGGAAGGCGGCTGTGTAAGGTGCCTGTGACGCAAAGTTGGAGTGCTGTTCTGAATCGGCTGTACCGAGTCCAAACAAGTCACACAGCTCAACAAGAAGCTCTGTAGCCTGTTTTGAGTTCGGTGGGTGCTCGGCTAGTTGAACCTGAACATCGCTCACGATAACGAAACTTATATTCCCATCAACTCTCGTCGCCCATTTTGGGAAGCGACCGCTGACACACCAACCGAGCCTTGGAGCTAAGACAGCGCATAGCCACCGGACGAGTTGAGGTGATGCTGGGGCACGCAGGTCGAGAACCACGTCGTGAGGGCCGGGAGCATATGTCGCGTTCGTAATAGAGTTCAGGCAAGCCTTCGAATACCTTGGCGTTCTGTTTTGTAGTTCTAGAAGTCGCATCGATAAAATATATGACCAGCAGAGGGTGAGAATCGCAAGACCATTGGGAGTGCTCAGGTCGGCGTCAGCCTCAGATGAAAAGCGACATGCGAGAGGTTCTGCCGTCAGAAAGCTAAATGACTTCCTCATACTGGTGACCTGGGAATTGGGGTCCGCTTCCTTCCCAGCTTCTCTTCTCCAGATAGCTACGCCTTCCAAGCTGCCAGGTGATATAGGCAGCTCGTTGGGAAGGGAAGGGACGTCTTTCAACATTATGGTCGGATCATCGGCTTCGCGAGGCACACAGTTCAGTGGGATGTCTTTGCCGTGGGTGACAAACGAGGACCAGGTATGTTGTGCAGCATGGTAGGTTCGGGTGATCGCTTCAGCTGCGGGAATGAGGACATCATCGTCGCGTCCGGCAAGCCAAAGTGTCGAGGATGGAAGTGAACTCGTTGAGCAGCTATCTTGGTCATCTGGCCGGTCAGACGCACTATTAAAGCTCCCAGTGTTGTGCCCCTGCTTCTTGCTGGCCGCGTCTTTAATGATGACATGATCGCCGGTTCGGATCCAGTGGCGGATCTGCTCCGCGAGACTGGGGTCGCAATACTCCGTTGAAAGTTCGGTTGTCTCCTGCGACGGAGAGTGGATGACCGGATCGGGAGCCGGGAGATCCATATCGGTGTGAATGAAGGACTGCAGAAGATCCAGGCGTGAAATCTGTTGGGGTTGTGCTTTATGTAGGTCGTAGGAGGCTATGGCAGCAGCGGTTCTTGGTGGAGAGGGGGGGGGGGTGCATGCCCCACAGCTAATGCGCTTTGAAATATGTTATCTTTTTCTTGCCAAGTGTGATGCACAGTAAATGTTCTGTGGACGTAGAGAAATGATGTAGTCATGTGATCATGCATCATTGCCCCACATCTGCTTGCCACTCGGTGTGCACGATCAATGTTCTACCACAAATATGGTAGAAGTGTTTTGATGAAGGACTGAAAGAAAATCGCAAGAGAGGGCATGCACACAACAGTTCTTCGAGCCTCCTTCCGCCGTTGAGATGATAGTGTTAATGTTTGTTGCAGCTCTACAGGCTCATCAAGTGGCATTAGTGTTGGAATATTGGCAGCGGTGAAAGTGACTATCACAGCCAGCCCGTGGTGGGAGTCCGGCCAAACGGCCACCAATCTGCTAACGCAGAACTCGTCGACTTTCACCAATACAATGCGAACTTGCTTGGTGGCACACAGGCCGCATACGAGGTCACCAGTCAGGCTGACCTGGCCTGGAATGCCAGGCGAGAGAAGTTGGTTTATCCCCACATATGTCTTTTTTTTGGCTCGGGCAGCTACATATGAAGTGCCTGCAGGCGGGTTATCGTGCTGTTCTCGAGAGCTCTGGTTACCATGCTGTCAGCATCCCCGTCGAAGACAGGGGAAATTGATGATGGGCAGCTTCCGTTAACGCGGGTAAGTCTTTTAGCGACTGACACATCGCCAACAGGCCCCCAGTCAACCGCCCTGCTCCGGTATGTCGGGCAACCACGAGGTCAGACACCAATGACCCCAGGGGACCCTCCTTCTATTGGAGTTCACGGTCAACACGACTTGAGTAGCATCTGATTCCAGATTTGCTTGCAAAACTAACCCTGCATAACCTCTCGCATCATTTTGTCGCGCGCATATCGGTGACCGCTCAACACGCCCAGGCTTATTATTTAGCTGTATCATAGGTGACCGGCTAGGAGCCTCACATTTGCTTTACCGCATCACCGATCGCAAGTACTCCCCGCCCACCGCATCCGCTCTCGTCCCAGACTCGTCCATCTTGGTTTGTCTAAAACCTAGCTTGCTCCCACCCAAGCCGCGCGAGATCAGGCGGCCACATATACAATACATCGACGATGGCGGACCAAATGCGCTGGAACCACTCCACGGGGGAAGAACACGAAGTATGTATCCGTCAGGCAGTCCGGACGCTTGATAAAGCTCGCTCCTCTGACTGCTCCTATAGCAACGGTTAGTATGAGCGGTAACGCTACTGATATGGCGACCGTGATCTCGTCTGGCGATCGCGCTAAGAGGGACAGGGAGGAGAGGAGGAGGAAGAGGGAGGAGAGGGAGAGGCGAGGGAGCTGAGATGATCGTGATCGGCGAGCACCGGAGGTAGGCGAGGAACCAACACGTCTTGCCGCAGCGGTGGTACTTCTCACGAGGGCCGCGTTGCTGAAGATGGCGCTCTGCGCTCGACCCGACAGGAAGATCACTGCGTTCTACTCACACATCGAGAAGCGGCTGGGCGTAGGGGGGAAGGCAGAGACAGACTGAACCTGGATGGACGCTGGCGCTGGAGGGCACAAGGCTTGATGTTTGGTAGACTACTAAGATCTCAGGCCGCGACATGGTAAATATGTATTTAGTTTCTAGCAGTTCTCGAATGTCTGTATGTCTTACAAAGACGTGCTGTCAACTATCTGGCCAACACCACCACCTCCTCCACCCCCGGTCTCTTCAGCAACGCAACTTCCTGCGTTTTCGTTTCCCTCACAGGGCATCGTATGATGACATCTGCATCCAGATAACAAGATGTCATCCTCACCGTCTAGTGCTGTCCGTAGGATGTCGTGTTACCCGCCGCCCAGCGGAACACCCAGCGGAGCCGTCCTCCGCCTATATCGTGGGGCTACCCGGATGGCTGTGCTTGTCATCGGTGGCGCGGGGCGGGGGCTCACAGCGTTCTCCGAGAGCGTCGGCAACCCGGAAAGATGGCTCCACAGCCATTTTTGCTCCGGAGCGGTGAGACCGGTCATCACCTCGGCTTTGGCGTTCTCGTCCAGGTGGAGGCGTGCTCCTCGGTACGAGAGTCACCCATCGCCCGGCGGTCACGCTGGGGGTTATCAGCGTCCATATATCCGGGTTCACGAACGCCCCCTAGTCTTGCATGTAGAAAATGTGGACACGGTGGAAATCAGTTCCACTGAAGCTTGCCCTTCGGTTACGGTGCGGAACAAGTGATTGTCATGCTGCCGAGCCGAGAGCGCCGGGCCCTCTGCGCGGCCAGCGCAGCGTTAACTGAGTAGTGTCCTTCTTGCCGCCCATGGAGTTATGTCAAGCCTGACTAGGAGAAACTACGGGATTTTAGCTGCAGCGAAGGCAGAGCCCGGATACGCGGCGGCTAGCGAAAGCTGGAGGGCGGTGAGGAAGGACGGGTGTGTGCCGACAAACCCCTGTAACACCATCACGACACTTACCGTCGCCGGATTGGCACCTGAAGATAATCGACAGGACGTTTTTGCAAGCCATACGGACATTCAAGATCTGCCAGAACTAAATACATATGTGCACATATCGCGGTCCAAGATTCCAGTAATCCACCAAACATCAAGCCATGTGTTCTCCAGCGCCAGCGTCCATCCAGGTCCAGTCCGTCTCTGCCTTCTGCCCCACGCCCTGCCGCTTCTCGATATGCGAGTAGAATGCTGTAATCTTACTGTCGGGTCGGGGTGGCCCGCTTGCCTGCGATTTAAGGGGGAGACCCAAGCCCAGGCCTATCGGCGTTTGAACCGTCGGCCCACCGCCCGGTGTGCCACTCGATTCCTTCCCATTCTCCTCAAAGCCCACACGCGCCGTTGGTTGAAAGAAGTCGGTGATGCCGGCTTGCTTGATACCCCCGGCCCAAAGGGCGAGCCCATCGTCATCCACTCCATCAATCTCGCCCTTGACTCCGCGCCGCACACGCACCCCTTCGAAGTGATATTCCCAGGTACACCAGCGGTGCAGGTCGCCTCCGTAGTCTTTGACGAAGCAAGGACAGCGCTTCTGCCAGTGAAGCCTGTGCAGTTCCGAGTCTGTGAGGATACCCTTGCCGTCAGGAGCTGGGACGCAAGTGACACATTTCTCGGCCCACACCAGATCGCAAGGCTCCCAGTCACCCTCTTCAAAACGCCGTTGGGTCCTTGCCAACGCGCGCTTATACTGGATAAACCAGTGAGGCCGGGGCTTGCGGCGGGCCTCAAATGGAATAGCTGTTCTCCTGAATGGCAGCCGCCGTTTCTTGAGGATCGAGGAGTCTGGCATCGTGAAGTGAAGCAAATGCCGGCCTGGGCCGTCGTGACAGGAAGTAGTGGTTGTGGGCGTCCAGATAGATGTAAAAGCAAGTTGTCGCAGCCGTCGCCCTCGAGAGGAAGGGGGAAACCGCTCCTTTTATTGAACGCGAGAGGCACTGCGCCGCCACGCGGACGGACAAACAGAAAAGCCGATGGTGATGCCTATACCCCAAAGCGAATGGGGTGAGGACCCTCACGATGTCGTTCATGCGGTCGGATCTAAAGGCCGGCAAGGCCGACACCGCCGCCTCATCGCGAGATGCCTGAGGAGTCGGCAATGGTGGAACGAGGCAGGCTGTAGTCCAGGTTAAGGCGATAGCCGTGACACAAACGCGGCGAGATGATGTAGGAGAGAAGTCGTTAGAGTTGTCGCCTCGAGGGGAGGGGGAAGTCGTTCCTTTGATCAATAAAGCCTCAGCCCCAGCCCCGGATGAAATGCATCGCCAGGCGGACGGCGGCCGCTCCAAAACGAATGGAAGCGAGGAACACCGACGTCCTCATGCCTCCTTCTCAAATGTCGTTCATCACAGTTACTGCGTAACTAAGTACAGTCACCGGACCGTACGGAAAAAAAACCAAATACGATTGGGAGAGTCACCAGCAACGCGTGCGTCGCGTCGTACACCATCTGGGTCGGCATATACATAACGGCGACGGTGATATGTAAGGCGGGGCGAAGGAACGACGAATCTTCTGTGGCCAAGAGCGTGTAGACTTGAGGCCGTGTGCGAGGGAATGAGATATTGAACGGCAAAAGATCCCGAACCCAAGAAACCTGAATTAAATTAGCTAAAATATCATATCATATTGTGATTGTGGTTATATGTACATACCTTTGGTCGTCGAAGCAGGGGCAAAGTGCCTTGAGGAACGAAAGGTGCCATGTGGAAGCTGGGCTATAGCAGAGGCAGACGGACCTGCCCTGAAATCCATAGCATCGGCGGACATCGGTGGTAGATATTGCTGACGATCTGAATCCAACTGACCAACTTCACTGTCGTGCCAGCCGTCGGGCAGTGTTGCGTTAGCCGGCCTGGGTGACGGAGTCATGTTGAGTAGTTCTCTCGGAGGCGTCATGAGCTTTCTCAAGACCATCGGCAATTTGCCGGCCATGGGTAGATATCTCCAAGTATTCAGTCCTCTCCACCAAGCCTTGACCAGCCGGAATGTATGGAATCAGGTACGTGCTACCCACAGAGAATATTCACAGCCGCGCGCGGCTGCCAACACATGTCATTGTCCAAATGTGCTTGATACTAGTCTCGACGTGTTCAGATCAAAGGCGGACCCTTGGCTTTGGAGGCTGCGGTCATGCTACCGAATATGGCCTCACCTCCACCCGTGGAGTAACTCAAGTTGTCGGAACTCGTTGTGCGCGAGGAGGTCGACGGGTGGTGACTGGCCAGAGTACCTGCAGACGACGTGTAGGGAAGACCTGTTACGTCGAAGCCACCACCGGCGGCGTAGCTAGCCGCTGCAGCCACGTCGGCCGACGTGGGCCAGCGTGGTCCTTGATGCAGGTCCTGTCACCGGAGCCGTTGCTTTAACAGGCCCATGGTAGGGGAGGGTCGACGAGTGTGCAGCCAGGACCGGAATCAGACGCTCTGAGCTGGAAGTACTCGGTAACGAGGCTGCCACACCCGAAAAGGAGAAGTTGGTCGAGTCAGTGTTGACAGCCGGACGATGAACGAGACTTGTGCCTCCGTAACCGTACGAAGACGGATCGCTTGCCAACAGCATGTTGCCGTAAGCCGTGTCGGTCGATTGTTTGGACCGGGAACTCCAGTGGCCGGGCATCATAGTAACCTGATCCTGAACGTGGTTAAGGATTGTTTGAGGCGAACCAAGGCTATAACCGAATTCATCGGTATATGGAGTCCCGTAGGGAGGGCAGGAGGCAGGGTAGTATGACTTGCTTGCCGTGTACGGGAATGTCGAGCCACCGCGATAGGATGCCGCAACGTCGTTCAAGCTCAGGTTTGGTAAGTCTTGACCATACGACATGCCCGGAGCCATCGGGGCCCGGTTGGCATAAATGCGGGCATCGCCGACGCTGTAGGCAAAGTCGCCGGGCTCAACCCGTAGTGGTGCTTCTCGTGATTGTACCTACAATTACACAATGCTAGGTTAGCATCAAGTCTAGGACTCGGAGCAGACCAAGATAGGCGTCACTGTAATTACCCGTAGGAAAAGGCACTCGTCGACTCCGGCATTCTTGCAGTTGGTGCAGGGTTGTCCTGCGCCAGGATCACCACTGCACCGAATCTTGCGCTTGCGGCATCGTCCACACTAAAAAGGAAACCTGTCAGTCAGCCCAACATGACATTTTGGTTCTCCACGAGGCAGGATAATACACAAACTATAAGGGGAAGCTAAAAATTCATGTGCTTGGAGCGCCGTATCGATACCTGGCCCCAGATCACAAAGATTTGGAACGAGTTTGATAAGAGAGAGGAAGGTAAATTTACCACCACCGCAATCCGCTTTCGCTGGGGCGTGGAATCCGAATCGAGCTGCTGATCTGCCATGCTTGAGCCTCTCGTATCGTGGGGGGAAGAGTGGCCGTGGAGCTCAGGGTACGTGTGGTACGGCACGGGAGGAGGGAAGGGACGGCTATATCGTCTTCCGTCGCTGCGAGTGTGAAGAAACTGCAGGGGTCATTTCTGGCGTTTGGACGATTATGACTAATTCCTAGGTCGATTATTCCTAAATTCCTGAAAATCCGGGAGAGATGGCCTGAGTGGTGGTGTTCCGACGATTCGCGTTGATGGTCTTTGTGCTTTGGAGAATCTAGACCTGACGTACGTGAGCAACATACGTCCAAGTGTTGTATGAGGACCTGGTACAAACTGCTTGCAACGCTCACACACTGGCCTTCCTGGGCATATACCACGTAAACCAGGATACTGGTCTTAGCTGGTAGTACCCTGCCGAAGAGGACAAAGTGCTGCGCCAGCTCATAACTAACCAAGGGCTCGGAGGAAATCTGGTTGGGGAGCATTACACAAACCTGACAGGTAGGGGAAGCTGTGAACCATGTATTCCAGACTTCAGTCCGCTGCACGTGGGTTCTGGTGAATCCCGGTGACGGTACCCAAGAAATTTGCGCTGTCTCGAGCCTGAAGAGAGCAATGCAAGTTGGAGATCAAGAGTTTATTAAAGATGCGAATAGTGATAAGATGCCTCCGCTGGCGATAAAAGGAGAAAGGAAAAGTTCGAGGAGAAGCATGAAAGGCGGGAGCCGTGCAGGTGCCAGGGAGAATATCTTATTCGTGTTACGACCCAGCAGCAAGCCTTTATAGCGCTCTCTGTTTGCAAGGCTGCTTTCTTGGGGTGGATCTCTTCTGTGAGTTGGTTGACAATAAGGTACATCCCTATCTATGCACCCACTTTATCGGACCCGTTTTTATTGTTTGTTACCAATTTGTTGGTGCGATCCCATGCTATCCTTGGCCGAGGTAGAGTAACCAACAAACAGCCCTGGTAAGGATAACTGCATGTAAGATACCTCGAGGACATGGCTATGCGACATTGATGGCTTGCAAGCGAAGAATGTGGTGCGAGAAACCATTATGGAAAACTGCATAGCTATCAAGTAAAAACCCGTTGGAAAGCCTGTCCGGTCGCTGACCGACCTCGTTTAGATGTCTGTGGTGTGAATTTGACAGGTTTGCCGAAAGTGTACCTACAAACAGGAGGACAACGGACAAAATTGACAGAAAAACGGGAGTTCTTGGCCGCGAGACGACAGGGCATCGGCCGCGCAGGCTGTGCTATTTGAACCTAGTGATTTGACTAAGTGTCTGCTAACCTGGTCGTTCATCCACCATTGACTCACCATTAAATCTGACAAATTCCCTTCATGGAGGCTGCGAGTTTCTCGCATGGTGGCACCTCAGCTGATGTCTTACCTCTCGGTAAAACTTCGGAATCAATCAACTACAGTCCAAGTCGCTAATCATCCACCCAACATGAGCCCGATCAACTCCAACATAACCAAGCCAGCGAAAATGTCCAATTACGGCGGCACGGGCTTCTCCGTGGAAAGGCTGTATAAGAAATGTGGTCTCTGTAACAAGGTGTACCTACGGAAACACACTTGTTGGGGATCTCGCCATCGTCGTACACTGCCCCCGCTGTCGACAAGGCGGTCCCTCCCTTCACCAGCCTCCCAGTTCCAGCTCCTTTGTGACGCGCTTGTTAGAAACCCTATGTCTGTCTGACCCTTCCACCGATCGGGGCACAGCTAACCTACTGATAGATTCGGTATGGAGGCCCAAAATATACTCGGGGATCTCGAAGCCCTCGTATCGCGGGGTATCCAGCCAAATCGAGTCGATATCGTCCAGTCTCTAGTCGCAGCATCTAGAATCAAAACATCAACTATCGGCACCCGGGAGAAATTGATACGCTCTGCCCAGGTACTACTCGCTGAGCACGCGTCCCTACAGCTCCAAGTCGAGGTGGTCCAGCAACGAAGCATTTTAATGCGACTCAAAGGCGACATCAATGGCTCTGTGCGGATCATTGAGGAGTTCCTCCCCCGCGTACCGCCGGCACACACCGATGTGCTAGGAGCACTGTATATATCCCAAGCGAAGAATTTCGCATACAAATTCTCCTTCACGGAAGCGCACCGTGAAGCAAAGAAATATGCTCCTATTCGCATCGAAGGACAGCCAGGGCTGCTGTGGGACCACATTCACTGTGTTGGCCGCATCTTGAGGGGACAAGGCCGCTTTGAAGAAGCTAGACGATGCTTTGAACTTTGTCTAAAGACACCAGAGCTTACCGAATCTCGACGACTCGTGATCCTTTCTACCACGGCAGACCTCTATTGTGAGCTAGACTACCAGAACCGCCAACTTTGCATGGAGACTGCGGAGCCGAGGTCGAAACCTCTTCTCCACCTAGCCAAGAATTGGTTAACAACAGAGTTGCAAGGTCTTCAGAGTCGCGGGCCTTCTAAAGGGAACCGACGCGTCCTTCTCTCTTTAGCCGAGATAGAGATTAGATTGGGGTGTAATGACAACGCTCGCCAATACGTCGGCCAGGTCCTGGGCATGTTCAACAGCTTAACCGCACCAGATATAGTCGACCGACTGGGACATGTTAGGGCACTCGTAGCCGCCGCACGGGTCTCTAGTCTCGAGGGTGCCGAGAACTTATGGATTGGAGCTCTTTTCTGGAATAGATTATACAATCCCTCAGAGGCGGAGGTATTTACGTGCGGCGTGATCTATATGTACATGTGTCTGGTACGGCATAAGCTTGGAGATAACGGTAGAAGCAGAGAGTATTTGGAGCATGCTCAAGAGGTCTTTAGGACAAGGGAACGGCAGTTTTTGATACCAGGTGTTGGAACGTATTTGGTCGATTTCGTTGTCAATGAGATTCATACTTTGACTGGGTGGAACTGCAGGGTTTAGAGTTATATGAAATAATGCCCATTGATTTCCACATTAGATCCCTCAACAATGTCACGAAGCTCCCTCTTCCTAAGCTCATCGCCCAGGAAGCGAGCGCGATCGGCGACGGCGTGATGATTCAAACACAAGGAGAAACTCATGGCCTTCGGGCAAATCCCCAAGTGGCCAGGATCCTCCATTTTCTTGAATCCACTTCAGGGCGTCAAGCGGTTCCTGATGATCAACGAAAAAGCCGGTATCAACACCTGAGACAAGACTGTTGACGACAGACTCGGGGTTGTCTTCGAAAATCTGGCCGCAGGGCTTGCCTTCCTTGACATAGGCGATCGGAGATCCAGCCATCACGTCCTCCGCATAGGTGCGTATAAAGTCTGTCAGAGCGAGCCCCAACTAGCGACTAACCAGAGAAAGCCTTGCAGGCGGCTATGCAGGCGGCCGGGTGAGAGCTCATAATGCCAAAGATTTCATCGTTAACATCACGAGCCTTCTCGAGGAGGCGAGTCGCGAGACGGCGTCCCCTGTAGCTGTGGTGGACGACGAGCTGAGTTATCCAACAGACCTGTCGGTCTTGGTAGTCCCATCGACAGGCAAAGGCATTGCCAGCGAGGACACCATCAACGTGAACGCGAACATAGGAACAACGGGCGCCGGCGGGCAAATAGAGAGCTCGAAGCCGAGACATGCTCATCTTAACGTGGTCACCTAGCTCTGCGTTAGTAAGTGAGGGTGGACGGAATATGACCAGAGATAAGTAGCTGAAGAGCCCGGCTGCCTCAACTAGCATTTCGTCGGTGATAGCTTCGGCCGCGAACTCCTCGAAGATATCGGTCGTCATTATGCGATAATCTTTGCGATAATCCTTAGGAGTCGTCTGCCTCTCAAATTGAACGTCATGATGGAAGGTTACCCTTCCTTGCTTCGTGTTAGGGCTGGCCATTTCATATGTGAGATGCTGGACTGGCGGTTGTGATGTTTCTGCAGCAGGCCCAGCTTCGTGGCCGCACAATTCGACATCCAAACCCCGCATTTTGGATGAGTGCAGCTTACCCCGCTCACTGCTGGGAGATTGTCCCTCACTTCTTGGTTGGGTTGCAGCGCAGAGCTTAAAAAGGAAAAAATATTTCCGCCTGCACCCTGCGCTGCGGGCTCATGGGGCCGCATATGCGCGGCCTTAGATGGTGCAGAGAGCGTCGGCGGAAGTTTGTTTTCCTTTTCAGGTATAGTTGGAACACCTAACACTGGGACATTCGGAGTTGAACTGGGTTTCTGCAGGATCCCTGTCAACTGGTGCATAAACTGTCCAATGGGGGATACGGGAACGAAATAACCTTTTGTCATGTCGGAAGCGAGAATTGCTGGCTGTCGGCCCGGTGGGAAGCAAATAACCGTGTCTAGACCAATAAAATTCATGTGCCATGCTTGTTCCTTTTTCACACCATCCCCGTATTGGGTATTTATGACCGAACGAAGCTGGGCAGATGTTGACCAAATCTTGGTGTAGGTGTTCGGAAAGTGAACAGTTGTAAAGCGTTTGTGATGCTGCTGCTGCATAAGACAACTTGCGTCGATGTGTGTGCCCGTGAGTCGTCTGCGGCCATCGTCAACATTGTTTTACTGGCTGGTTAATATTCTCCGTTGTCTATGTAGGTAGAATTAGCATGTCTCTATCGTGAGTGCTGAATCTGAAGTACGCACCTGCGAATGGATCATATATGACCTAGCAACCGTGTCGACCATCCACATTTAGTTTCAGCTTATTTGCACTACCTCTTCTCACGATAAACAGCTTCTGCGGCGCTCGACTTTCATCTGCAATCGCAAGGTAAACAGCCACGTCAAACTGCTTGAGACTGGCTCTTTCCACCCCTGGTCTTTCTCTCAACCCGATCGAGGGCCAGTACGAAAGTATGAGAGATGCTCTTGTCCCTGTTCCGGATGAGGGTCGTTACCCTGAGCCAGGGTCAGCCAGGACTCCTCCCCTAGTATGTCACCTGTTTCTTTCTCCCGTTTTCATGTGATGGATCAGCTCATGGTGCTAACAGATAATCAGACTATTGAGCGCGCACTTCGAGAGCATTGCCATGTCCCTGTCCGAAGTTACTTTCTTGCCACGGTACTTGAAGACGGCAGAATTGAATACTTCTCCAGCAGCGGTCGCTTACCAGAGAGGACCATTTCGCGGATATTCGACATGGAGCAGTTCATGCGCTGCCAGAGGGGTGATGGATCAGGTAAGCAATAACACCCATTTCTTCATCCCTTACTTACAGATAATAATTGGTGTTCCTTATGAAGGCTCTAGATCTATGGTCGGCAAGGGTTTCGATGCTGACCTATATGGAGGTGTCTCGCCAGATGGTTCTGAGGTTGCCCTTTACGGTGGTGGTCAACCGACATGCGGGATGCGGAACAAAACACGACGAAAGCCTGCTTCTAAGAAGGAGGAGGAGCCTTGCGTGGTAAAGAAGATACCCATCCGTATCGGCAACGAGACAGGCGTTTGGGAGTTCTACGAACAGCGCTTTAAGAACATTCAGCAAACGGCTTGCAAAATCTTGGGGAAGGCTTGGGTCAAAGCTGTGGCTCCGAAGAAGCAGTCAAGTCACCCGTACACAGGTTCCAAGATTCCAGACTGGTGGCCCAAGCCGTGGGGCCCTGGAAAATCGGAGTGCGTTCGACACAAGGAGCCGGATCACTTATGGAAGCGGGGTTTGTTTTCCCGACTCCCATACAACGCCACTTGACTAACATCAGCGGCAGAGCGAGTGCCTCTCTTGGTACACATATTGCGCCTTGTTGTGGAGCCGCAGAAGACGCAGCATCCTGCTATCCAAGGCTTGAATCTAAATGTTGCCAAGTTTGAGGATATAACGAAGGAAGCTCTGGCGACTTGGTATTCGGAGAGTGCGAAGAACGAAAAGAAGAGACCTTATCTCAAGGAGGTTTTCAAAGTTGCCAGGATGGAGGAGCAGTACAAGAGAGGCGAGATTGGTTAGACTACACCTCCCTGCCCTAAGCCGGTTGAACATACTAACTCTCACAGACGGGAATGTCGACGTTTTTGTCATGCCGCATAACAAGCTACCGGATATGTTTGACTCGGAAGAGGAGGAGGAAGAGGAGGAGTATGATAGTGATGGTCATTCTGGGATATCTCAGAAGACGCTACCATCTCACAGCATTATACCCATTGCAATCAACTCCAACAGCCCGACACGAAGCATGTCCAGCGCGGGTTCCATCATGACCCTGCCACCGAGTGGCCCACAGTACACCTCAGCACCGTTGACCTCAGACATGGGCCAGGAACACCACCAGTACGCCGATGGTTCAACGCCTATGCAGCTTGACGATACGCTGCCGACTCAGCAAGATTCTAGCCGCCGCGCACCTATGTTCAACAACCCCCCGGCCGAGTATCCTACCAGCTGTGTGCCTCAGGTACTTTACCCGGCCGCCACTGCTGGATCTTCTTGGCATCAAACCACAACAGCTCCGAGTAACACCAGTCTGTACTCTTTCCCTCAACAGCAGCATTCGCTTCTGCTTCCCCAGTCGACGCAACCGCAGATACATGCGCATACAACCGCGACCGAGTACGTCACCCACATGGACGTCCAGCTTGGCCAGCAGCAGTACATGGCAGCCCCGTTTAACGGACTACCGCAAGTCAGCAACCTATTTCGAAGCCTCAACGGGCATGGTGGCAGATATGGAGCTGGCTCTTATGGGCAGCGGGATTATTAACTAGTTCTAACTCTTTGCCGGCGACGTCATTATTGGCTTGCAATCCAAAGGCAGGGTCAAGGACCAATGTCTGGCCGCCTCTACTCCGTTGACAATGGTCTATGGTGAACCGAGCGAGGGAGACCCGGTCCGCTTCTTTGGCGCCCACCCTGGACAGCCCTTGGATAAACCTCTTCCCGAGCGATTTCGATTGGAAGAGCCCGGCGGCTGCCCAATCGGCGATGATGCCTACTTCTCATGGGCTCCATTGTGCGCCGTTTTGTCAACACTGTTCTACATATGCTCAAATCTCCCAGACTTGGCGCTCCATCGACTTTCATGTTCAACCACTTGTCTCACATGGTGTAGCCTGAGCAACCAATCATTGTGCAAGGACACTGTTTTGGGCGGTGACGATTGGTTGAGATATCACAAAAGACTTTAAGCATGTATGCCCGAAACTGCTCAGTGGCCTCGTGCTACTGGCGGAAATCTGAGCATCCCCACCAGCCCATCGAGTCGCGTCGCAAGTCGTCGAAGCCGTCCTGGTCCCGGTTTGCTTCGGGCCGTTTGATCGGTCTGGGGGTCGCTCTGCAAGTCCTTCTCCATATGTCTGACCTCGCGCTTTTGCTCCCGCCTCGTTTAAAAGGGTTGGGAGCGTTGGGTCGTTGTAGGATTGTCAATGGACCGATGCGTTCCCATTCCGGAACTCTTCCTTCCATTCATCGAGTGCTTTCCCGGCTGCTCCAGCAAGTCGGATGAAGCTGTGCGTTGCTCTCCAGTAGTGAGAGGATCACCGGGTGGTTCGACAAGCGGGATGGTTGATATTGAGTTTCTCATGGTGGGCTCGGTTAAATTGCAATTTTAGTAGCTGTAATTAATCATCGGCTTTGGGGCTTTCGAAAGAATATATTAGAAAATTGCTAGAATTTGTTTTCGTTGCGCTGTCGCCGTCGTCGTTGTGGTGTTTTCTATGCTCATGTCTGAGTCATGGGGTAAGCAGGCGATCACGGGCTGTGCAAGTTCTCAGCGCCCACATGCGCCCTGGCATGCCTGGTTCTGCGGTGGGGTAGCCCCCTGTAATACGCTGTAAGTGCAGGCCTACATTCATCTGGAATCAACCTGTTTAAGAGAAAGAATATTATAGCTCAATGTCATATTTAAAAGCCTGGAACAAGACAATTATCTGGCTTATCCTGACTACGGAAAATCTCAGGTGTCGCCGGTGCCCGCCAGTCTCCCTCGTCTTCGGGCTCTGAGTCGCCTGAGCTGCAGCACAGGAGGCCCGTCCGGCATCAGCTCTTCTACGCAGGAGTTGGCGATTGGCTCGTTAGAGTAGAATATGACGTTGTTGTTGGTCCAGTACGTGGTGCCGTCGGGACGTTGGCGTTCTCTGCCAAATCGCTGCCATCTTCGCGGTCCACGACCGCGATTCTGCTGGAAAGAACCGCGGCCCTGCTGGAACGAGCCGCGGGCCCTGTAAAGGAATTCGCGTCACCGAAAACCTGAGTTTTGCCTTCCATCGCCATACGGACAGGGCGATCGATTGAAATTGTCACGACTGTCGGATCTGTCGTTCCAGCCGCCACGTCTGGTAGTTGTCTTCCGTCGTTGCTCTCTAAACGCACGAGGAGGCTGGCAACATCGATCATATGAATATGTGACTGTCTGTCTACCGCTCTTTTCTCTGGTTGACTTCCCGGTAGTAAACGCGTAGCCCTTGGGCTGCGCCCACGTATTGATTGCCTTGAAGAGGGCATCTCGTGGTTCGTATTCGCCTTCAGGAGGGCAGTCGTCAGGAAATAAAGCTGGTTCCATCTTTACCGTATCGTGCGAAGAGGATCGCGTCGTACATTGCGACGCGTTAAGAGCGCGGTAATGGCCCAAAATGGCCGGGTTACCTAATATTCGCGGGTACCCGCGAACCTATTGGGCCCCAAGATCCTGCCCTAGCTGAATAAGCATGTAAGTCCAGAAACGGAGAGAGCAAATGACGCAAAAGCGGCTGGAAAAAGTGAGATTGTCCCTTTACCCTGCATGCCAAGGGCAGCTGGGCCCAGGGTCGCAAACGCGTTTGGTTGGCCGGGAAGAAAATCCGCAACGCGTTGATGAACTAAAGGCGATGTTAGAATCACACCACGTAGTTGGGACTTGGGAAACGGAGTTGGGAAGCGGAATCGCACCGTGGAGCAAGGCATCTACCGTTATTTACACGTGACCCTCGTTTTGCTGAGTCAGCAACTTACCCCCAAAACAGGAAGTGGACTACCAAGTCCAGAAACACGTTCTCGTCCCCTCAATAATGACGACAGCTTGTAGTCTTCGTTGTTGTTCCGAAGGTGCGGTTTTTTGTCCTCATGGCTACTGGTTCTGGACCCTTCTGAGCAGACAGGGAGCTTTTATGGGCAAAATCCACCAACGCTATGCTATATCTGCTAAAGCATGCGACAGAGTCATCCTGGGTGGCATCTGGCAGCAGATGCTGGCCCACAGGAAGTCACTACTTCCTGACTCGGCCAGTAAAATACTCGAAAGCCCCACTGATCTTACGTCTTCAGTCAGAACCATATTTTCTGGTCTGGATTGCGAGAGTGAGCTTCATACCGGATGTTCTCCTCTTAAAAGATTCAAGGCTCTTTGCGATTCAGTCAAGAAGGAGAAACCTCGCCTTGAACTCAACCATTTTGTATATGAGAGCACAGAACGTGAAAACTGCAGTGACGGATGATTGCCCGGCTGAAGACTCACATAGGTAGTTGTCAGCTCGGGGCGGGTGTTAGTTGGGATGTTGTGCATGTATTTAGTAAATGCAAGGCCAGCAGCATTTTTGACAGGTCTCACAACGCTATGTTAAGCCTCTTTGTGATGACGACCCCGTGAAGTATAATATATTATCCCCATCTTCTCTTGAAGTAGCTTGGGTACTTAGCTATTGCAAATGGGTATATCCGGCTATGCCCTGATACGGGAGTTGGTCTCGCATGAGAGCACTTGGTAAATGGTACAAGGCGAGCGGTGGTATTCATCCAAGGATCCAATTCTGAAGTGGAAATATGGCACAGCGGATAGAGTCAAGGTTATGCCATCCTAATAAAGCACTCATACCACAGTAACCCGTATATGTTTGCACGTAGGGGCTCAAAAACCTGCAATAGGCCCGAAACTTGACCGAGGCGCCACAGCGGAGATACGGGAACATTGAACGTTTGCTAAGAATAAAAACCATTGGTCAGAACGGTAGACGTCACACCGTGCACGAAGTCACACCCTACCGTATCATAGGGCATCATTATTTATCATTGAGGCCCCTTCAGTTCCCAGAAGGAGACATTTGTTTCAAAGTTAGTCTACTACCGAAAGTATTGCATGACACTTCTGCGTAGCCTTTTGGACTCCCCAAATTACATCGTCCAGTCAAGGTAAGCTCAACTAGCAGCCAATAGAGTCTCGAAGAGTCAACGATAACCCCTAGTCAACACTGGAGGATGACTTGGTCAGCAGGGAAGAGTGTTATTAATGGACTCACTACCTCACGAGACTTACTACTATCGGGCACCTTGGTCAATTCATTATGAAGATTGTTGAGCGGCCTTTTCAACGCTGCTTCTCAGGTGATAGTGGTGTGATGCAGCTAAACAATGGGTACAAGATGTGGTAAGTGACTATACTGTTCTAGACGGTATGCGCATAACCCGTACTTAATTGCTTTTTTAAAGAAAAGAAAATTGACGCTACGGAGGTGTGGCCGCGTGATTGTTTTTTATGCAGCCCGCCCGCGACTCCACGGACTTCAGTTTATCAGTTGGATTGATTGCTCTTCCACGAACAGCTGGTAGAACATTGGATTCATAATTAAGAACCTCACCATTCAGTCACGCCAGCAGAACTCTACTCGGCTCTTCCAGCGCCTGCGTGTACAAACGTGTCTCAACCGCCAGGCGACCGAATCCCGATATCAATCAACTGTTCAACATTCGTGATTTCTGCTTTCCAGACACTTCACACAAGATGACTCGCAAGCGGTCATCCGCTGCTGCCGGCACTTGGTCAGCGAAGAGACGCAGGTCATCCAAGGAGTCAGACCAACCTCAGGCTCCTCAGCGAATCGTACTTGACGGCGACGGCGATCTGATTTTATGCGCCGGCTCTGAAATAGGTCCGCCTGTCGAGTTCCGGGTCTGTTCAGCCACGTTGCGACGGTCTTTGCCGGTCTGGAGATAGATGTTTCCAAGTGTCTGGACCATGGGCAGAAGCAAGGCCCGCCACCGGCGATTGGCTGGTCCAATTGCCCGAAGACCACCCTGATCCACTCAAGATCATCTTCAACATTCTCCACTCCAATTTTTCGATCTCATTCCGAAAGAATCGACCCTTGAAATGCTTTATCAGATTCTCATCGTTACCAACAAGTACGATATTACCCATATCATCCGCCCATGGGCTCCCGGTTGGATGCAAGGAGCAATCCTTGAGGCTGAGGATGGCCTGCCATACAACGAGAAGCTAATGTATTCGGCCTGGGAACTGGGAAACGAGGACCTCTTTGTCCGTCAAGTCCGAAACTTGGTCCTTGTTACTTCTTTGGACGGACAAGGTCGCTTGGTCTCCCCGCCCCCACGTCCCTTGGAGGAACAGCTTTATCTCGGACCGGTCAATATTCTCGGCGAGTATATTTTTATTCGACTTCGACAATTCCGATACTGGCTGGTCGCATGATGACTAACCTGTCTCCCTGACGTTGTGGCCAAGTACCGCACATGGATGATTCAAGCTGTTCTCGACTACGTCGCAGTCGGCATCGACGCATGAAAGAAAGATGTAGAAGCTTGCAAGCGTCCGGGAAATACTAATCTCAAAGCATGCGATAATTCCATCATGGGCTGTATCTGGCGACAACTCCTTGTGCCGAGACGGTCTCTATTTCCCGCGTCAGCTAAGGACATTTCCGAAAGTCCAGATGCCCTTATATCGTCCCTTCGACCCATTCTCCAAAACACACAAGTTTTGGACAATGGACACCTTGCATGCAGACCTTTCACAGACTTCCCGGCACTCGTTGAGCGAATCAAGGTGGATGAGGGGTGGCATCCGAAACTTAAACGTGCTCACTCATATAGCGTACATGAAGACACAACGACATAAGACGGGGGTTGCCTCCACCTCATGTGTGTAACTTGAAAGGATGAAACGTCTATGGAGATCTTACATGTATTTCTTTCACCAGTACCACCTCCCCGAGATTGAGACACGGGGCATTTCAGTTGAGACCGAGGTGACCGATTACATCTTCACATTATCATTTGGGTTAGTTACCAGGAATTTCTTTTCATCCAGTAACTCAAGCAATGCCAACACCGGTATACGTAGCTTACCAACAGACATCCAATCAAATTTTCAGGCGTCTAGAAGGCCCGGGGACAGGACAACACCGGTATCCGGTCCAAGTTGTCCGTATGAAAACGACACTCCTTCCTGTGCGCGCTGTTATCTGCCGCCAGGATCTTTTTATAGTCGGCCAGACATTCCCAGCAGAACTGATGCAAGCACTGGAAACCTGAAGGCAAAGTATGAGCGATGTTAGCGACACTGATGGAATAGACAAAGGATGGATGATCGTGGACTGAATGCAGATCAGACGCTCGGAAAGGAGAAGAGGTCCTTACAAGTCATGTGCGAGCTGAAATACCGTTCAAATTAGCGCCATGTCCAGAGTCAGACAAGTCCAAGGGACCGGAAACCTCCAACTCACCAGCCGCTATTCTTCTCGATACTAACCTTGCACGAAGGGCAAGGTTTCATGGTCCTCCGGATCGTCTCCTCGCTCGCTTTGCGCGCGGTCTCATCCGAGTCAAGCGCGTCTGGACGCTTCCTAATCTCCCACTCGTCGCAGGACAGACCGGTGTGCCACGCCACGCGGTGCAAGAAGCAGGTCCGATCGCCGCAGGAAGTGCACCTAACGATGGGCAGGGCCAGCCCGCCCTCGTGCAGTTGTCCGTTTCCGCAGTCGGGGGAGGAGCACTGCAAGTAGATCGTCAATCAGCCAGGGATCGAAACTTGGGAAAACTTGTGGAAGAAGAAAGTTCAAAACATACCCAGACAAAATTCTCAAATGCCTCCAAAACTTGTCTGACGGCCAGAACCTCGATTCTTTCGCGCGTTTCGGGGTCTGCGTAGCGCTGGACGACGATGGGAGGCAGGACGTTGGTGCATGCAGGACACTCGACCAGCATCCAAGCGTTACGACCCTTGTGGACGGCGGCGATGTACTGCTCGATGCACTGCAGGCAAGTTGTCTGCGGGTGCGAGCACGCGCTTGACAGAACCGACTCTGGGAAACCGGTGTCGACGTCCCTGGTCTCGGCGCAGATGATGCACTTCTTCTCGGAAGCAGCCATGCTGGCCTCGGATGAAGGTGTCAGGGGGCGTGTTGGCGCATCTTCAGGGTTGGAATCAAAGTCTGGCTCCATAATTAGGGTTATGGTGTCGCCGCTGAAATCGCGATGCATTGTTGCGGTTATGGCGTCGTTGTTGTCGTTGTCGTTTTCGTCGTCACCAGTAAATGATGATGTGCCGCTAACCAGCCACCTGGGAGTGACGGGTATTTTGAAGTATGACGGCCAAGAAGAGGCATTTCTGATTGGTAGTGAGTCGTCGGCCTCGCGCGAGCGATTGCTGTTATGCCGTCTGAACATGAAGAAGACCGGAAGTGGTAAGAGCAAAGCGAGATAGAGTATCGAGGTAAGTTGGGCCACCTCGACCACAAATTGGTTCGGAACTGAAGAACGCCTGATGCCTGGACAGAATGGCTTCAGCTCAAGTACCGTTCAAGTAACGCATCAAAAATGGGGATAACCTACATGTAATGACAAAAGCGCCTGCTGCCGAAACCGATATTTCTTGATTAGCAGCGAACAACCTTAAAATCCAACGGAGGCAGGCGAACGTCCACAAAGACTGGATGGCACTTAGCTTGCTCCAGAATAGGAAAGTTGAAGGGGGAAGAATGGTCGGAAGATGGAGGGCAGACCGTAGACCTTCCTCTCGTCGACCCCCGTACAGTCACAGAACCCACTCCCATCCCCGGCCAGACACAGGTTGGTGTGTTAGTTTTAACAATCCATATCTGGAATCCATATCTGGAACAGGGACGAATAAGGCTGGAGATGTGTTATATTTCGGTAAGTCGCTATGGTAGCGTGGTCAACATTGACGTCCGGGGCAGGTCGAGCAAAGGTTAAGTGCGCCCCGGAGCCTACACCATCTGAACAGCGCCAAAAAAATCGAGCCATCTAGGTACCTACTTCAGTGGGACCGTGTGTTAGCTAATAGGCAGCTGTTATTTAAAAACAATATTCAAGATGTCCTGCTTATACTATGGGCGTGGAAGCAGAGTATTGACACAATGTCATGCTCCAATTCTACTCCTGTTTAGTTGTTCAGTTGGCAGACTTTTCGGGGTTAGGCTTCATAAAGAAATGATGCTAACTGAAATAGAAAATCCATGGCAGGCTCGGGGGAGCACTGTTTCCCAGATGACACCTCTGTTCTCTGTACTGTCACAAGCCGGCCGTCTGTATTACTAGCACGCATGTGATGCCCTGTAGCCGCTGATTATGACGCCTATGATGTGTCACGACGGCTGCTATCCAGTCAACGAATGTTTTCTTTTGAACAAAACCGCCGTGTTCAGTAGTTGGGGCAGTTGATTAATACGTCCATGCTCGCACCAAGACAGGGACATCATTTTACGATATACTGTAGGTAATTAACACCAAGACAGACGGGAGGAGACATTCCTTGTGGATAAGTACAGTCCAGGACTTGGAAGTATGTTTTTGCTCGGGACTTCAACCCCACAGTACAACAGTTCACCCCTGTTTTTCTCAGTTTTAGGTAACGCTAGACACTTAGCAGTGCTTTTTCTTATTTTGATTCTTTGATTTCCTCAAACTAATTGGCTTTTCAACCCTGCACTTATCCACCGGAAGTACCCACCGCACTTACAAACCAGGAGGACATTGTACATGGCATTGCCACTGCGGGTTTCCTGCGAGCGCTGCTTGTCCGCGTCTAACAACAAACGGAGGGCCAGAAATGATCCGCATTGGTCCGTAGATTCGCTTACGGCAGACTCGCACCGAAATGGCTAAACTTCGGGGTCTGAGCTATCTGCGTGAGCACGATAATTCACGATTCCTTCCGAACTTCAGCCGATTCCCCTTACATTGAGGCGTGGTGGAACTGGGGCCGACATCGTGGGGGATCAGGATGGATATAAAGTGAGACTTCCCCTCCCTCTTTGACGAGGAAACATCCGGCGAAGACTCTGGCAACTGTTAGCAAATCATATCATGTCTCCTCCAACAACAGTTCAGACGTCCTCTAGGTCAGTCTCACTCGAGATAGACCCCGCCTACGACAGCTACGTCTGGCGCGAGATCACCCCCGGTGTGTGGCAGCGCGATGCTGACGAAGTCGAGGTCTTCTACTCATCGCTCGCCAAGCGGTATGCCGGGAGTGGCCGGATGCACTTTGCCATCACTGGACACGTCTCCGTCACTGTCCGAGTCCCCCTTGCTGACGCATCTCGGACTATCGACACAGTGGAAGCCCGCTTCGACGACGCCTTGCGTTCCGCATGGCTGTCATTGAGGCATCGCAGTCCAACCATTGCCTCACAAGTCCACTTTGATACCCGAGAGCAGAAGTGGAAGAAGAAGTACAGGACCGTGGCCGACCAAGACTCCCGCAACGCGTGGCTGCACAGAACTTTGCGCTTCATCTCCAACGGCCAAACTGGGGCAGAATGGGCTAACTCGGACCCTCCCGCGCCCGAACTGGCCACGCTTTTTGTTATCGTCTGTCCAAGCTCATCTGCTGGAGCGGTTCGCAGAGATCTTGTGCTTCGTTCTCCACACGACATCATCGACGGCATCGGCACTCTGCAGCTTCTCAACTCCTTCATCCATATCGCCGCAGACCGATTTGACCGGCACGCCAACCCGTCATACGAACATGTCCCTCTCCTCGATGGCTCCGAGACACAGAACCTGAGTCCTCCGTACCGTGTTGCTGCTGCAGTCCCTCCGTCGCCAAGTCCAGAGCAGCAAGCGAGACTGACAGCACCGGAAGAGCTCAGCACTGCCCTGCCGCGACCCCAGAGCATTGAAACTATCGGCATCCCATACCGCCAGGGCCCCCTTCTACCTGGTAAACACCAACGCGTAGCTCGCACCTTTACAGCCGAGCGCACCGCAAAACTCCTCGCGACCCTCAAGGCAGTTGGGGCAACCCCAACCCACGCCTTCCACGCGGCCATCGCCATGACCGTCCGCGCTCTACATGCCGACAAGTCACAAGCTCCTCCGCCATCCGCTGCAGATGAAAAGCAAGTGCAATACGTAAACTACATTCTGCGAAACGAGCGCCAAAACTGCAAGCCACCATTCAACTCCCCCGGTCTCCACCCAGCGACCGTGTATCACTCCGTTTCTGGGACCAAGCTAACAATAACAATGCCGGCTACACCACCCTCTTCCACCACCGTTCAAGACGCAGCGTTTGCCCGGATTCTGACCGACATGCGCGAGTTCTACCACTCGGTCCGCGATGACAGGGACCACTCCGCTCTCGCGCCGTATATCTGGGCCGCAGCCACGCCTCGACTCCCTTTTCCCGAGTCTGAGGTGGAGGAGTGGAACATAGCCGTGCCGCCACCCAACCCGAAGCCATCTGTCTCGATATCAAGTATGGGTAATCTTGACAACATTGTTGCGCAGCAGCTTGGAGATCATATGGAGGTGCATACTCCGTGGGTCACGGGTGAGGAGCTCGGCACGGGCTTGGGACTGTTCCTGGGTACGTTCCGGGGCAGGATGGAGTTGAGTGCTGCCTTCAATGAGGCGTGGCATACTGCCGACGAGGTGAATGGGTTCCTTGACAGGTGTGCCGAGATTGTTTTCGGGTGTGTTGATCGTCAGGATTTGAACCATTAATGGGATATGCTGTTGCAAGGGCAAGATTACGAAGCTAGGTGTGGTCATGATATTTTGCCTTACACACATACAATTCCTAACAATTCTCATGCCACACCTGACCAATAATGGTGCGGCGTCGATCCTACCTAACCTCAACAAGAGCAACCACTATTGGGGTACATCCTTGCTTTCTCTCGTCTCGTAACCCTGACCCAAAAATCACTGCACACCCAGAACGCGCAGTCCTTGACGGTAATCGGAACAACGGGATCCGCAATAGTGAAATCGAACCGCCTGACCAGCTCGGCAACCACCTTATTCATCTCGATCTGCGCCAGGTTCCTCCCCAGACAGTAATATTTGCCGTGCGAGAACACCAAATCCACGTTTGCGCTCATTTCCTTGAATCTGGTACCGTCGGCCTCGACCCACCTCTCGGGCCGAAATATCTCGGCGTCCGCTCCAAAGACCTTTTTGTTGCGCAGCATCTGGACGTGATTGAGTCCGATTTGCGTCCCGGCCGGCAGGAAGTGGCCGAGGATGGTGGCACCGCCGGCCGGAACAAGCTTGTAATTGTGTCCCGTGATGGGCGGGTACAAGCGCAGCGTCTCTTTGACGACGGCTTGGAGGTAAGGAAAGGAATTGGCTTCGGCGTGGGTAATGAAAGGCGAACTGATCTGGCCGGAGGCGACGCGGTCGTCAATTTCCGCGCGCAGGGTGGACAGGGCGGTTGGAGTTGTCAGCAGGAAGAGGAGCATCATCCGGATAGCCATTGCTGTTGAGTCGGCGCCGGCCATGCTAATAAGATTATAAGGTTTAGTTGCAATCATGTGAAGGGAAGGGACAGGTTGGAGGACGTACACCTTGACAAACACTTCCGCTAGCAGCTCTTTGCGGTTGAGGCCGCTGCGAATATGAGAGGCCAGCATGTCGTTGCCTTGCTCAGCGTCTGGTTTGAGGCGCTTATCGACGATGTCTGTCATTAACCTGGACTGATCGTCAGTAGTAATCCAGACACAAAAGAAACAGTGAATTGGGGGTGAAATTTACCCCATGAGCTTGCCATAGCCATAATCGTCCCCAGCCGTGGGCGCCAACTTATTCATGGGCCAGGTGCGGAGAACATTGTCGAAAAATGGCAGCTCGAGAAGCATAACCAAAACCGGCAGGTACGTGTCGTTGATTTCAACATACTGATACATGTCTCTGTCGTTGGTGAGGAACCCGAAGGCCTCTCCGAACCCAACCTCGGTGATTACATCGAGGGCAAAGTACTGCGCCTTGTGGGAGAATTCCATTGGTCGGTAGTCCATGGACGTTGAGATGTATTTCCGTTCGATCAGGTCGATGAATGTGGCGACGTATTTGTCCACACCTGTCTCAAAAGAACCACTGGCTTCTTTGTCGGAGTACTTTAATATGCGGAGGCACGGTCAGTGAATGCCTCATCATGAGCCGTGACAAACTGGAGTATGCCAAAAGCAAGATGATAGGTAAAGACATACACCGGGCGCCAATTTGCCCTTCATAATCTTGTGTTCATCCTCGTCGGACATGGAAACGATGCTGTGCTGGTCGGGTAGGTGGCGCGACGCCCCGAACCATGGCGATTTGACAAACGGCGAGCGGGCGCCTGTGATCATGCGGAAGGTGTCGGCGTCTCCAAAGACGACTTCGTTTGGTCCGATGCGAACTAGAGGTCCTTTTGCAGCAAGGGAGTACCAGTCAGAAAAGGCAAAGTTATCTGGATGTCTGCAGAATGTCCTAATGTACCGTAGCGATTACCAAGCTCCCTCATCTGGAAACACATCCTCCCGCTTCCCGCCATGCGGACCATGGGGAAGCTGGAGATGCCATTCAAGAACGGGCCGGGGATATGCTTCAGTCGATACCAAGATTTGAATTCCCTAATGAGGAAGGCGACGAAGATCAAAACTCCGGCCGCTGCTGCGAATGCCGAGAAAGGCAGCTCTGCCAGAGCGGCTTTTACATCGCTGGTGGTGTAGAGCATATTCTCGGATTGGCTGTGGTGTCTAGGTACTTGATCGGCGATGAAAACGATTGGTTGCAAAGTTGTGTCCAGCTGGTGAGCCTGAGGGACTTTTGACTTGTGAGGTTGAGATCCGAGATATCCCCAAGTTTTGCGGGGTCGAAGATGCCGTTTTGCTGTTATCATGTGCTGCACCTATCATGTCCTCTTTTCATCAAGTCGTGCATGGAATTCACCGCGCCAGATCTGTACTAGGCCTGGTGCACCGACAGCCAGTCCCGGATGTTTAATAGGTGTTATAGCCGAAGAGAGTTTGTGTAACAATTAATTGCCTTGCTGCGATACTGATACACAAGGGCCAGTTCACGACTTGGGTTTCGTTAAATGATCGACAATCATTTGGCTAATTGCTTATCCTAGTTATACCCCGGGCTATGGCGATGTTGTCGATGAGACGGTCTTACTTTGAGTGGTTCAGGTGGTTCTTCAAAATGTGCTTTTCTGACTTTTCAGCTAATTCGGGTTGTCCTAAGCTCATATATCCGAGTGGAAAGGTAGTAGTTCGATCATTCTGTAACCAAGGCATGTCCATATCAACTGGACTTAGTTACTGATCGCGAGCTCAGGATATCTATACGCAGTCTTAGTACGGTCTGTTGCTATGGTCCCCGTGGGGGTGAAGCCAAGCCAGCCCTAACGTAGCGCGTAACATCGTGGCTGGGCCATTGTGATTGATTCATTTGATTGCTCCGTATAGCTTTTGCTGAACCCACTCACTAGGTACCCAGCTACCAGGTTTGCAATACGCTTTACGCTCCTTAGCGAGGAATTCCCGTCGCCCAACTGCCCAGTTTCCCAAAACCCTCATTTCCAGGCCTCCACACCCTCTCGCTTGGACTAGGCATCAAGCAGCTACAACTGATTATAGTGTGCTGACAACCCATCGACCATACACGGTATCGAATCGTATTTTCTTCAGCGACGTCGTATCGAGATGCCGGCCAACCCGGATCCCTGACGGAAACACGCTAACTCCTGGTTGGGATGTAGAGCTGCGCCGAGTGATTTACCTAGGTATATAAGCGGCGGATATGCAGCCTAGTGCAAAGGAGAACCCACACAGAGGACAATTGGCAACCATTGCCATATCTCCCCTACAGTCCATCCTTCTCAGAACCATGTTGACGACCTTTATCCTTGCCCTCGCGGCACTGCAGCCTTCCAGTGTCCTCGGTCGCCAGCTACAGGCTAGAGACACCATCAGCAACGACAATTACCCGTTCTGTGATCCTGCGACCAACAAAAACTGCATTGTCGGTGGAAAATATCTGGTGCCTCAGTTGGACTTTTCCATCGAAAATGATGTTGGCGATGTTGCCTTCAAGCGTTATTTGCCCACGCACACGTTCACGATATCCCAATGGACAAACCACAAGATGCCCGAGAAATGTTACTACTGGGCCGTCACTGCGGACCAGTGGGTTGCTACGGATTTCAGGGTCTACAATGTGACCTTCTCGGACTGTTCAACGCCCTTTGTCGTGTGCTACCACAAGAAGGCGACCAAGACCATCAACCAGATTTCCACAGTAAGTCTACGGCTTATTGATTTATCTACTAAAGCTGGATTGCCAACAACCGTATCGCAGGAAATTAGCCGGCTGCCGGTAAAGATTAGGCAAGCCACATCGTAAGTCCTGCAATCATCCCATTGCCGATGGAATACCGGGGGTTGCTGACAGCCGTAGGATGTACCTCGTCTACGGCGACGCCGACTCTGACAATAACAACTACCGCGGCGCTATTGCGACCCTCTGCGACGACGGCATCATCGTTGGGCGCAGCTCATTCTACTTCGCGACCTCCCTGATCCACGAGACCGGCCACGCGGTCGATTGCACGCTCGCCTCCCCGGACGCGGTCCACCCGGGCCACGGCACCGAGTACTCAAGCGGGACGGCCTGGCACAATGCCGTCGTCATGGACGGCTATGCGGTCAGCGCGTACGGCGCCGGGTCGTACGTCGAGGACTTTGCCGACACGGGACGGGCAGCTCTGCTCGACAACATCTACCCCGGCGGTCTGGCAGCCTTCGCGAACAACAACCCCAACCTAACGCAGATCACGAACCAGGTCACGAATTTCAAGTCGGTGGTCGGGGCGTACTACACGACGGGCGGAACGTGTGACAAGACCAAGAAGTTCCCGTACCCGACGGACCTAGTGACGGTATGAGTTTGCTTTTTCTTTATACTGTGCCAAGTGGTTGTTGATGTGGCGGAGGGGTGTATCCGGAGGTATGGCCTCGTTGTCGGCCAGGTGGTTTGGTGGTGACTGAGTCCGAAAAAAAAAAAAACGTCGATTTGAAGGAGAACTGGTCTAGAGAACTGGGTGGTCTTTGAATTTACTGTCCTTGTGTTTTTTTGCCCTTTTGTTTTTCCTTTTTTGCTGCGACCTAACCTTCAGCTGTTGATCAGGTACCCGGGCTTTCCAGTTGTCAAGAGGATCGAGATCTTACCAAAGTACAACGTGTCATGGCAAGTGTAAATCTCGCTAGACTTTTCCTCCAGATGGATAAATGTAATTGAAAGCATGTTAAACTTGATGGTTTGGAGGCTTAGTAGATGAGCAACGTAAAATGGTTCAAGGCAAGATAGGGGGTAAATCGTCGTGGGCTCGCTTGCTCCTTTGTGCCACCCGGGTTATCCACTCAATCCCGTCGCAACAGCCGCTGACGCATGCACAGCATGATCGCATGATGCCTACAGAGATGTCAAGGAATCGAGAGCTTTCTGTCCAATGCCATTTTAGGCATCAAGACAGAGGGACAAAGAATGAAAGACCACCACATGCCGTGATGCACCGTTTTCCTTGGCTCAGACCAACCACGCATCGCCGGCCCTGATGAGATATGATTGCTTGATCGCGGGTGTCTGCGTCTCATAGGCCCAAAATGCTTGGCATCGGGTCACTTTAAGGACCCCACTGGCGTTAAAATGACAACATCATACATAAAACCCCGCAGCCATAACATAAACTTGGTTCTGCATCTGGAACCTGATCACACCTTACCTTTATTAATAAACCTGCACGCTTTCTACTTTTACACAAGCGTATGCAGATCCGCATCCCCAATATCAAAAGCATCAAACCTCAATACTGAATAATACTGAGAGTCAACATGGCGTCCATCGTGGATACCCTGACCGCCGCCGGTCCAGGAGAGACTCCAAAGTTCCTCAACGACCTCTTGGCCCAACTATGGCCCAACCTCTCCGTCGCCACCAGCAACATGATCAAGCAGATTGCCGAGCCCATGTTCGCGACCATGCTTCCCTCGCCGCTCAACACGCTTCATTTCAAGAAGATTGACCTTGGCAAAGTGCCCATCAAGTTCGCCAATGTCATAGTCCACAAAACCGACATGGATGGCATCAAGATGGACCTGGATGTTGACTGGGATGGCCAGTGCGACATCGAACTGGATGCGAGCATGATTCCCAAGCTTGTACGTTTTGAGCTCCAAGCCACAGTTATTCTTTTCATCGATGCTAACCTTTGCTTTCAGGGCGTCGAACACGTCAAACTCCGAGGCAGGCTCTCGATTCTCCTCTGCCCTTTGACCAACATCATACCCTTGGTCAGTTACCACCTCCGCCGTGTATACCAACCGGCAAGTACTTAGATTGTCAACAGATCGGCGCCGCTCAGGTCTCCTTCATCAACCCACCCTACATCCACCTCGACTTCACCGACGCGGGCGGCATCGGCGACCTCGCGCTCGTCGACCGCGCCCTCCGCAAGATCGTGCTCCAGATCATCTCGGGAATGGCGGTGCTGCCGAACCGGTTCCTCGTCAAGCTTGACGCGGCCAACGACTACTTCAAGACGTACCAGCACCCGCAGGGCATTCTCCGTCTGACCATCGAGTCGGGCCAGGACCTGAGCACGACGGGCGACCGAGCTCAGGAGAAGCCGCAGTCCAAGACCCGCAGGCTTTTCCAGAAGCTTAAGATCAAGGACGTGCCAGACTGCTACATCAAGGTCAACCTGTCGGCCGAGCCCGAGTGGCGCACCGCCACGGTACAGAACGACCGCCACCCGCAGTGGAACGAGACGCACGACTTTATCGTGACGGACCACGACCAGATCGTCGAGGCGGACGTGCAGGATGCTGACGTGGGTGGTGACGACGATATTGGCATCGCTACGACTTCCGTGAAGCAGCTCCTTATCGCCGGCGGCCGGCAGGAGCTGGAACTGATGCATGAGGAGCAGCCGACCGGCGCGAAGCTTACCCTCAGCGGCAAGTTCTTCCGCCTGGTCGCCGAGCCCAACAGCTTCGGCGGCGGTGGCGCCCCTGCTGGCGGAATGGTTGGCCTGTTGACCGTGGCGGTGGCGTCCGTGTCCAACATCACCGGCCGGCGGCAGGACCTGAAGCCCAGCGTCAAGGTGACGTGGGGGGTTGAGAAGTCGACCTTTCGTACGGCGATCAAGGCCGACGCCCCCGGCACCGACATCGAGAACCCGTCGTTCGATCAGGCGTTTAGGATTCCCGTGCTTGCTGGCACTGTGGTGGGGCCTGGCGGACCGCCCGTCAGGATCGTGCTGATGGATAAGGAGGAGGAGAAGGGTGCGGTCGAGGTGTCGCTGGAGGAGCTGCTTGCTGCGCCGGATATGACGATTCAGAAGGAGTTTGATGTTGGCGGTGGCGCCAAGGTGCGCGCTGGGGTGTGGCTGCGCGGGACTAAGCTGGCGGAGTGAGTGAGTAGGTATGTGACGGAGAGTTGGGTCTGGCATCGATTGCCCCATAGCAGGAGCGTAGTATTATGAGAGGCCTCCGTCATAAAGAATGAAGATGAATGGACGCAGACGGAGACATGATGCGTCACCCATTACTGACTATCGATGATTCCAAGAAGGTTCTAATCGACATACTGATATTCAGGTAATTATTGCACGAACCGTCCTGACGGTCTGGCCTATAATACCGCAACTCCAGGAGCGTCTTACACATACTCTCTCCTCGCAGCCCTGGCATCAGCAGCAGCAGCAGCAGCAGCTGCTGCTGCTCCTGCTGCTCCTGCTGCTGCTGCTGCTGCTGCAAGCGAAGCTGTAATACTCATATCTGTCCTCGCTTAAATCCAGCGCGCTGTCCTCGGCGGAACCGTGGGCGATGGCGCCATCATCATCTCAACATCCATATCCGTATTATCCACGCCACCACCGCTGCTGCTGCTATCCGCCGTGGTGATCCGCGTCTGCCAAAAATGATCATCGAAACGATCACCGCCGCGACCAGTAGCACTGCTACTGGTATCGCTTTTGTCACTCGATGATGACGACGGGGGTAGCTTGTCCCGCCCCGAACCAGCGTGGTGTTTGTGGTCGTGGTGGTGCCCGAACCCCACCCTCTTTCTGCTGCCACCGCCGTCGTTGAGCTGTATGCGTCGTACGTACGACGCGTCGAGCTTGCGAGTCACGAAGCGGTCCCAGAAGACTTGCAGGGGCGGGACGTTGCCGCAGAGGATGATGACGAAGGCTTCGGCGGCTGTCCAAACCTGCATGGGGAAGGCGGCCCCTGTTTGATAGTTTCTGATGATTAGCAGGGAAGATAAATTATGGTGCAAGGTACGTACAAGTGAAGTCCGACTTCTCGCCCAGCTCGGATAGGTAGGGGATCTTGATGGAGGTAAATACTGCCGCGCTGGACAGATAATTATCAGTACCTATCCGATGCAACCGAGATAAGTCAAGCTAAACCAAGGTAGATGGCCTACATGATCCCCAAGCTCAGAAGCACGCAGATGGCGATCCTCTTAGCCCTGCCCAGGTTCTTCAGCCTGCCAATAAAGGTCGCCGGCAGAACCGCCAGCGTGACGTCGACGGTGATGTTCCAGGCCGACAGAAAATAGTTGTAGCGCAGTATGACATCCGAGCTCCAGCAGGTCGCATTCGTCCCGGGCGTCCAGAGCGCATACGCCGGCTTGCACTGCACAAACGTAAAGATGACAACGAGAGAGCAGGCAATGAAGATGGTGACGATGACAAAATACAGAACGTATCTGCGCCAGACGGAGATGCGGTCAATCAGTCGAAGCGTCAGCAGCGCAACCGACGACTTGCCCGTGGCGAAGACAAGGATTGCCCACGGCTGCGAGATCCAGCTGTACTTGACCGCGAGGAGCGTCTGCTCGCGCGAGAGGTAATACACGTGCCGGGCGCCGCCGATGGACGCCATGTAGGTCACGAAGCAGGTCGAGATGGTGAAGAGCACGACTGTTACGAGCATCATCCAGTCATCCCAGCCCACTGCTGCGCGGATCTTGACGCGTGCGAGGAAACGCAACGCTGTGAGGAGGATTGATATTGCCGAGAAGGTCCAGAACATGGCCACCAGCTGGGGACCGCGGTCTTCGTCTGGTGGGAGGCTATGTGGGAGGGACCCGATGGCGGACATGGTCGCTGGGAACGTGTGACGAATTGCGAAGATGGAAACAGTTTTAACAGAATTGAACGTAGTGCTGGCGTTGTAATTGTAAAAGTAGACGCAGTCAAAGTTGTGGAGGAAGTACAACTTTGGTGAAGAAAAAGTACATGATTAATGGTTTCTTGTTCTCTTTTGAGCAGTCGTCTTGGAGGACTCCATGATGCATATTGGCTTTGCGGATTGCCGATTCTGCCTAAGTGCCTCCGACCACTGCAATTAGGGTCAAAGTCATGATTCTCAGTTCTATTGGGTGGTATCCGATCGTGATGTTCTTCTAGTCCAAGGCACGCACTCCGCCCAGTCACTCTTCGGAAAACGACGATTGAAGGGCGGAGCGGCGTCAGCCTGAGCTAGGTCGGCCGCTACCATGCCGATTTCGGGTTTAGACCGAGAAAAAGATGGGCGCAGAAGGCAGCAGACGACAGGTGTAGACTAGTGTTCAAGCAGAAACGATCGAGATGGCATACTATGGTGTTGACGATTGGTCCCCCTGGAAGATCTCCAGGTTGCCCACTAAATTCAATAAGCCAAGTTTGTTGGTCAGTCCTACGGGAATTTGGTAAAAGACGGGAGGAGGGGTGCGGCCTGGACCGCTGTTATCATTTTGCAGTACGGATTAATCCGTACTTCATGCAGGTCCCCAAGAAAATGGTACCGTGCATGTAGGGTCACGCCCTAACAAAGGATTGGGCTGTCGTTTCGAGACCATGCACCAACACCTCTCCGGGTACCTTGCGATGATGTCTCCGTTTTGTGTGGCTAATACCAGCACGTGTGGCTGCTTGAAAATTTACGATGTCGCGGTGTCGTCAATTGAGGTACTTATCTCTTCGTCACTTCTCCAACTTTGTCCAAGTGATGGGCTCTGGAATTGGAGGTCTGTTAAGAGGGGTCGTCGAGGGAAACTTTTCTCCCGTATTAGATTTGGGGAAATGGACCCTTCACTAACAATGGGTCTGTGATATACGTTAAACTTGGAGAAATCTTTGGAGAAACTTGGAGAACTTGGAGAACTTGGACCTTCAAAGTTTTTCTTCCATTGCCAGCAGGAGCTGCCGGTAACGTGGACGGATGAAGACTGGTGCCCGACCAGCGGCCTCTCACCGAGCCACAGGCCAGGGGCGCGTGGTACATCCACCAGCTCTTCCAGAAATTTGTTTCCCATGGCTGGACCATAGACTCCGAGTCCTACAAGATTCACAAAGTTCTCATGAAACATCACGACGATACTCCGTACTTTTCAACTGCTGGGTTTAGGCAGCAAGGATGGTGAGGTATCCGTGGGCTATGGTCCGCCGCCAGGGCTCGCATTTGTTCAGGAGCTAATACGCACTTATCCGTATGTACGTGGCTCACGCTAGCTTCAGGTCCAGGTAAGGTGCACACGGCCGCTCGGCGAGTTAAACCTAGATGCAGTGGCTGTATTGGCGCAGACAGATATTTTCTCAACGACACAGCCAGCTCCAGTTGCAACACGACAGGATGAAGCAAGACGGCCGCACAAAGCCACGCTCTTTCGCAGTCCGGGTCTTATCAGGCAGCAATGTGTTTTGCCATTGCCCTGGGATTGTTCAGCGGGACATGTTCTGGGCTTTTGGTCAGTGAGAACAAGTGTTTCTTTGGCCACCAAGACCCACAGTCAAGAAGTGTCTGTTTAGACATAAAGACCTATGGACGGAGCAATCGTGCGGTTCGTACGACAGGGAGATAACTTGAAGTTCTGTTGTTGGCGAGGCAGGAGCGTCTCTTTATCAGGTTAAATTTTGGTTTCCGAATTTGCAAATCCTTGAAAACTGGAAATAAGCGGACCGGTACAAGCTGTCTTTTGTTAGTGAAGAAGTCACCCCGGGGGATTTAAGCTGGAGAAATTAAGGCTGCCTAACAGCGGAGTATTGTGGAAACTCCCGTGGTGTCTCCTTCCCGAGTTGATCGTCTTGTTGGGTTCCTTCCTCCGAGTCCTTTGTCCCGGATGATAAGTAGACTGCGGGCAAGAACAAGTGAAGCAACAGCACAAGAAAGGCAAGTAACTCCGAGTCTGGAGTACGGTTAAGGTTTCACTGTCAGCGCTCCTCCATTCATAAGGTACCTTAGCTAAAGTAGCCGGCGATTTGGCTCGTTCTTTTCTTCTCCAGAAGTTCCAAAGTTCCGTTTGTAGCAACTTTGATACCACACTAGATCTTTTTAAACGTCTGAGCGCATAATACGAGTGATCTTCACGAGGTTCTGAGGATCTCTTGGTGATCCGTGACTGCATACCAGACGTCGGCATAGACCCCAGCGGCGCTTCCCCCAGACACGATCTGCTTCACCGAGCGAGGGCTGAGCACAAATCTCGAGCCTGCGATTGGGTGCTTCACATTCGATGGTTGTGTGGGGGGGGCTTGGACGGGAACTTTTGCGCACCCCCGGACATGCGTGTTTTGGGATCGCTGCCAAGACCTCCCCCCCCCCCCCCCCCCCTCTCGCCGAGGTTTCGTCGATCATGATCCCTGCGAAACACTTACACGCAGTGTGACAGGGATCTTGCGGGCAACACAGTCGATCGGGCCACCGCAAAGACGAGATGCGATTCGACTCCTGTTTCTTAAAAGTTGTCAGTGTCAGTATTGAGTATATGAAAAGTTGTCTTGGGATTGTTTGGCCTGATCACTTCTCACGATGCTGCGCCTCGAATGGTGTTGAAGATGTGAAGACAGTGCACCACGACTAGAGAGGGTTGGCAAATACGAGAAGCATCGTTCGGTTTGGTATGGAGCCGTGAACTGGGCTTTATGTTGAAGACAAAAGTATAAATCTGTGTGCCCCTTCACGTTGGAGCCAAGTAGAGATACAAACAGCCAAGAGTCTTATCAGCTTTCGTCCATCGATTTTCTTTACCTTTCTCCTGTATAATTTTCTGCAGGCCCTGGTGGCATTCTGTTCCTATTTTACCCTCCTATATTGTCTCATCTCAGTCACAATGCGTACTTCAGCTGCAGCATCACTTCTCATCCCACTCCTGGTCACTCAGGCATCCGCTCATGGTGTGGTAACCATGATCAAGGGAGCCAACGGTGTCGATATGCCCGGTCTATCAGGTAACTGATCCACTTAACTCGTCCATACTCTGATCAAAATGCTAACGATGTCAAGTTGCGGATGGTACTCCCCGAGATTGCTCCAGCAACCGGTGTGGCTCCCAGGCAGACACAGCCATCATCCGGGACCGCGAAATCCGTAGCGGCGAGGTCGGTCCTCTCGGCCGTACACAGGGCAACGGTCCCATCGACGCGGCAGCCATGGTAGCAAACTTCATGGGCAGTGCCACCGGCAGTGTTGCCACAAATAACGGGTCTGCCTCGTCTGCCGGGGTGGAAGATGACCTGAGCGCGCTTGGCCGGGGTGGCGGTAAGAACAACAACAAGAAGGCTAGGGGTAGCAGCCCCAAGTCTGCTCGGCAGTTCCTCAAGGGGTTGTTTGGTGGTGGTGGTGCCGATAGCGCTGTTGCTAGCGAGACAAACGTCCAGGCAACTGCGGGTGCGGGCGCCAGCTCCGGTCTGCCGACCTGTGCTGATGATGGCTCTATCGAGATGGTATTTCACCAAGTTTGTCTACCAGACCCACCCACATACCCAGTCCCCAAACATCGCTGATACAGCTTCAGATCAACCAAGACGGCGCTGGTCCGCTTCAGGCAGCCGTTGACGGAACATCTGGCGGGACTGAGGAATCGGCGTTCAAGACTGCCGAGGTGACGCAGGACGTCCCAGGTGTCGGCTTCCAAGGCCTGAGTCTGGCCACCAACAAGGACTTCCCTCTGACCGTGCAGATGCCGGCGGGCATGACCTGCGACGGAACGGTGGCTGGTGTGGACAATGTGTGTGTTGTTCGGGTGCGCAACGGCGCTGCGGCTGGTCCGTTTGGTGGTTCTGCGGCCTTCACCCAGAGTCCAGCGGCTAGGAAGCGTGCGGTTGCCTATCGGATGAAGAAACGAGCGGAGGAATTCCGTGCTTAGATACTCACGGGGTGGGTTTAACCTTTGTTCAAGTGGTTGGATCCCTCTGGGAGAGACATTCAGGAGCACATTAAGCTGTTTGTCACTGCTCACTTGGTCAGGTGGTGGCTGTCCACTCAATCTCACCGAAAGCATCATAGGCATTATTGGTCTGGAAAACAAGCATTAAATTCTCTATATGTTCCAAAAGGAAATCCATCTCCAACTCATAGAGACCTGGCCCAAGTACCTGAATAGATACCGATCAGCCTAGAATGGTACCTAGGTAGGTAATCAAATGACTCCTAGGTAAGGCAGTTATCCTGCTAATACAATCTTGGAAACAATCTTTTCGCAAAAGGACAACAGCGAAGAGGCGTTCATTATGTCAACAGTGGTGACCAATGCCCCAATCTCCTTGCGCACCTCGACCGCGGCCAAGGAATCTATAGCATACACCGACAGTGGTCGGGCCGGGTCCATGGGCTCCGATAGTCGCAGCATGCGGACGAAGCACTTGTTTACGAACTCGACTGCGTGAAAGAATTAGCATGTCTATCTTATATATCTGATGGAAAACGAGGTGGGGGAGGATTCAACTGCATACCTGTCGCTGCTACCTGCGCCGCGTGCTCGGTAGATTCAAACCGGAGCAGCATCAGCAGCGCCTGCATCTCTGCATTGGCACTATTGCCACCATCTCCGGAGGCGGCCGTCTTGCCACCAGAGCCCATCCGCAACGCCGCAAACGGGGCATCTTGCAAAAGCGCCGAGTCAGCAGGTTGCGGCGCGACAGTGCCTGTCACCATTTGCGAAGTGGCCGACGGCGAGTTCGGAAGATGGCCCGACTGCTGCAAGATGGAAAAGTAGAGAATCTGCCGAAGGAGCCCGTTGTTGATGCCCTTGAATGTCCGGCCGTCAGAGTGCTTCTCCTGGAAGCCCTCATTTGGGTGGCAATGAAGCCGTCGTCCTCGATGACGCCCAGGTCGATGGAGCAGGCGGCCTGCCCGCGCTGGTGGCGGTGGGCGGCGAACGAATCGAGAAACAAGTTGGCCGCGGCGTAATTGGCCTGCTCATGCTGCCCAATGACGCCCGAGATACTTGAGAGCATCGTGAAAAATTCTAACTCAAGGTTTAGCTTCTCGGCCGCTTCGTGGAGGTTCCATGTGCCTTGCATCTTGCAGCCAACGGTTTGTTAGTACTCCTCCAGTGTCATGAAGTCAAACGGTCGATCCTATAACGATCTTAGATGCCGTTTCTTGCCATCATGCTAACAATTGAAATATGGCAAAGAAAAGACTTACCCGGAGGACCATGGCACCCTGGATGATACCATCTCTAGGATAGGCTGTCTGATTAAACGCCCGCTGCACTTCCCCCTTGCTCGTCACATCAGCAGTCAGAACATCAATATTCGATCCGAGCGCTTTGATCTGCTTGACAATAGATCGGGACTTTTTGTCCGTGTGTCCGCTCCGGGAGATGACAGCCAGTTGCTTCGTACCACTCTTGGCGAGGTAGATTGCCACCGCTCCGCACAGTCCGCGAAGTCCACCCACAATGAGATAGGTGGCATCATCACGGAAGTGAAGATGCTTTAGAGCGCGTAGAACCTTTTTAATTATAGTTAGAATATTGGTTTTCGTTAAAAGCGGCAAATGGAAACCTACCGGAACTGAAATTTTCGTATTGGGCCGGTTCGAAATCACAACCTTCCCAATGTGTTTGCCCGGACGCAGAAAACCCACAGCGTTTGGAACGTCAGTGAAAGGAGAAGATGTGAACTGGGTTAATGGGCTTGACATGGCGTCCCTCGAGCAGTTCAAAGAGCTTTGTCATGAGATTGTTAAAAACAAATGGCTATCAGCCTACAGTAACCAGGCGAGTGGCCGGTTGCAAACGAGTACTAGTACTTACCGAGAAATGAGATGATCTGGAGCTCTCTGGTGAGACATGTCAACGGCCCTCAGGGAGATGTTGCGATCAAGAATATCCTTCTTACCAGTCTCAACCATCATACCTCCATCGGCCAGAATGCGGAAAGATTCATCCAACATGTCACCAGTCAAGGAGTTGAGGATGATATCTACCCCTCTGTCAGCAGTAGCAGCCATGATCTGGTCACCAAAAGATGTATTCCCGGAGTTGAAGATGTGGTCGTCGTCCAAGCCAAAAGTCGATTTGATAAACTCTCTCTTGTCAGGAGATCCAACTGTTGAAAATACCTGATGTCCGAGAGAGTTAGTTGTGATCCAAAATTGCAAATAATAGCCAGGAACTAAGTAGTGCTCACATCAGCACCGGCATATTGTGCCAACTGCATCGAGGCAATACCAACACCTCCCGCCGCAGAGTGAATGAGTACTGTTTTGCGGTCATCGATGTCGGCCATGTCAAACAAAGAGTAGATGAAGTCAAGTAGACACCGCAGAGATTAGTGGCCTCCTCAAACGACATCCAGTCCGGAAGGGTATGGACTCGCCCAGGTCGGGTCCGGACGCGGTTGGAAATAGTGGCAGGAGCAAAAACCACCACACGCTGTCCGACCTGGAGCGAGGTAACGCTTGGGGAGCCCTTGGTAATGACACCAGCTGCCTCTCCGCCCAATTCGCGTTCGTCGCCAGGCACAATTCCCATGGGTAACGACCACATCCTTGTAATTCAGACCGCCGCATGCACCTCGATCTCGACATAACCATCCTCGAGCAGGAGAGGCTCCGCTGTCAGTTCGTGGTAGTGAATGGAATCCATATCACCCAGGCGCTCGGCGCCCAGACTGATGATGGTCTCACAGGCATGAATATCCAGAATCTCAGTCTTGCGGTCGCTGGGATAATGGCCTTGAAGCTTGGTAATCTCCCAGTCCGGCAGCAATCGACTGATATGTAAGACGCCACCTCGCTCGACAAAACTTGCTCTCGATTTGGTCTGCTGTCACGGGCTGGCGCAAGACATCGAGACAGGACACGATGGCTGCACCAGTGCCATCTCCGGTCGTGTGCTCGACATCCAGGTTGACGAGGCGGGCACCCTCTTCTGCGCGGATGGTGCGGAAGAATCCATTAATCGCCGCGGCGTTCATGTTGGTGACATTAAAATGAGCGCCGGAGGTGACCCAGAGGATCTTTCATTGCTTTTGGATGAGGCTCTTCAGAGTGTCCCATTGTTTGGCATCTGGAGAGACCATGATGGGGGATACCAGCTCGTCAAGAACAAGTACAATCTGGTCAGCGGTGATTGTGGAAAGATCGGCGAGCTTCTGGATGTTCCAGCCGCTTTGGACAATGTGTCCTAGAACCTTACTGGACGCTTCATTCACGGAGCTGGCGAGGCTGATAAAGCCGACCGTCGGCAGTGCCGAATCCCGAGACGTCTTGGTCGAGTGAACCTAGACAATCGAAGTGTTTTCATCAAGAGAATGAGCACTTCCGAGTCTGCCCAGTGGAATTCCGGGGCCGGCACTCAGGACGATACCCCCTTCCTCGACAGACTTGGAAACAATCGTCAAAACTCGGTCTCGAGTCGTCGTATCAACGAGCACCGAAGCGTTGACGATGATGAGGTCGAACTTGGCGCCTGCCACGATGGCATCGGTCTTGGTGACATCAAGCAAGCCAAATTGTGCCGATGGGGCGTGAGGTGAATGGAGTGCCTGGGCACCGACCAGTGTTTTGGGATCGCTGACGACAAAGTTGTACCGAGAAGCGGCGGCCCGGATAGGATTGGTCTCTTCCTGGACCCACAGACTCGAGGTGTCCTTTGGGTTCAAGTTCAACTCTAGGACAGTGAGGGTGGGATTCTTATGCGCAATCAGATCGATCAGGTGCCGAGCCGTCTTGTCCGTCTCCCGTAGAAACTACCGCAGCTTAGGCTCCGGTGAAGACAGCAGGAGTGAAACATCGGCTTCCCACGCTGGGTACGTAAAGAGATGCTTGCCACCCTCCTCCTCGCTAGTCTCGATATCACGCGTAGTCAGGCCTTTCATCTCGAGAATGAGTGACCCGTCTCTAGGGTCGTAGAGAGACAGGTCGGAACCATAGTCGCGATGAAGGTCCTCTCTCCCAATACCGAGGAAGCGCGCCGATGCCAGGGCAATCGCCTCTGCAGGCTACTCTCGGCGCATAGGAATTACAAGGCTGCTGCGAATCTGCGGCACATGGACGGCTCCCACCAACGGCATGTCGCCCTTGGAGATGGCCAAAATACCAATGTAGAAGCACGCATCGATGCTGGCGGGATGAACGGGATAGAACGACTGCCCGTACGTGGACGGCGGAGGATCCATTGCGACGGTCGAGCGGCTCTCGGTCTTGGCCATGGTAGCCTTCAAACAGCAAATGCTTCTGGAAGCAAGGCCCGTAATTGTAACCCCACTCCCCCACCGCCTTGTAAATCATGCTGGCGGGCGTGGCAAGCTCCAAGGGCTTCAGACCGTCATTTGAGGGTGGTGTTTCCTTGAAGTCGGTTTCGACCGAGATCAGACCCGCACAATGCTCGATGTAGACGGCTTGCTTGGTCGAGCAGACGCGAAACTCGTACCAATCGCGGATGAATCCTCCACGCGCCGGGGTCAGGAACAAGGTGTAAGTGGCCGGCTCGTCCTCCTCGAGCACCAAGGCGCGCAGAAAACGGATGTCGCGGAAACGGAACTGATATCGAGCAGGCTCCTTTTCTTCCCACTTGGTGACCATGGCCACCTGGTACATGGCTTCCACTGCCATGGCACAGTAGCCTGCCCCCGGGAAGATGATCTGATTGCCCATCATGTGGTCTCGTAGCCAAGGCATGTCGCCTAGCCGGAGGGTCTTTTGGAAAATCGGGGGCTGCCAGGCTGTACCGTTCATCTTGGAGCCCAGCAAATCGTGGTAAATGAACTTTTTGAAGCGCCAGTCTCGGCTAGCCTGGGTCTCGTGCCAGTACCGCTGTGAGTGATTCCACACGTAGTTTGGTAGATCGACAATCACCGAGGGGTCCTTGGTCTCGTGCGTGCGGTTGACCTTCCTGAGGTTCACGGACCCGCCGAGCACGAAGAGTTGACCGGCGACGTTGTCCAGGGACCGGCGACGTTGTCCAGGGATTGAATCGAGTCCGGGCCGCGCTTTAAAGCCGACGTGTACTGACAGTCGGCGGCAGCGCCCGACAGAGACTTTCTGATCTGGGCGATCGGACCTGAAGGGGCATTTTTGGGACCAATTTCAATCAGAAAGTTGATTCCGGCTCGTGGGTCTTGTAGAAGTTCCTTGGCTGCCTCGGTAAATCGGACTGGGGAAACCATGTTGTTCTTCCAGTACAAGGTATCTGGCACTTTTGTGAGGATCTGGCCAGTGACGGAACTGTACATCCTAGCTGTGGACTCGCTCGACGACGTGGTGGTGTTTTTGAGAATCATCTTCTCATACAACTCCCCAGTCGGCGCCATGTAGTCCGAATGGTACGCGGCATCGACCAACAGTAGTCTGGCAAAGTGACCGTCTGATTTCAGACGCTCCTCGAGCGACTTCAGGGCCGCGGCGCTTCCAGACAAGGTGAGACTGCTGGGGCTGTTGTAGCATGCAATTTGCACCTTGCTCTGGGGATCGATATACCTGGGCCGTCTCAACGTCGATGCCAACAGCGAGCATACCCAGTGGCTTCTTTGGCTGAAACGTTTTGGTCGCCTGACCACGGTAATAGGCGATCTTGATGGCTTCGTCCGGCATGATCAGACCAGAAGCGACTGTGGCAGCGATTTCTCCAGACGAGTGTCCTATCACGGCCTCTGGATGGATCCCCCAGTCCTTGACAACCTCGAGTATGGCCAGTTGCAGTGCAGTAACGAGAGGCTTCGAGAATTCAGGCTGTCTCAGAGCTGCCGGATCTCGCTCCTGCGTCAGTTCGGCAAGCAGAGACCAGCTGGGTGGATCGGGAAGCTTCTGGAGGACCTGGTCTAGATCCTCAATCAACTGTCTTGCCTGTGGGAAGGTCTTGATGAGGTTCGATCCCATCTGAGACCACTGTGCTCCTTGGCCAGTAAAAATGAATCCAACCCGGGGTTTTGAAGATGCCTTTTGCCCAAAGTGCAACTTCCCCTGATCTATGCCGCTGCTGGTGTGGCTGACCAGGAAAGCACGGTAGTAGTGGTGGCTCCTGCGCTCGTAAAGAGTGTGGGCCAGGTCATCGATGTCGACCGAGACACTGGGGTTGATCAGGTGCCCGGAGAGCGCGCTGATGTAGTTTTTTCAGTGATGCGTGGTCGTTTGCCGAGAAGACAAGGACCTTTGGTGGAACATCCTATATGCTGCCCGAATCTTGCTCTCTGTCATTTTATAATAATGTGAATGTGCCGGCCAACGCGACGCAGGATGATTCTGGCATCTGAGGTTATTTTGGTGAAGGTACAGAGGGCTCGATGAGAAAGCGACATGTAATAAGCCTAACAATTAGTTCTAATCAGTAACGATAATATTTTGGGCCTTTGGTGAACGAAGAAGGTCATCGTCCAAGATGTCGGTAGGGTACTGCGATGCCCCCTCGACCGGGGTTGGTGTTGTTCTTTTCCACTTGGTCCTGATAATGAAGCCCCCGCCATCAGACCATTGATCTCGGAAAAGGTTGTCTCGAGGTCTCTGCGGTGTCTCTCAATTGCAGATGGTGTGCCACGTCTGGTACCTGAAGCCCAGGAGTACTTTGTCGCGGCGTTTTTCTCCTAAGAAGAAACTGACCGGGTTTCTGGCCGGAAGACATGCTTGCGATTAATCGGTGGGTGTCGGGGGTACAAGTGGCAAGGCAACCAGCTGCGGCACTTGTACGTGTCAATGGAATGGAAAATGGGTCGATGTGTAAAATCAGGCAACTACCAAAGGAAAGAAAAAATGCAACTGGGCTGAGGGGATATTTTGGGGCGGATGGCGTACCTCTCGTTAACAAATACCGCCTGGCGCTCTTACGGAATGCGTCTTGATAACATGAGGGTCCAAACCTGCCAGGACAATGACTTATACAAGACGATTTATATAGTCCAATTAGCATTAGATTAGACAGGGCTCGGTGTGGTGGCTGCTGGATTCCGCCGAGATATGATAGGTGAATCGATGTAGACAGAAAGTCCATTAACAAGCCCTCGCTCAGATTGTTCAGAGACCTGTTAGCTATAAGCGCTCAACGATTTTTGGGCGTCTCTACTCCCCGCATCCAAGGCTTCCGGAAATACGCCCCACCTCCACTTCTCTCGAACTCTGACATCGAAATCAGATCTTGAAAACAGACTTGGAACAAAGACATCAGGAAATATCTCAACCAGCAGATTGTGCAACAACAGCGGTATCATGGACTCTCAAGATATGCCCGCCGTGGTAAAGAAACTGCGCTCCCTCGCCATCGCCGGCCACAATGCTCGTATTACTCCCGACCGAGTCCTCGACACAGAACGCCAGAACATTCTTATTCGTGCCATAAACAACCTTCTCTCTACATCTAATGCCATTTTGACTTTCGCCCAAATCATCGATGACCTCCCCACATCCGACGTCGGCTTCGACCGCCGGTCTTGCCACATGGCCGACGACCACCCGCTCGACTCACACAAAGACCTCTGCCCTGGATCACTCGCAGAAGCCCGTGAGCTCTGTCTTCAATGGAAGCCCGAGAACATCGAATTTAGCCCATCCCTTCTTCTCGCCTTCCAGTATTCTCTCCCTGGAACCAAAACCTTCGAAATTCGCCTCGTCGAACTCGTCGCCGTCTCCATCCACCAGTTTGGCGCCCTGCTCTACCAGCTCGACTTCAGACTGCACAAGGGCGATATCGATGCCGTGGTGAACTACAAGTCACCGCTGCCGGATTGGTATACGGGGCCTGTGATCCACGACCCGCTCCCGCCAACGACGTTCTACCACGGCTTGTACGGCGAAGACGACATCTATCCCGAGGGCGCAGCCGACATGGTTGGCTACTGGGCCGAGGACCGGATCCTTGGCGGCGTCGTGCTGTTTGATCGCCGCGCGGAGGAGAGGGGGGAAGCTGCGTCCTGAGGAGCACCGCCAAATGTCTACCTCCATCTGAATCGTCAGGGGATCACGAGACGGATCAACCAGCTGAGGGACGAGCAGCAGAGAGCGGTGGTAGATTTCTTGTTGCGTTCCGACAAGGAGGGTTATGCAAAGAAAAAGCAGCAGCAGTTGGAAAGTGAGCAGGGGCTCGATACTGCTGTTCCGCTGCCGACGCTGGTGGATGACATGAATAGGGTGCGGTTCAACTCCCAAGGTCTCTATTACAGGGCGTGGAATATACCGCGACATATGGGAGCGGAAGCCGGCCACGTCGAGTGAGATACACCATGCCGCCCGGCGTCCGAAAGACGAAGTTGATTGCCCAGAGATCATCGGAGATCTTGTGCACGCGCAGCTGGTGCTCGGACAGCCGGTGTCAGAGGATCTTTTGAAACAGGTTGCGGCCGGAAGGTCAGCGGTGACGGATGAAGGACTGATAAAGAGGGTGGGCGACGAGCTCAAGAGATAGAGGGTAAGAGGGATCCGGATTCGGAGTCAAATAGATTCCAATGTCACAAAACTGACTCAAGGAATAACCGAAAGACTGCAAGGAACTTGAAGTAGAATTGGTGATTGGCCTTTCTTAATGAAGATTAAATTTGGCCGTCCAGGGTCTGCTTAGAAGCAATCGTACTCAGAAAGTTGTGGGATTAATCGCTAACGCGGCCTAGACTTTGGACCTGACCTTGCGGAGAACAAGATCCGTTTTTCGGTCAAATCTGGTAAGGATAGTCCGCTGGGAATCTGGGCGACGTGGTAGTCTATCTCAAGACCGGGCCCATCTCTCCCGGCCGCACCGAGTCTGGAGCTCCGCTTGGACGGATGTCGACTGAAAGACATGCTGATGTTTCTTGGCTTCCACTTGGCGTGCGGTTTAAATTTTCGTGTTTAGACTGCTTCCATGGCCGTTTGGGAGGAAATTTGCGGCAAGCTTGGAGTCGGACCGCCCGCCCATGCAAACGACATGGATCTGCCAATACTGATATGCCAGCGGCACCGATCAATTCGCGCTGCGGCCGTCTATACCCTGCCAGTCTGAGGTACGACAAGAAAGACAAGGAGAGCGAAAAGAGTGGCAAACCCAAAATCGGAAAGCCAAGGTGTCGAGCGCGGGACTGCGAATTGAAAGGTGAGAGGTGTCCTGACGAGTATAGGCACTCATCAAGTCCAACAGGCTCCCCATCAGTTTGCATTGTCCCACATTATTCCACCCTGATCACGATGCTAATCAGATAGTTACTACGTTACCTAGTATCTCGACCACGCCCCCTGACGATTCCGAGGCCAAATGCATACAGACCCATCACAGGCCGAACGAGGACGTACAGCTGGCCGGATACTTCACGTCGGTGACGATCAAGTGGTTGACGTTTGAGTCATGCGCATACCCCTGCAGCTGGGTTCTCTTATTTTGTTTCAATGTCGACGACCGGTAACGCCCAATATTTGATAAAGATGAGGTATCAGAAAAAAGACAGGAATGAATGATGATAGTTGATTAGAGTCAGCTACTTCTTTTCGTAGATGCCTAGGACACTTTTGCACTCAATCAACCTAGAATTCCCACCATGACTTCTACCCGAACGCAATACGCAGGTGCAGGATAACGAACTACCAAAGTCATGCTGGAGTCGAGGCTATACGCCGGTAAGCTCCCTGTACACATCCGAGCAAAGCAAGGAGCTAATGTTGGGCTTCATTAGACACCTACCCTATAATATCGTCGAGTTTGCGTTACGTCTTGGGTTGTTTGACGAAGCGAGCGAATACGCGGTTGCAGGTGATTACTAAGACTATTACCCCGACACAAGCATCGGGCTACCAGGCCCCTGACTGATACACGTCCAGAACTAGGCCAACCCAAAGGCAAACAATAATGCACTTCTTCAAGCTCGTGTCCATTATTGTGGCCGGTGTCACGGTACCTGTACAGGCGACGCCAATATCCGATACTACAAACTTTCTCTGGTAGAGATGGTGTCCTTGTGGGGGATGATGGCTCCCTGACATCGATGAAAAGCCCCGACCAGGAGGCCAACATCAGCGCGGAGTAAGTACCCTTCTCCCCGCCCGTTCATTTCCATGCTGGTCATGGTAGCTAACAAAGGGCCGGACAGTGACACCAATCAAAAGAGACGGCAGAGCCTCTCCTTCACCGTTTGGGTCTGGCAACCCAACTGTGGAGGCCAGTCGTACACCTGGACCGGCCCCGTACTCAGCAGATGTTACTCCTATCGCGACGCCGGCGGGTACGGGCAGGACATTTTAGTCTTGGAGATTCAATCGCGCGAGCTGCACCGCCAGGTTCTACACGTCGTCGTTAAGAGTGTGGCGGGAGTCCGAGCGACTGGCCTATTTTCAAGCGTGACCAATGGTTATGTCAACGCGGTGGGACATCAATTAAGAGCATCCATTTTACTTGCTATTCTGGTTAGTTGTTAGTGGCTATTCTCGTTTAAAGGCTCTGGGTGGGTGTCCAAATGTGGTAAAGAAGGGGGGCGAGAGTATCGTGAGCTTGGTGCAGCTACCTTTAATTTAGAAACTTCACCTCTGCCAATCCGGCGCTCGAATGACAGCACGAAAACAACATCAAACTCACAAATAAGTGTCGATATCGTTTAACCTCATAGACTGGAGAATGTGACAGCAAAGCGGCGGCGGCGGATTTGGAAGACAACAGGGTCGAGAAGGATGACGGAGATAAGTAGGGAGACAAACAGTACCTATGCCAGAACCGTGCTAAGGAACAATCAAAGACGAGTTCATTGGTTGAACGGAGTAGCATTTGGGGCAGCCTTTGAGTCCATTCTTCCCTATCCGTATCTGATCAAAGCCAGAACACATTTCACATGTGTATGTTCAAATTGTTGACTAAATAGTCATCATGATCATCGTATCGAACGGGCACAAAAGGACGGTCGGCGAAGACCCATTGATTTGCCTAATTTTGGAAAGCGAGTTGCAGGGAGTATAACGGACCTATATGTTGCCCGAATCTTGCTCTCTGTCATTTCCTTGTTCGTGAGTGGGCCGGTGCTGTTGCCGCTTTAACCTGTGCGGTGGGTGTGTGGTAGGTGTGCGGCGGGTGTGCGATGGGTGTGCGATGGGGTGTGCGATGGGGTGTGCTGAATGTGGCGGTGTCTGGGAGCCTTATTCTGTCACTCCGGCTAGATTGTTCCGAACCAAAATTAGAAGAGTATTACAGGGGTGCCTTTCTAGACCCAATATAATTCTCCTTACATAATTTTTTTCAACGACGTGTTGAGGAGGGATTTTATCTGAAGTCGTATGTCGACGTTCTGTTAGCCCCGAGGTCTGGTGACTTTGCTTTGATTTGGGTCAACACGGCATACGAAGGGTTGGGCAACAGACTGCTAAGGGGCCGACCGGGGCGATGAAACTGCATTGAGCCAACCATAGACGATGGGTAGCTAAGATCGTACTCCCACGCCGTCGTCTCTCCTCGCACTACCGCGACCCTCGACCGAAGCCTTGCGGGCATAGCAGGGCCAGCCGGCTCCTGTAGGCAATACCTCGTCTGACGCGGGACAGGCATCCGATCCTGAGGGCGTTACATACAGCAAGACCACTGGCGAGATGTCTTAGGTTAGAACCAGGACTTGGGGTTCGACATACGCCAAACTCACGGCGTCTTTCCGGACTTTCTCCTCTCGAGTCCGGCGAGGGGCCCGATCGAGAGGGTACGAGGCTCAATGGCTCAGAGAGCAAAGGCGACAGCCACGGCGCTGACGAAGTTGAACCCCCTTTGCGTTGGCTCAAATTAGGATGGAGGCCGGGGATCTACAGTTTGCATCCATGGGATTGGTTTGGGACAAGACCACGCCCTCCTCGCCGAGTCGAGGGAAGGTCTGCACAAGGGTCACGGCTTCGCCGAGAGCCATTCAATCTGTTTGCAGTTGCTTCAAGGTCCGCCATACCCGCGGGAGCAATTCCCGCAGAGACCGAAACGATGCCTGGTGTGTTGGTGGGTTGCTGCATCGGACTTTCTGTCCCTCAAGATCTTGGCATTCTATGAATGTACTTACCTCCATATTGGGTAGAACTAGTGAATTCCCGGTTTCCTTTCCCTTTATTTCCTCGATTTCCATGTGACCTTTACGCACTAACCATTAGTTAACGTCTACCTCCAATGCAACTTCTCATATTTACACGCCAGACGCCTCGGCTATCATCGACGTCTTCTCTCGTCTACCTTCTCCTTTCTTCAACAAGGATGTTCCGCCGGTGAGGGAGTATTCCTGTGACGATCTGTTCAGTTTACGAAAGACTACACACCATTCTCATACGCAGGAGATAGGAGATCTGTCTTTCGCAGGTATGTGGGCGCGGATACCTCTCATTCCGCTGCAGGACCGCAGGCTGAGGCACGAATGAGTGGAATTCGCGCTGAGCGTTTGGTCTCGTGTTCATACAAGCCGGGGCCTGTTGATGATAGATTCATGGGCAAAGGTGGTGACCGGGATGCGCAGGGTCTAGGAGGCCTCTCTTCTTTAAGTGGATGACGTGGACTTGCTCGTCGGGTGATGGGAATATCAAAGGTGATGTGTCTTGCGTACCAGGTTGGTAATAGGTCGCTTAGGGGGTCTGATGCCCCTTTCTCAGGCAGATGGCGCGGGATCTCTCGTTCCTCCGGTTCGGTGTAAGACCGTTCAGGGTAGCGTGTCCTGCGTACGAAGTTGGTTGACGGGGTGCTCACACTTCGGTAAAAGTCTGTAATGTGTCATTTGCAGGGTTACGAAGCTGTTGGGTGAAGCTTGGTGCACATCTCTCGTTCACCTTGCAATATGGTCTGCATTAGGTCGGCAACCAAGGCAGCAGGCAATTTGCTATGCCAATTCCTCTGCCTCAGGACCAGGGTGGAATGGGGTTTCGGTAAGACGCTCTCCCTACTCCTTCTTCGGGCTTTCTTCTTCACTCTCTAAACTAACTTAATTCATTAATGCTAGAGACGACTCGGAGGCATTGGGATATGGGTTGAAACTAGAAGTCTAAGGGCAGTGGCATCAAATTATTGGCCCTTATACGACTGATCCTCCGATGGCTCCGTCTACCCCGACCCAATAGTAAGATTATAGCGTTCACTCGCACATCGAGAAGCAGTAGGGCGTGGGAGGAAGGCAGAGACGGACTGTACCTGGGGTGGACGTTGGCGCTGATAACACAGGGCTTGATGCTTGGTGGACCACGATCTCAACGTTGCCCAAAACATCCCGAGATGTCCTCCACAACCTGTTGCAGTTCTTCCGTGAAAGGATCCCTGCCTTGCTTCTGCGGTCTCTTCCTCTTCCGGGTTTGGCCGTTTGGGCTGAGCAGGCCAAGAGGTTGGCGATCACGGACCTCTGCTCTCTCGAAGTCAACGACCATAACATTTCGGTCGTACAAGACGTTGCGTACTTCCGCATCGCGGTGGAAAACTCCAAGTCGATGAATTTCGGTATAGGCCATGGTGATTGCGTCTCTGGCAACCACCTTGTCGACCCGGTCAACGCATTTGGACAGTGGCTGGCCAGCCCAACTAAGCAGTAGGAAGTGCTTGGAAACACGGCCATCGCAGTAGTATGGGAGAACCAGGTCTATTAGACCAAGACATACCGGAACGTGCCTCCCCTGAATAGCAGAGAGCTGGTTGTAGATGTCCTCCTCATTCTGTAGACGACCACGATTTGCTGACTCGACGCCCTTGGCAACAAGTGTGTAACCATGGGTGGACAGTCGGACCTTGAAGAGCGACCCGACAGCTCCCGCTAGGTAAAGCGGTGCGGAGTCCGCGTCACGGCCGCGGTCACGGGCTAGCTGTGCGCGAAGAAGATGCAGAAAGTCAACACGGCTAATGTGGCGTGGTCTATGACAAGGAGCGTTCGGGCAGGACTGGTCCATCGGCCCGCCAAGTGCAAGCCCAATGAGGCACTGATGGGTGCAGTACGCCCGGTCCTGTATGTCCGGCCGCCCTTCCCTTTCGCTACCACTTCCCCTCCCAGAGCTTGCACCTGATGTGGCGCCGCCAGAGGCGCCTGATGTCGCAGGTTTCCTGCCAGAACGAGTCAACCGATCCGCTGTTGGCGAAGGGGGCGGCGGTTTGTCATCGTCATCATGTCGTAGACCGGACTTGATGCTGGCCTGCTTGCAACGTAATCGAGTCTGAATTGGCGAGCGCGTAAAGCCTTGCCAGCGCTGGGGGTTGTATGGGGAAGCACGTTCTTTATCCTTGCGAACTGTCGCTGGAATTTTGCCCAGCACATCTTCGAATTCCACGTCCCAAGTGTCAAGGCGTTCAGCGGCGTCGTGCCATGATTGTGGGGGCGGTGGCGTACGGAGGGCCTGGAGGATGAAGGCGAAGACGTGTGCGACAGCCGTGCGATGGAGTCTGTTCTTGTCATCCTCAATGACATCAAGGTTCGGTACGCACACATGGTAGAAGACTGTGGCGGGATCGTCCGGAATATAGAGAAAGACGAAGACTTGTCCTGTACAGACGTATCCATATTTTATGCCCTTGCCGACCATGTAGGAGAAGAGTTGCGTGACGACAGCGGCGGTGAGCGCCCTCGACGCGAGGACAAAGCCCTCGCAGTCCTTATTGATCACGTCTCGTCCCGGCTGGATATCGGATGCCAACCCGGTCACAATTTCTTCCTGGCTTAGCTTGTGTGGCGCCTTGTACTCAATGGCCATCGCCGGGATGTTGGCGCCGTCTGCCGTCCTGTATATGCAAAACTGGTCCGCTCGGTTGCCTTTCCCTTTCGCGGGGCGGCGTGGTTTTCGGATCGCTGCGGTCGTTGTGAGGGTTGTGTCTGCGGAACTGTTCTCGGCAAGGGACATGCGCTCGAGAGGCTCGGAAATTCTGTCGTCGACGGCGCCTAGATTCGTGTGTCTCTCGAACGTCACGGCTCCCCGCAGGCCAAGGGAGTCTCGGAGCTGCGTGTTTTCAGATACTGCATCAACTAGCTTCCGTACTGCATGCTCGACGGTGTTGCGCTCGAAGGAGCGGAGGCCTTGCTCGCTGCTAATGGGGCTGATTAAAGACTTAACATAGGCCATCTGGTGTGGGGATGGGAACACAGGGTTATTGGCGAAGGACGGGTTGGAGAGCTGTTCCCATATTTCTTCCTGTCTTGCTGGAAAGTCGTACCATTCGGCGATTCGTTGGGGGTAAATACGGCCGACGGGATTGGTCGTGTCGCCTTGGGTGGTCAGAGAACGGTCGGTGACTACCCGGATAGCAAGACTGAGGGAGTGACAGGTCTCAAGATAACGCTCCAGTGGTTGTGGTTGTGATGCTCTTGCGACCTCTTCGGCTTCTTCGCGTCGGCGCTGCTCGTCTTCGCGTCGTCGCTGCTCGTCTTCGCGTCGTCGCTGCTCGTCTTCGCGTCGTCGCTGCTCGTCTTCGCGTCGTCGCTGCTCGTCTTCGCGTCGTCGCTGCTCCTCTTCGCGTTGGCGTTGCTCCTCTTCGCGTCGGCGTTGCTCATCGAAGGCGCGAGTCTCCGCTTCCGAGGCCCGGCGCTGCTCCTCTTCGCGTCGGCGTTGCTCATCGAAGGCGCGAGTCTCCGCTTCCGAGGCCCGGCGCTGCTCTTCGGAGGCGCGAGTCTCCGCTTCCGAGGCCCGGCGCTGCTCTTCGGAGGCGCGAGTCTCCGCTTCCGAGGCCCGGCGCTCAGCTTGCACAAGAGCCTCTCGTAGTCTCGCAAGCTCGTCGTCCATTGCAACAGAGAAAAGACGTCGTGCCGCTGACGTGGTGGACCTTGATGATCTGGGCAGAGGATGGCTGAAGCGATTGTTTGGGTTCGGACCTGGCTGACAGAAGTGACGTTGCCAAAGGAACGTGCACCCGGAATTATTTCCGACGAGAACGGCAAGTTCTGGGCCACTGCCTGATAGAACCAATTGTTAGTGTAGCCTTAATGACTACACGATAATCTTAACACTCACCAAGCAAAGGAGCAGACGAGACGTCGGTGATTGTTGTCTGAACCAATCGGTAAAGCTTCTGCGACAAAGTGCTAGACCCAAAGCCTTGTATGCTCTGTGGAACCCAGTTCTAGTCTGCTCAGGCGAGAGCAACTCAATCCTCGGGCGGTGGATTTGCGACGTTTGGTTGGGATCCAGCTTGGAATGGGCGCTCTGGCCGAGCATGACGCAGACCTAAGCTACCATTGTTGGAAAAGGCCTCGCAGCCTACCCCTCAATCTTTGCAAATGGATCAACCGTCTGCACAATAAAGAAAAGCTCCCTTGCCGACCACTCCACAACCGTCGCACTCCCCGCTCAGGACGAGCCGTGAAATTCCGGCAGTCGTTGTGTGTCCCCCTTTTTTGATTATTATTGTTATTATTAAGAAAAAAATATAAAAAACAGTGCTTGGATCTGGATTATAACATTGACTCATGCTATGGACAATCCTTTTGCTGGCTCTTTAACCCCTACTTGCTGGAGGAATCGTTGGTGGAGTTGGAAATTTAAGGCTTTAGTTAAGCCATCGGCCGTCATGCTGTTTGAAGGTGTGTATTCAATGTTGATCCTGTTACTACTGACTTCCTGGCGAAGCCAATGGTTGTGAATATCCACGTGCCGGAGCTTTGTTTGCAAGGTAGCTATTTCTGCAGTAACTAGCCGAATGGTTTGTTTGTTGTCACACTGGATAGTGATATGGTGGTCATCTAGTTGAACAGTTAATTCAGCTAGTAGTCGGCTTATAAAGAGACCTTCTTTTGTCGCTTGGGCCAGGGCTAGGAGCTCAGCTTCTGTGGTGGAAGTGGTGACGGTATCTTGTTTGTTTGCCCTCCAGCCGACTAGGCCGCCAAACAGCTTCATGGTGTAGATTTGCAGAAATCCCGCATCTCTGAAACAAATCCAACTATAATTTTAGGTTTACCGTACGTTATATATTAGTTGAGATTTTGATAATGCTATACTTTACTTTCGACTTATACGACTTGTATCCTTACTTTTAAACTGTAATACGGCCAATACTAAAAGCTGAATTTTATTGTATTAGGTACATGCGAGAATGTAATTATTGAAAAGACTGTGAAAAGGAGTTTCCTCTCGTTTTTACACAAGGTACATCCGCCAAGGAATCGAAGTCTAAAGTTGTTTTTATCTTGAATTTCACCTTTCGTCGTTCTATTTCAACTTGGCCCATCATTTGATATTACGCCCATTTCTCCTCGCACCACTTCCAGAGCTTCTCTCCGTAGCCCAATCCTCCCTCGGCCTCGGAACCTCCCGCCTTGATCAAATCCTGCCGCCCCGTAGCCGCATTGGCACGGACTCGACCCCAGGGGATGATATAGGACCCACTCTCCTCCAGCGTGACCTCGGGGGACAGACCAGCAAACAGCTCAGTGTAGGCCCCAAAGATGGGCTTCGACAACATGACCCTGTTCATGACAAACATGACGGGCGCCGGGGTGCCGTCGAACGAGGCCGTCTTCAGGTAGCCAGGATTCAAACATACACTCACGATCCCGTCCTTCTTATACCGGCGCGCAAACTCGCGACTCAGAAACCAGGTGCCCGCCTTGGACGCCCCATAGTTTTGCATCGCGTTTTTCGTCCCCTTGTCAATGACGGCAAAGTCCATGCCGTTCGGCGGCGACCCGGCCTCTGCCAGCCCACTGGACGTCCAGACGACACGCGTCTGCCCCGCGGGGGAGGCGGCCGCCGCGGCGCGGAGTTGCGGGACGAGAAGCTGCGTGAAGAGCAGCGTCGCGACGCAGTGGAAACCGATCATGGGCTCCAAGTCTTGGGCGGTGCGCTGGCCGGGCGTCACGGCATTGGCACCCGTACCGGCGTTATTCCACAGCACATCCAGCTTTGTCTCTTGTTGGGCAAAGGTTGTGGCGGCAGCTCTGACGATGTTGAGATCGTTTAGGTCCAGGTGCAGGAATTTGAGTTGTCCACTCGTTCCAGTAGGAGGTGAATTCGTTGTGGTATCTTTTATAGCGGCTTCTACCTTGTCCTATGTCGGGAGTTGCCATAAGATCAGTATGTGTTTTCCCCATGGAAAATCCATTGATTCCAAACCTACCTTGGAGCGGGAGGCGATGTAGACAGTTGCCCCAGCAGTGTAGAGAATCTTGGTCAACTGCAGGCCGATACCCGCATTCCCGCCCGTCACGATAAACACTCGGCCGCGCTGCGAGCCGGCCGGCACGTCGGCTTCGGTAAAAGTGGGCTTGGGCGGGTAGATTTGCGTCAGGGTGGCGCAGAGACCGGAAAGGGGCGACATGGTGGCTGATCTGGGGCCGGTGTCGGGGAGAAAAGAGGATGGAGATTCTATTACCGCTGCGACGAGACTGAGGTTCTTCCGTCGCTGACGAGACTGACAGGCTCTAGACACTTTAGGTTAAGCAGGGTTGGTATTCCTGTGACGGATTTGTAGAATGCCGAGAGAATGAAAAGGAAGAAAGTGAGGGAGGGATGGAGAAGATGCGACTGGGAGATCAAACTCCGCACGGCTGCGAGATCAAAAAGCCAACCAGATTAAACTCCGCACGGCTGCGACATTAAACTCCGTTCGGCTGCGTGGTAAGCAAGCAGCTCAAGACCCTGATGCCCCACAGAGAAATGCCCCTTCCTTGCGTTATACAATAAGGCAGAAAAGGCCTCCTTATGGGCTGCTTTACGTTCCGCGCTCCTGCGGGCGCAGGGCGTGCATAGTGGTAGACGTTCAGCCCAATATTACCGACCTAGGTAACCCGTAACCATACCGACGAGAGTGTGCTCAGCTTTGCGTGACAGTGATGCTGTTGGAACGCGGCGACGTCGGGGCTGTTGTTGACCTGCACGATTACATGTCGTCGTCGTCCAGCTCGGCTTACTAGCTATAGTTGTGACATGTACAGTACAGGGCCGGCTTCGATGCAGGTCATCAATATAAGCCCACTAATACGATGGTTGGTCCAGTCTTTGCCCGCTTGGGGAACAAAAAAAGATAATTAGGATTGACCAAGTCCTTGAACCAGGTCGGCCCGAGCATCACCACTGCCCAATATGTTCGAGCCCGGATTAACTCCCAGCCTCACCAATGTCACCATCGCAACCACAACCCTCATCATTGTCAGCTATGTACTTGGTGTAGGCATCTACCGTCTCTACTTTAGTCCCCTCGCCAAATTCCCAGGCCCTAAACTAGCCGCGCCGACGGGACTATACGAGGCATACTTTGACCTGATCCCTAAGGGCGGCGGACAATTCCCCTTCGCCATCAAGCGCATGCACGACAAGTACGGGTCCATCGTGCGCGTCAACCCCGAAGAGCTTCACATCGACGACCCGGACTTTTACAACCAGCTGTACCCGACCAACAAACCCTACGACAAGCCCCGGAAAGGGCAGACCGGTCACGCCACCGTCTTTCACGAGATGCTTGCCTCCAACCTACATCCGAGGAACTCGCCCACAAGCATATGCAGCACGAGGCCGAGTCGCTCATCGGCGCGGGCCTCGAAGCCCCTGCTTGGACACTTGCGCTGGGCAGCTTCTACATCCTGCACGATCCCCACATCTACGCCAGACTGCGAGCCGAGCTGGCCACCGCCATTCCCAACGCAGACCAGATTCCCTCCTGGGCAACCTTGGAGACCTTGCCCTACCTTCACCGCAATCATCAGAGAGACTCTAAGAATGGGCATGCGCGTCATCGAACGTCTGGTCCGCATCAACCGCGACCCAACCAAGCCCCTGGGTCTATAACGGCATCATAATCCCGCCCAACACCGCCGTCAGCTTGGACCAGTACCACATGCTGATGAACGAGCGCCTGTTTCCGGACCCCGAGACCTTCCGCCCGGAGCGCTGGCGGGACGACCCTCGAGCGCCCGACGGCATTCGCCCGCTCACTCACTACCTGACCATCTTTGGGCGGGGCACCCGCATGTGCCTGGGTTTGAACTTGGCGTATTCAGAGCTGTATATTGGGTTCGCCACCCTGATCCGTAGGCATGAGCTCCGGCTGGTCGATACGACGGTTCGAGATGTGGTGTTTTACGCCGAGAATACGATTTTGTCGCCTTCGCCTGGGACCAAGGGGATACGTGTGTTAGTAGACAGCTACCTACCTAGATAGGTAGGTATAAGTTGATACTTAGTTGGGGAAAATATTGATAAAGCATGTTTCTTTCTGCACCTAACTTCAAAACCCCAACTTTAGCAAGTTGAAAAGGAACACGGCCCAATAAGATTTCATCACACAGAGTTTGTGCTTGTTTCGCCTGCACGTGAATCATGATTAGATAACTATTAGCTTGGAATATCCTCAGACTGCCTGTCTGCCAGTGAGATGGGCTTCTCGGGCTTCCAATCAAGATAATTGCCGAATTTGGCTGCGAATCATAAGTCTCTTTGCAACAATTTGGAGGCATGCACCAACCCCGCCGCTGTAGGCCTCCCGCATGATAATTACTTACCACACACATCAAAGGTATCGATGTTCGTGGGCCTTCGTGGCCCATTCGTGCCCAGGTTTTCTTCCATCGACAAAATCATATTCAATTTTACCTCCTCCGTCCCCTGAGTGCAGTCGTGATTACTTTTTTAATCTGTCTTAACCCGAGATGGCAGCGTCTCCCAGCGCCCAATACCAACACTTTGTGCCTCAGTTTCTCCTGCGCAACTTTGCTCATCCTTACACGCCAGAGGGATATGATCCAAAGAAGAAAAAGCGCGCCTCGAAGCGCAAGTACGAAAAGGGAATGTTCCCAGGAGACCCAGTCGTCCGGAACATCGATTTCGGTGCCGATCCGCCAGCCATCTGCGAGAAGCCCGTCAAGCGCATCCTCGGTTTGATGAACATGTACGACGACGACAGCAAGTCTGACGCAAAACAGCAGAAACACATCGAGTTGATGTTCTCCAAGCTCGAGGCCCAGGCGAGCCAGATGTTTCGCAAGATCACCAAGGCCTTCGAGAAGCAAGAACCGGGCCTCTGGATCACGCGCGACGAGAGGAACCTCATCCGCAAGTTTCTGTTTATCCAGAAATATCGCGGGCTGACCTTCCACACCCGCTTCAACTACGATAACCCGGACACCTACGAGGCCAACGACCGAGAGCTTATGCTCGAGTACATGGCCGAAAAGGGCTTCGCTCGGCCCTTGGACGTGTGGTTCGACAATATCAAGGCTATCATTGAGGTGGAGATGGATCTCGAGGCAAAGTGGAGGTTGGAGCTGCCAAAGCGCATGTTTCCCACGGATGCCATGTGGTTCTTTTCCCATGTCGATCACAGTTACATGGCCATCTGCACACCTTCATGTGCCGAGGAAGAGTTCATCCTGACCGACAATAGCTACAACATTTTTGAGGGGCCCAGCACATTTGTCCAGGACGCGGACAGCGGCAAGCTGGAGGGGGGACTCCACGCCAACATCCACGACTTCGCGCCCATCTCACCGAAGCTGATGATTGTGCTTCGCAGCCACGTGCTGCCAAACCCCCTCGAAGATGCAAATCCACGAGTGAGGGAGTGGCGAGCTCACCAGCGCCATCTTGTCCTGGACGAGCCCTATGGTGAAAAGATTACATCCGTTCTCGAGGATTTGCCCGTCGAGAAAGCGCGCAACAACTATACTCGGGTCGTCGACGGTCAAATCGAGCTGCTTGAGGGCGAGGACGGCAGGATGAGAAAGGACCACAGATACTTCTTTCGGTTCTTTGGCCTCGGCACCGAACACGTCAACAAGATTAATGCCATCCTTCTGGACAACATCGAACCATGTACGAGCGTGGTCTTTGAGTCCACGGACGCGCTTGCACGGACGCTGGAGTGGTATCTGACGGAATGCAGGTTTGGCAAGAGAATCATCACAGGCGAGGTCAGACGCGAAGCCGCCCTCAGAAAACTGGAGACCGTATCTCGCGCTCTGGGATCCGAAAAAGAGACCGTCATGGAGAGGATAGATCCTCAGGGGGTGGTAGACGTCGGGAAGTTCCTCCATGAGAATGTAGAAGTTCACAGGTTCTGGAACAAGACCCTCTTCGGAGACCGGAAGGACTTCTTGGGTGGAATGCGGCAGACAGACACCCCTTGGGCTCAGCTTTACTTCCTGGTCCTCGGTAAGCATGTTGCATCGTACTTTATTTCTCTCCAGTCATAACCACGAATACCGCTCAAAAACTGCGCTACTTACTAAATCAAATCATCGACCATTCTCACCAGATGGAACACCCGAAACCTTGATATACGACCGGGAACAGATCCGGCTGATGTGGCAGCTGAGAGTCAAGCTCGACGCCTGGTCGCAGGGCGTGCACGAAGCGATCCGTGTTCGGAACCGTGAGCTCCTGACAGCCGCCTACCTGCGACTTCCGCCGCACCGGGTCTGGCTGTACACCGAGTTTGTGGTGTACATGCAACTCGAACAACACCCGCACCTGGAGGCAATACCTGTTCCGCCGCCGGGAAGCTGCCCGCAGGACATGATTGCGCGAGGTAAGGTCAACGATTAGTGATCACATCATGGCTTGGGCGCGGAGAACGCTGACCGAGGCAACGATTGTGGTCTGGATAGCTCGTGCCCTGATCGACAAAGACAAGTTCACACGGCTCATGTACATGGCTGCCATGACTTACACCAAACTTAGACGTGAAGCCGATGATCTATGGTCGGAGATCAGTTTGCCGTGGGATATACAGAGGCTGATGCTACTGAAGCTCGTTGCTCTGGATGAGCCTGGTGAGTTTATTACCCACTTACCCTTCAATGAACAGTGCTCTGTCTGACTTTCTATACCTGCGTGTTTAGGATATATCCGCGACTGTGGTAAGTTTAGTTTGCTACGTACTCGCAATGTTTCATGATGTGAGGTCGTGATCGCCAATCAAACTTTGCTGACATCATTCCATCCTTCCATCGCACAGGCATCAAAGAGGTTGAACAGCTCTGCCGACAAGCCCAAGTGGGTATCCTACAGCAGAATTTACATGGCCAAGCGGGGTTTAACAGTTATTTCTTCAAGGAGGGTGAGGTGGTGGAGCTGTTGACAAGAGTTGTGGTCAGAGACAGGTTCCTGGGTGCACTGAAAGGGAAGCTGGAGCGGTCTCTGCTAAAAGACCTTAAGAAAGTCTTGTTCGAAAACGCGTATCCCACTCCACCGAAAGACTGGAGGTGTTAGTTCAGTCTTTGAAGGGAGATCACTTGGTAATGTTCAATGCCAGGAGTCTGGGGGCAGATGAGTCCACAAGTGCAGTGCCGTGGCGCGGGATTGGACTGGTGAGGTGCTTTTCAGGAACCAGGGCCGCCGAAGCTGGGATAACATCACGGTGGACTACTTGGGTCTTATTACTGTGAGTAGGTAAGTACATATCTGCCAAAATCTCAAAATCTTCGGTACACTGATTTGCAAGTCCCTGGTCTGGATAAGAAAGTGCTGCTTGTTCTGATAATTACGAAACCTGTTGTTCATTATACTAGACGCATATTTTCGATCTTGTTAGTGACATGCTAGCTGTACTGCATTAGGTAGGTACCTAGGTACCTAAGGTAGTCAAGCTCTCGACGCCGGCATGGTTTGTACACACAGAAGCACCCTGCGGATTGCGCCTCGTCTCAAAGCATGTGCATTTCCACAGCCAACGGTACCGGCAGGACCGAATGTCAGGTATGTTTGCTGTCCCAATAGGCTTTGAGCAAGAGATAAAGGTTGGTGACATAACAAGACTCGTTCACAAATGACCCCGTCTTCTTGGACTGTGTCTCACCGATCACTCTCTGGTTGGTCATAGGGCGTCGTGGAGGATAGAGTGAGGACTCGTACGACAATTTCTCCGCATACAGCAGAGGGCAGTGCAATGCAGTGGCTCCGATGGCTGTGTGCGTTCCTGTGCGACGCGTAACAGAGAAGACCTAGTATTTCCCCGCGCTTCACACTGAAATACCTCTCACCGACATGACTTACGTGATTGCATTCTTCTCAGTGTGTCTTCACGGATTTCGGCCGTGCCGGTGCCGGTCCTTTTGGGACAACACCGCGAACCCAATCGTCTGATCTTCTCAAGCCACCTTGCTCGTAGCAGCTGGAAGCAAAGCGACTCCAATCATTTCGAGCACGAAGCATCACGCATTGACGGAGCTGAGTTCTTGAAGAAAACTCTTCATTCCAGGATGCGGATGGGAATCGAGACATGGTGATGTGTTCCACACCGCTCGCATTGATGAAGAGACCTCAATTTTTAAACATCTCTCAGCTTAGCATAGTTGGCATCTTTGATGCGCTCGCCTCCCATCTATAAAGGTTTGACCTTCCTTCCTTCCTGCTTCATCAGTTCTCCAGCTTCAGAGCACGATCATACTCGCAGTCATCAGTTTGTTCCAACAAAATATCAAGCATCCAATCTTCGATCCTCTGACACCTACCTCGAATACAATTGTCCCTAGTTCATTTCGTTTTGACATTTACTGAAGAACATTACGTCTCTACCATGGCACTTCGTTTCGGTCTTGAAATCGAGTATCATGGAATACGGTTCACTCTCCGGCGTCGAGCCGATGGCATGTTCTGGCAGCGACCCGCACCTCCTGGACTTCTAGAGGCATCTATGATTGCATTGGACCCTATTCTCCAGCCCCTCAACGTCGGTGCCGACTTCTACGCCGGTGACGGTGGCATCAACTGGGAGAGTGACTGGGGTTTCCGAGCAGTTGCCGATGGCTTCAGCAGAGACTCGTTCACCGTCGGCGGCCTCAACTATGACTCGGTGTCGACCGTCCTCGAACTGGCCACTGCCGCAGCGCCCGTGACAGATCACGCCTATGTGAGTATATTGGGTGTCCTTGCCTATGTAAGTGAGGTGTCGCCTGCTGATGTTAGCTCAACAGTGGATCACGGCCAGGAAGTGCAGCCAGATGTTTGTTCAGTCTATCAACGACTTCCATCCCAACAACTGGGGCCTGTTGCCTGCGGGAACCCTTCCGCTTCCTGCTGATCCGGTTCAGCCATTCTTGGAGACTGGCAGCAACGTCACATGGATCCCCATTCAGGCATTCGTCAACGTCTACAACGCCAAGCTTGCCGCGCTAGCCCTTGCACCGGCCGGCATCAACGGGCTCCCGGTTGGGGTCAACATCGACCGCTTCAAGCTTGCAAAGTCACAGGAACTCCTCAGCTTCGAGAACCGTACCAGACCCGGATACTTGGGTGAAACGTGGGATGCCTTTGTCTGCTTCAGAGGCGCGGATCGCGATCAGTGGGCTGATGTCCAGGTCAACTACCAGCTGGGCCTTCGATCTCTCCACGACAACCTCAACCTCTGGGTTGACAGTTGGAACTCCGAGTGGATTACTGCACTCTCACTGGCTCGCATTCCGGTAGATCCACCAATCGGAGACATCAAGCCCGTAGCGCTGGGCGAGCCTGACCGGGTCCAGTACTTCGCGGCCATGTGGAAACGGGCAAAGCAGCTCATGGATGCCGACTTCTTGGGCGGTCAGCTCGGTAACGCCGCCTGGAATGGTCTGGGGGTGGTGAACAGCAGCTTGATGAAGGCTCTCATCATGTACGTCCTGGTCTGTTCGTCGATTACCAACCCTTTGGGCCAGACAGAGACGACGACGTCCAAGAACCGGTACCCGCAGCTGTGCAAGACGTCTCCTCAGTCCATCAAGGCGGCCATCAACCTGCTGTTCCCCGCCGTGCCCCCAGCGCCTTCACGCGCCGCTATCTTCTGGCAGAGACTCCCAACCCTAGTCGCTACCAATAAGGCCCGGACGGAAGGCTCGGACACTTTGAGGCTTACCCAGAACCTGGTCAACAACGGCTGCATCGACGCTAACGCACGACCGGCCAACTCACCCGACATTCCCAAATACGTGGACACCACGCCTGATATTCTCAACGACCCAGTCCCGGATTTCAACCAGATGTGGATTGGGTCGTTCAAGGATCATACCAATCCGCCTGATACGGCTGGAGCGCTGCCTCTTGCGCTGACGGCTGGGAACAAGTTTGGATTCGACAACGCCAATCCGTTCTGGTGCCGCTGGGCTCATGGCGTCCACTCGTCGTACCCGGCCCAGGTTTTCAACGTCAACGACATCAAGGTCTTATTTGAGAGTCGCTATAGCAGGTGCATGATGAACATCGGCTTCAACCCCTATGTGGACCCCTTTCTTTTCAATAGGTCGTATCGGCGGTTGGTTGTGCTGCTCGCAGGCGTTGGAGCGGACGGAGCGATCGCGGGTCAGGTGGCTACCCATTTCCCCGATAGACCGGCCGTTCAGCAGAACTTTACTGCAGGGCGTCACTAAGGTAGGTGGGTTAGTCATTAATTTCGATATCACGGTAGTTCGGGTTCTAAGGGCATGGTTGTGTCATATCAACCGGCGGAGAGAAATCCCGTGTGTCTAGATTGCAACTCAGAGACGAATTTCCTTTTATGACTTGTAGAGAATTTAATCTTTTGTTTTCCCTGACAAATATACCTACATGTATCATACTTTCAGTAGTAGGTTGGGGGGACGGTTAGAAAATGCGAGCGGTTACAAACTTAATGTGCTCCTGAATGTCTCAGGGGAATCAAACAACAAAAGCTAGCCCACCCTGTCTATATTTTTGGCATATCTTTTATCCGTATCCTATTCTCCTATTTCATCACCTGACACTTCTATCTCTTTCTCTTGACCAATATCATCAACCGTCATATAGAGTATTATAAAGTATTCTCCCGTCTCTCCAAATCTCTTGTATTCGACAAAGGCGCAATTGACCGACTCACTAAATATCAAACGATACCACTGATCCAGGTATGCTTTGCCAACACTTTTCCTTACCAACAGCAACTTCCGACAATGCCTTAGGTTATAGGTAAGCCGCGGCCTCCGTCAAGACGCTGAGTAGGCTAGCCGCAGAACCACCGATTGACATGTTCTTCATCCCCGATCGCTCCCCCTGTTCGCTGCCCCGGTCTTTGTCATTGCCACGGCCCTGCTCACGATCCCGCTCACGATCCCTGTCGCGGTCAGATCGATTCCGGGCTTTCTGGCCTTGTTGTTCATTATAAAGTCGATAGGGTGATGGGCGATAATCTCTTTCCCGATCACCATCTCTAACCCTATCTCGACGAGAGCGGTCGCGATCCCGATCCCGATCCTGGTGCTTATCCACAGTCCGAATTATCTCATTGCCGACAGAGACCTCTCTCGGCCCATCATCGTCAAACCGTACACGGTTCGTGTTCTTGTTCTTGAGGATGGGTTTTGGCTGTACCGTGCTGTCTGCAAACGGATGATCGTCGTTGGAGCTGGAAGGCGGCGAAACAATGACAGGAGATCCTGTTGCACCGTTTAGGCCATCGATTGAAACATCCCTATCGTGGCGGTGGGGTTCTCCTTCGAAACCATGTCGATATGATCCCACGTCGATACCATCCCTTCTTGAGAAGTAGTGTATCACATCCCCTACGCCAAACAGTCGGGCTACGAAGCCCACCGCCTCTTGCAACCCAGCTTCGACGAGAAAGGACAATAGCTGCAGATGGAAGCTGTATCCAGCAGGCTTATTTCCCGTCATGCGCGCAACGAGAAGCACAGCAGTAACGTTGGTAACCCAACCGAAAAGTATAGGCTGCTTCCGGTTCAGTCCCATCATGCTGTCCTTGCCCGTGTACGTCCATCTCCGCAGGAAGGGGAACATGTCGAGTAATACGCCTTCACGGGCGATCTCTTGTTTTATTCGGAATGCCGTGTACGAGCAGGCCGTCATGTTAACGTAGAAGCTGATGGCCACCAACGCGTTGCCGAGTTGCCAGGTATCAAATCCGCGACCTACAGCGTGTTCGGTGTCATGTTCGTCACGATCACAACCATTGCCCACGCCGCTGCTGATGCTGATGCTGATGCCGATGAATCCTGCCGTGACGGTACCCACGAGCATTGTGATTTTGAACACGGCGAGAAACTTGTTCAGCCAGATGCCGGACATAGGCAGGAAAAGTCTTCCAAGTGCAACCACCGTTAGAGCGCCAACTGCGTAGGCCATGACTAAATGGTTATGACCGCCGGAATCCATGTGTGGGCGGGTCAATCCCATTAGGCGGATAGCAAAGTTTAATGAATTGCCCGAGAGGTTGCCAAAGATGAGGAATGCTGTGGCGTAAAGCAGAGTTGGCAGGACCATCAACAGGCTCCTTGGCTTGTTGAAGATGTGTCCCAGGTATAACGTCTCACCACCGCTATGAGGCACCGATTTACGGTTCCAGTGGTCGGCGCGATAGCCCACTCGAGGCAGTTTCAGCCCAAGCTCCAGCCAAGCGATGAGACAACACCAGACGACGACACAGCCTAGCAGACACGAGATAAGTAAAGCCAAAGGCCCTGAATTGATGACGATACTGACGAGAGCCAGAATCGACGTGTATGTCCGCGTAAGGATCCCGCTTGCGCTGATGTGGCTCAGGAAGAGTGAGGTGACGGCCAGGGACGCAAGCTGGTCATTGTGTCGTTTGGGTTTGGTCTTGTCGGGAGCAGGGTTATTCAACCAAAGTAGATCATTCTTGGGGTTCTCACGGGAGTCGTCCGTCACATGGGAGGTGAGATGCGGATTGCATGTCGAGTACAGGTAGGCCCAGTCTGTACAGCCCCCGAGTGGAGTTGTGGTTGCCGTGAGTTCGCCTCCCTTGGCATTATTCTTCTTCGCCCCTTCCAGCTTCCCTGGGCTCAAACCGCGCAGTACGCTCTTCGCGGCCCCCATCAGCCACCGCTTATTGTACCAACAGGCAAGTAGCACCCACCCCAGCGCCGTAATGAGGATTGCGGTCGCCCAGGAGCTGTTAGACGGCGCGAACTGAGGTATCAAGAACATCGCTGTCACCCAAGCCAGCGGAGCGTATAGCATAGCGACGTAGGTCAGCCTTCTCAAGTTCGCTGTTTTGGCCTCGAGGAGAGCGGCTCTTCCTCCGATAACCCCCTGCAATACGGCGATAGTCGTCGTGATTCTTTCGTAGTCTTTCTTGCGGATGGAGAGCTGGCGGTGTAGATATGAGATGTCAACGGCCCCCCAGGCAGTGGCGGCTGGCATCACCATGATCAGTCCTGTCGTTGGGCTTCCTGCAATAACATAGCCGAAGAGCTTGCCGGTCGTACCATCATGTATCCAGCTCCCACAGTCTCCGGGAGCAAGGGGTTGGTCCAGTTTGCCCACATACAGCTCCTGGAAGGATTTGGAGTATGGTAAGCGAAGGAACGAGGGCGTCCCAGAGAGCGTACCGGTGACGGAACGGCCGCCGGAAGTAATTGTCCGTATGGATGTGTCTTTTGGTGCTATTTCAATGGTCTTCCTTCCTAGAAGTGTAGAGAGTGAAACCGCGATATCTCGAAGTTGGGTTTGCGTGATGCCGAGGTTCCACGCGAGGTCCATGTCGATCTCAACGAGTGCCGAGTCGAAGCGTGTGTCGGTCAAGGCAACCCGGCCGATTTTGACCATCTCTGGCTGTGGTGTCGTTCCGGGATGTTTGTCGTCTTTCCGACCGCCATTGCTCTCAGGTAGTTGCGTCTCTAGATGAGAGTTGAGTGCGTAGGAGAGGGAGTCTCCGTCAATCATGCGGACAGACGTAGAGCTCGACGTCGAGTCATCAACTGAGTCCCAGTTGGAACTCGCGTCAGATACGCCCGACTCCGGAGTGGCGCTGCCGCGGCTTGTTGCTTCCACAAACTCCACCTCGTCGTCGTTGTCGTCGTCGTCGTCCTCGAAGTCACTGAGTCCGGTAGCATCCCATCCGCTGCCCAACATCTGTGCCGACTCGGAGGTCGAGTTTGGCACCGAAGCCAGATCGATGTTCTGTGCCGCGACTGGGGGCGATAGGAAATGACTGATGGTGTGGAAGTAATACACTCCATCGATCTCAACAACTCCTCCTGCGACGGCATGACTGAAAGTCTCGTCCAAGCCATGTCGATGGCGGACCTCGAGGCGCCTTCCAATAATTGGCCCAGTCTTGGTGGTCAAGACGTCGACTCGTTCAGGAAAGATATCACCCAGTGATCCAGATGATATACTGCAACCAGCCGTGCGCTTGTCCCCGAGCGCCCTAAGGTTCTCGAACTCGGCTTTCAGTTCCATGTGCCCAAGGTCGAAGCCCGGAAACTCTTTTATAATGCCACTCTTGTTAATGAGGCGAAATGCCTCGGTCCTCGCTTCCTCATCATCGGACACAAACATGACCATGGGTTTGGTTTTTTCTGCCGACCTGCCCATCATAAACAGGGACCAGTCTACCAAGCTTCCAGAGGTTTGCAGCTTGCCTGCGTTGTCGTTAAGATGGGTGAGGATAGCCCGGCTGAGCTTGTTGATGAAGATGGCCCGCGCTTCACCAATGGCCTCGAAGACCTTAAGTCGGAGTCCAAAAGGACCCAGCGGCAGCGTTCCGCGCTCTCTGCCGGTGGAGCTGGCAGCAAAAGGCCAGGTCTTTTGCTTTCGAAGGGTCGAAGTCATGACGGCTGCATCGATGCCACCGGCCGGTCGAGTCATACACGTCCGGAATACATGGGAGTGAGAAACAAAGATATGGGGAGTTTTGAGTTTACCTGGAGAGAAATGAGGATGTATTCTCGAAGGCAAGAGTTAGGCGTTTTCTTGTTTCCGAACAGAGTGTTTGAGCTGGCGTCACTGGCGACAGAAAACCGGCGCTTCAGGAGGGCGCCCGGGGCTGTGCAGGCCTCCGCCACCACCATCGCCGTGCTGAAACAGGGGTGATAAGGCTCTGGAAAACCGGTCGTCAATTACCAGGTATCTTTCACTCTCTCTTCGTTGAAAGTAAGATCAATAGAACACTTTACAACACATACACCAAAATGGACGACTCGCTGCAGAAATACCCAGTCTCAGACAGAGTCAAGACCAATATCCTTGACGGCGAGCTGTGGAAAGACTGCTCACAGGACCAAAAACAAGAGAAATATGATCTCAATGCGTACTTTGAGTACTACCTGAGCCGAACTCAGCGCTTTTCCCGTGATGGCGGCATTCATATTAGCATCAATTCACATTCGGACATCCTTAAAGTGGCGCGGGCGATTCTGCGTGATTTGACGCGGCGAACAATCGTTTCCAACATTCTATGTGCTCGGAATTTTGACCACGAGGGTCTTATTATGCCGAATGACGATAAAGCAGATCTTGATAGGACCACAACGGACCTCTGCGACCACAAAGAAGAGGATCTCACCAAGCCCGCAAATGATGATAAAGCAGATGGTACCGTCACCACCGACACCAGCACCGACAAACAGCGGGATCCCAGTCCCAAAGACGATGCAGCAAACGCAACCGTCGACCTCTGCGCCGGCCTTCTCCTGATGTGCGAGTTCGGCGTCACGAAATTCGGTTTCCGCGGCTCGAATCCCCTACCATGGAGCGACCAACAGACCCTCCGCCAGGCGACAACACAATATTTCTCCAAAGAAAAAGCCCTCCAGCCCGAAAACCCACGGCTCAGCCGACTCTTCACAGCCCGCAATCTCGTGTCGATCGGGGGCATGAAGGTGCGCTGGACCAGCAACCTCGTCGACCACCTGCTCCTGTCCGACGACGACCAGACCGTCTTCATTTTCTATCACGTCGGCTTCCTGCGCCACCATACTGGGCTTAACGACCCGGTATTCCCGGAAGGGTTGGCAGAGGAGACGCTTCGCACGCTCACACTTTTATTTCCGCAGTCTGGCGACCGGCACGCCGCGCGCCGGTGGTTGAGCAAGCAGATGCTGACCGAGGTTCTGGACCCGGCTATCCTCCAGTGCGGTACGCCCCGAGCCCACGACAGGAGGTTCGAGAAGTTTGCGTTTTGGCACGATAGACTAGTGATGCTGAAGCAAGCCTTTGACGAGTCCAGCCCTAGAGGGTTGAGGCAGTGGTGGAACGACCGGAGGAACTCGGTGCAGTGGTACAACTTTTGGGTGGCCATCATGGTGTTTGCGACGGCTTTGTTCATCGGACTGGTGCAGGTCGTCGAAGGGGCGTTGCAGGTCTACTTGTCCTGGAAGGCGCTTCAACAACAGTAGGACGTTCGATGAATCATTGCCGTTTAGTGCCAGTTTGCCAGATATCTAAGTACCTCAGTGATGCAATTCTTTTGGGAGATGGAGGGGGGAGAGGAGCAGTTCAAACTACCTGTACACCATTCCACGGTAAATAGTAGCCATCGAGTACTTTACAAGGGTCCAGCTCGCGACGTTTCAGGGCACCTGGTAGCTATCCTGGAAATACTTCAAGCCCAAGCACCCCAATCACAAAATATGTCACTGACAAGGAATCTTACAGGGTTCTGCAAGGTACCTGATGCCTACTATTTACCCATGAATGGTGTATCCTCACAACAACACTACCTCAACCTGCTTGTGCCGTCACCCGATGAAACACTTCCTTCAGCTCTATCGTGTGCGTGGCTTCCGGTCGCCCGGTTGCGGCACTCAGCTCCACCTGCTTGAGCACCAGGTCACCGTTCCACGCCCTCCAGAACGCCATCACAAGCGTCTCCCTGGGAAACGCCACGGCCATTATTTCTTGGTGCTGCTTTAAACCGGATCTCTCTTTGGGGAAGCTGGCCACCATCTGGTGGATACCTGTCTTGATATCCATCACGCAGAGGTCGTGCTTGCCGTTCTGGAAGACGTACTGATTGCCGTAGTAGACCGAGGCCGGGTTATTTGCGACTCCAGAACCTAGAGCTTGCGCAGCAATGCTGATGGACTTTTCCTTGAGATTGAGATGTTTATTCTTCAAGTACTGCTGCTTCGTGAGTAGCAGGATGGACTCGTGCGACTTGGTGGTCCGAGCTGTCAGGAATACTCTGGAATTGGCCGGGTTGGCGTGATCAATGGAGCAAAATATGCCAGAGAGACCGGGGTCATTACCGTAACCCTGCGGAATTGTCAGCACATCCATCCAAAGAGGATACTGGTTGGAGGTTTACATGTTATAAACATACCAGACTCAAGATCACGGGATCCAGTTCGACCTCGAACTTGGGTTCGGTGGATGGCAAACATCGCCACAAACCCACATGCACCTGGAAAGGATATTTCTCGTCGCCATGATACTCCTGTGTTGCAATCACCACCATCGTAGAGTCCAGGGAGAAGTTGGCTTCCTGTAATCGACGATTGCCGGGTAGGTTGTTGCTCTTGGAATGAGCCGGAAGTGTACCCATCAGCCTCGGAATCCTGTTGGTAATGCCATAGAGAAAGACTGTCTCCCCACAGCAGACAGCAACCTTGCTATCATCCCTCGAGACCGCGAGGGCAGTTGGTAGTACGTTCGGATACTGGAGTGGAACCTCTCCACGCGTACCCTGCTGGTCGAAAAAGAAGAGCCTGTACAATTTGTCTTCATTCACTAGGACGGCAACAAGCCCGTTACCCGAGGCCACGAGTCTGATGCTGAAGTTTGCGTTTCCTGTATGGTTGCTTCGAGATGAAAGTGTACGGAGAACCAGCTTCTGTCCGTCTTGAAATGGCGAGAATATCCTCACAACATGCTCCGTACTCTTCTTCCTCCACAGGAGAAGGCTAGAGCCCGTCATAGAAAAACAAAAGCAAAGATCATCCGGGGCTGTCATGAGCGTTGACTTTTCACTGGTCGAAGATCGTTTGAAGCCGCCAAAGATCCCGGTTTTCTTGGACGTCGAAGTCTTTGACGATTGAACACTTGGCGCATATGTGGAAGACTGTTGTTGAGCACCAAGGTTGAGGTCGAGGTGGAACTGAGGTGTTTGGGGTGGGTTTGGCGGCCGAGGAAAATCGGTCCTTGGCGCTTCCACGTGATGCTGGTCTGTGACCTGCAAGCCTTCATCGACAGCAAGCGACGGATGGATTGGGGCAGGAGTGACCACGTTCTGGTATGGGGAGGGGCTCGGGGCAAGAGGAGAGCTGATGCGCTTGTTGAGCGCCTGCGGTGAGAACGCGCTTCGCTCGCTCCAGCCCGAGTGGGAGCTTTGAGAATGTAATGAGACAGGGCTAAAGCCACCTCGACCCTCGGCCCCAGAAGTGTACGGGGTTACCGAAGGGGATGTCGGCGAGGTACCGGAGAACATATGCTCGGCCGGGTTTGGGGAAGATTGGTATATATTGTACGCCGGATGAGCATCGACAGACAGGTGAGCGGCATCGCGCGGAGGAGGTTGCGTAGGGCTGGCCTGAGTGGCCCAGTACTCATTTGCCGGGTATCCTCCCCTGGTCTCACTTTGGCGCCTGGATTGGCCATGATCATGTTCACTGGGTGGGAATTTCTGAAATGGCTGGTTTGTTGAGTTGGAATTGGAAACCGTGGGAACCGGTTGTTTAAGGTGGGGAGGTGGCCGAACAAAAAGATTTCTAGCGGCGGGCTGTACAAGGTCTTCCTCCTGGGCTGGCTGTCGAGGGTCCTCTCCCGCAATTTGAAGATTATCGACGGCTCCTTCCAGGACTTGGACAATGGTATTGGGCAAAGGGACTCGGTGGCGTGGCTGGGGCAGGTCCGGAGGGGTTATTGGATCAGGAACTTTGGGTGACTCGCTCATGTATCGGCGAGAATCACTGTGCTGGCGATCTTTGTGATGCCGACGTTCTTCATTATCCGGATCTGATAGGCGTGCACCGGGGACCGTAGGCGCAGAGTAGCCGTTGCTTTGAAAGTCGTATATGTGATCGCCTGGTTGCCGATACTCGTCGTCTATTCGCCTTGGAGGAGTGCGATGAATATCGGTGTCCGTTTCAGTGGTCTCGTGACTGTGTTGTCGAGAGACCTGACGATGGGCTTCGTCAATCTCACCATCGCTTGGGGCAGATATGGCTCGATCGCGGGTAACCAGATATCTCTCAAACTCTGTAATATCCATGTCGATGGTTTGCCTCATGTCAACTAAAAACGACGAGCTGGCCAGCAACTAAGACTCTATGGTCAGCTAAATCTCGATTGGAAAGCGAATTTCAGCGGAGACATACCAAAAACTCATTGTCTCCGCGAAGATGTGCCACGGTGTCTGCAAAATAGTTGCAGAGGATTCCGTTGCGAGTTCCACTGTCTAATTCGTTGGACATAGCCTGCACTGCATCCCACATTTGAGCCGCCGATGTTGTGACTTGTAGAAAGCTTGGATCCCCTCTTCTGTTTGTGCCTCGGACCGCTGCATCCAGCAACGCCCAGCCTACGTCATGCAGAGTCCAAAACGCATCGAGCCAGTTACTCTCCTCGAGGTTGTCGAGAGCAGCCTGAAAGGCGCCGTGACAGGAGCGGAGGGAGTCTCGCCGGTATCGAGGGTTTAAAGGGTCAACGCAGACAGGAGCCTGAACACTCTTTGTTAGCACGATAGCCACTGTATGAGCATGAGATTCACACAGATACTCACATATCCTTGTCGATAGCTAGTTGAATCGAACTTCCCACAGCAGAATGTCTGGATCTTGCAGGGACCAGCTTGCACTCGTATCTCGTCCATGGTCTGTGGGATGAGGTAGTAGAGCACTAGTCCCTCGACAGGAGACAGCGGCTTGTGAGCGTCCCACACCTGGCAGATATGCCCAATCCTCAGACGTATCGTGTTCTCTTGCTCCTGCGTGAATGGCGAAGAATGAAGACATAAAGCTCGGAAGGTCGACAGAAAGGCGGCGAAGACGAGTCCCCGATGGAGCGCATATTGGTTCTGCTCTCGGCTTGTCGGGGGCTCGATACCGGTCGCCAGGTGCAGCGTGTACAATGTTGCTTCGAAGAAAAAGTCGCGGTCTGGAATGTGAAGTACTTCTAGTCGGGGCGTGCTTGATTCAAAATCTCGACGAACAAACAAGGAGAGCTGGTAGTCGAAGATAATCTTAAGCCTCACCAACAGTTGTCGTGTGAGGTGGTGAACCTTGCTCTGCGACGATTCGGGGACCCCACCAGAAAGTTGGATCAAGCCCAAGCTGTGGGCACCAATGAGCTCCTGGACCAGATACGGTATGTCATGGCGCTTGAGGAGACGAGTCCACACCGCGGAGATCAGCGAAGCAGACATCGCTGTCACGCATTGTCGTTATAATAAGGGTTTGTGACTTCAAAAGCGTCACCAGCGACGTTGCGTCGAGGACTGGCGTTGTTGCGACTTCATCAGAACAAGGGACGACGAGATGCCAAGTGCTAGAGAATCATGGCAGCTTGCGACACTCCTCTCGCTTTCAAGTGTGGCACGCTGGCCGACTTCTGATAAACCCCCCCCCCCCCCCCCCAAAACTTTCCATCCACGCGCCGTCCAAGCCCGCAGCAGCTGAGCGTTGTTCCCCTGCAGCCACCAGCACTTTGGCACTTGTCTTGTCTTGGACAGACAAGGCCACCATCCAGAGACGAGGATTTCAGCGACAAAACATGGAAGCCTGCGATGGGTTTCACAAACCGGTTAAGGTGGTGTGCTGGTGGCTTGCTTCTTTGCTGCAAATGCGCCAGGACACATATTGATGATTAGCGTTGGGCAAACCAGGCTGACTGGGGATATAGGGAACATAACGGGTTTCTTGCTCGTGTTGGGACTCGAACTCTGCAGCCAATATGTTGGATTCAGCCCAATCAGCCCAAAGCTGCACTTGACTCCCCGCCGTCGCGCCGTCGTGGTTTGCAGCACCAAAGAGAGAATTCACAATCAGATGATTTATCGAAAATGGCGGCGGCTGAGTTCGGCAACGCCAATCGAGACGGGACCATCCCACACAGGAGGCGTCTGCACGATGCACAGTGCACCTTCCGCGTGGTCTGGCCAGAAAATCTAGCCCAAGTACGGGTTAAATCACTAAATTGGATGGCGCGTCTTTAGCAGGCGGCTCTTGCCTCTGGTCGTTGAAATTGCCGGGTCGTGGTCTGCTCTTGCCTGGCCTGGCTCATCAAAAAATAAAATAGTAGAAAGAAAGGAAGGGGCATGCCAGAGCCTGATCGCACTACTCTTGCCCGTCCAGGTCCTGGATCTGCCTTTTTGCAGACAACGTCCCCACCAGCTCCGTTCTTTCTTTCTTCTCTGTCTTCGTGGCTCCAAAATTGCATTGACTGTGTGCGTATCCTTCTTGCCTTCATCTCTTCCTTTTGTTGCCAACCTTAGCCAAGTCAAAATTCATCCCAAGGATTTGGGCAATCACAATGGCTGATCAAGGGCCACATCTGGTCGAGTATCCTAACTACGCCCATTACCCGCAGTATCCCAACCAGGGCAATAACAATTGGGGTCCTCCGGCGGGCAACTATGGCAACCAGACTCCCGACACGGAGCCGAAGCCGTACACAGCCGGCCATTCCGAGGCCGAGGTCGCCTCGCTTCGGTCCAATGGACCCGATACTGAACTCCGAAGGACGCTCGAGGAGAAGCATGTCAACATGATTGGATTCTCTGTCGTCCTTGGCGTGTAAGTCGGCCAGTCGTAATCCCATCGTCAATCGAGATCATCACTGATGCGTGTTAATAGTGGGCTCTTCCTATCTTCTGGGAAAGTAATCTTCATTGCCGGCCCTGGTTTGGCAGTTCTGGCCTACATATTGATGGGGACCCTCATGTGGTCAGTTGAACCCACCAAGTCTCGCGCTGTTGTCCTAATATTGGCTAATATTTGTGCTAGGTCTGCCATGGCATCGATGGGAGAGATGACGGCGCTCTTTCCAGTCAAGGGTCCGACGTTTGAGTTCGCTCGTCGGTTTATTGATGAGTCTGTTGGCTATGCCAGTGCCTGGATGTTGTGGTAGGTTGTTACGGTCTACCGGTACGCTTCTGTTGTGCAGACAACCTAACATTATCTCGCAGGTTTTCATATGTCATCGTTGCCGCTGCAGAAATCTTGGCCATTACCGAAATATTTCATTTCGATGTTGATTCCAAATATCTCGAAGAGCAAAACTACCCAGAACAGCCCCTGAGCTGGCCTGCCACCAAGTCGACCAATCCGGCTGTCTGGGTTGGAATCTTCCTCGTCGTCATGTTTGTCATCAACCTTCTACCTGTTCGCAAGTACGGCCAGCTCGAGTACATCTTCGGCTCCATCAAGATCACCTTTCTTGTTGCCCTGATTCTCTTCAACACCATCCTCAACGCCCGGCAACGTTATCACAGTTCGCGATTTTGGACATACGAGACTCCGTGGGGCTTCAGTAGCGCTAACCTCACTGTCAAGGCTGCCACCGAGAGTTCCCCCAACGGGGTTGTGTATACTGGTTCCTTGGGTACCTTCACCGCCTTCTGGACCGCCATGGTGACTTCGTTCTTCTCCTTGATGGGCTGGGATATCATTCTTCTCACAGCACCCGAGAATAAGGACCTGGCACGCGATGAGACCATCAAGATCTCCAGTCGCAAGATTGCCCTTCGGGTCATCCTACTCTATGCCCTTGCGGTGTTTACAGTCGGACTTAACATCCCATACACCGATGATGGTCTGCGGAATCTCACTCTCAGTGGAATTAAGGGAGGTCAAGCCAGCGCTTTTGTACTCGCTGCAATTCGGGAGCGTGTTCGTTTCATGCCTCACTTTCTCAACGGGTTCTATGTCTTTTCCGCCTGCACAACCGGCATAAACTCCCTCTACAGCGCTTCCAGGATTCTTCACGCTATTTCCACTCTTCGAGATGCCTGGCCGAGTTGGGGTTGGATGGAAAGCATCAGGTCGCGACTTGAGCAGACTCGCTTTGGAGTCCCCATGAACGCGGTGTTTGCGTCTTGGATGCTGGGGTTTCTCGCCTTTCTTTCTACCAAGCCATCATCTGCGGAGGTGAATTGCACCTGACTAACCACTCGAAAAAGTGAAGAAGAGGCTAACATCCAATTAGATTTTGGGTCGCATGACCTCTGTAGCTGCAACCTCGACTTTGATCGTATACGCGCTGAACTGCTACACATTCTTGCTATTTTTTAAGGAGTAAGTGTCTCTTCTAACATGTTTGAAGAAACGACAGACCTGCTAATACCATTTTAGAGTCAACCAGGCCGCATGCGGCTTCCGAGACGAAGACCTGAATCTCACCCCTGAGATGCGGTACCAGTACAACCGCGACAATAAACGACAGTACCCATATCACTCGCACCTTCAGTGGCTCCGAGCTTTGTATGGGCTGGTGTTTTGCATTCTGATGATTCTCTTTCAGGGGTGGAGAACGATTGTGTCTCCCATGGCTGTTGACGATTTTGTTGCTTCCTACATCGCAGTATGTCACCTCCCCTCATGCCGCGCAAACCAGAGATATCGAGACTAACCGTGGTCGGTCACTGCAGATTGTCATGTTTCTGGTCATAAGTGGTGCATACTTCCTAAAGACGCGCGGATTCAACCCCAGTCAATGGCACCGAAGGGCGCAGAAACTCACTGGTCTCGAGGCAATCGGTCCGGTCGTCGCGGCGGATCCGAACAGTCAGCTTCCATGCAAAGTCTGCGGCATGAGACATCGGCGAGGTCGCTTGGTGCTTCCGGATGGAGAAGGACAACATAAGCAAAAAGCGATGGCGATCTTGGAGTGGATTTGGGTTTGGCTTAGGTGAAGATGCCGTGAGACTTTTCGATACATTGGGTGATAACAAGTAATTGGATGGAATTTTCATGAGCAATTCCCGTAGGTAATTTGAGACATAATTGTCTGGTGCTTGGACCTGGCTATATTCAATGGAGTTCGTGTTGTGATGTCGTGTTGTGGTGTCGTGTTGTGGTGTCGTGTTGTGGTAATATCAAGTCCTGAGTTCTTGGTGTCTGGTTACCTTGGCTGAAGGGCAAGGGATGATGTGTCGGAACACAGCCAGAAACGTATATCAAGCTGGTGGTACTTCATTTTTATAGTCAAATCGGAGCGCCTACATTAGCATTTTAAAAGTGTTCCCAATCTACCACTAGAACGCTGGAGAAAGGCCGCAAGGTCAACCTGCACAACCCGAGCAGAGCAGTCCTTTAGCTGGAGCAAAACTTGGACTGTGAGTGATGTCTTGGCGTCTTAGTCGACCGCTTAGTTTCTGCAATGGCATGCAACGTTGTACAATTACAGTCAGTAATTAAGGTACAGTACAACCCCGGCAAGGTTTGCTGTCGTGATTGTGGACCTCACGCCGCACAAAGAGATCGGACTGAGCCCCATCAAATGCTAGCTCCGTGTAATAGTAAGGCACGGTCAGGAACCAGAACCCTGTCTCCACGGATACTACGGATTAACAGCCATGCAACGTTGTAAAGCTGACTGCCAAGCCTTGAGCTATATCGTGGGAAGAAGCCGGGGCCAACTTTCTTTCCTCACCCAAGCACTTTCTTTTGACCTCTCATCATTACGGGTGTCCCCGAGAATGCTTTCACTCTCAGGTACATGTGTTAAACGTGGCTAAACGGGAGAAACCTAGAGCCTTTACCATCTCCACTAGGAGAAGAAAAGAACACGATACATTCATTCGCCCGGACTAGACTCAAAACCTCCACCAGCAAAGATGACCCCAATCCCATTCACAAAAGCCATCTCCTGGGACGAGTACATGGCCCACCGCCCGCCCTACCCGTCCTCGATGTGGAAACTCTGGCTCGACTACCATCGCGGCCCATTGGAAGTGGCCCACGACGTTGGGGCAGGAGGCGGAGTCGCCGCCAACGACCTAGCCAATTACTCTCCTCTACCCATCAAGCGCATCTATGTATCCGACCCAGGGCAAGAGCATCTCGCGTTTGCGGAAAAGATGCTCAAGCAGCGCCACCCACAAATCGAATTCGTGTTCAACAGCACGGTGGCAGAGACCGTTTGGCTTGAAGACGGGGCCGTCGATTTCGTCTGCTGCTGCGAGGCGCTCCACTGGGTGGATGTGTCGGAAGGAATGCCGGTCATGGCGCGCAGCTTGAGGAGCGGTGGGACGTTTGCGGCGATTTATTACCTGCCGTACCCGAAAATCACGAATAGCGCGGCTGCGCAGGCCGCCATGATGCGTCTGTTAGACGATTTCGCTAAAAACACGGCCGACGCAGCGGTCGCAGGCCCGGCTTGGCGGAGGGGGTTCTCGAATAGCAACATTGGGATGGATTTCGTGCCGTTTGATGCGGAGCTGTGGACCGATGTGCGCAGGATGGAGGTCAATGTTGACGACGAGGGGTGGCCGTCGTCGAAGTTTATGGCGGAACGGTTTGGCGAGGCGAGAAATTTTGCTGTTGAGGAGGGAGACGGACGGAAAGAGAGGTGGGAGGATGAGAGTTGGAAGAAGATTGAAACGCCGGAGAAGTTGAGGCAGATTCTGATGAAGTTTCTTGGGGCCACCGAGGAGATTTGGGAGAGCCAGGCCTGGAGCGAGGTTCTAGATGCTGCAGAGGAGGTTGGGGGCCTGTTGGATCTGTCATTTATGGTTTCTATGGTTCTTGCGAGGAAAAAGTGAAGCTCATCTACCTAGGTATATAATGCTGATAGGTTTCCATGTCTTTGCGAGAATAGGTCAGGTAGGTAGGCATGCAGTGAAATATCTTCGGAATTTGTAACCTAGGTATTGCAATTATGCATAGATCTCCTTGTTCTCTATTTCACACTTGCCTTGGGCCCGAGACATAGACGCAAGCGTCATTTATCCCCTGCTGTCGCCTCCTTAAGTTCCTCGGCAGCCTTCCTCTCGGCATCCAGTCTTTCAAGTTCTTTCAGCTGTTCCACAACAAGCTTGATTACTAACCTTCCCTGGTTTTCTCATCCTCTGTTTCGGCCTTTCGCTCTAAGCAAATGTTAGTAAGCCGAGATAATTGAACTACGAGCACCTCTTCCGCGACCGATGTAGACGAGACGATTCAGGCAATCCGAGCTCTGAGTACTCAATGTTTTCGAGCCATTTTCATTTTCTGACATCTTCAGTATCACAACCGGCAGCAACCGCAGCCGGGCCCAACCAACCTGGCAGGGCAACCTAATGAACCTCAACATGACGCAGCTGTGTTGGACCAGACCACAAAATCGGGCTTAATGACCACTCTTCGGCAAAGAATGACGGAATACAGTAAGTTCACCTAATTCAACGTTTTACGCGTTTCACCAATAACTCTGATAGATACGGTGTTACCCCAAGTCTCTCAGCAATTTTTCACAAGGCCAGCAACCTAAGAAATCGCAGCTTAAAGAGCTCCAAGACTGGCTGAGGGACCAATAGAAGGAAAGAACTTTCTAAAGGGCTGGGAGTTTTGGACATGGAAGGGCGATGATGTCTCCGCATATATCACGTTAAACCCACCCCCGTCCGACGGAGACGTCTTTACCAATTTCATCACATATCGCCTGGCTTCTGGCTTCCACCGTTTTCTCGGTCGGCGGTTCCGAACTGGGAAAGTTGTGACGAGGAAGCCGGTCTGAGATCGCATTCGGACTCAAAGCTTGAGAATACGAGCGACATAATTGCCGTTATCGTGTCGTCAGCCTTGCCGGTCTTGACAATCTTCGCTCTCAACTCGTTGCAGCGCACCACTACTAGAATCGGCCTGACAGTGATGTTTACTGCCGTCTTCGCTGTTATGCTAGCTCTGTTCGGCTCTGCTAAGCGGGCCGAGATCTTTGCAGCAACTGCCACATAGGAAGCTTCTATCCTTATTTTGCGTCCCAGGATTAGCTAACCTCGTCTGACCCCAAATGGTAGATTCGCAGTCGTTGAGGTCGTGTTCATCGGAAGCGCCATTAGCAGTCCAGGGACTAGTTAAAGCTGATGTAGCTTCTCAAAGCCACGGAATTGCCAAATCTACCACAATCGACCTATGGTATATGTAGAGCCCGCGGTCTAACTCTGTAGAGTTTATTACTTCACGATGGAGACATGAAGGGACAGAGAAGGGGAAAGTACTGCCATGTTCCGTTCAAACCCATCCCAATAATCCATGCCCACGACCTTCAACCTACGTCATGCATATCTACCAGGTAGATAGCAACTTAAGTAGTTTGAACCAAAGAGATGGAACTGCCCGCCTGGAACTTGGGAGAAAGATGGACCTCTCCACCACACGCGACAGATACACAGTTGAAGCACCACGAGTTCCGGTTACAATGTTCTCAAAATTTCATTCTAAATTTAGATGCAGTAACTGGCCTGAATCGATAAAATTGGTTGCCAGTGGACCAAACCCATCTAGCTGGAGCACCCTTTTCATGCGTCACATGACCACTTGTCAAAGGGCTTCTGTTAATGGGACCCGCATATGCCAGGGAATTTTGCTGACAGATGCCGTGAACCCCATATTTCCAGTTGAGAGGCATTAAAATCCAAGCACGCTGCTAGGGTCCAACAACCAAGGCATTGACGTCACTGTCAACCAAAAACCCGCAGCAAGCATCTGAAACTGATAGGCTCTATCTCATACCGATTTTATCTTGTCTCATATTTATTACTGAATTATATTTTGCTTTTACTACGTATTATCAGGTACGAAGTGAAGAACTCAGCGCTATTTGTTAACTGCCGGTGTATGAAGTCATTTCTTCTGTGCAAAGTACATGGAACAGCTGCAGCCAAAAGTAAGAGCAAAGATAATTACCTTAGAGAAGGAACCACAGAACCAACAATGGGCGACAACTCAGCACCAGACTACGCGCCAAACGCGGCACAACTAGAACTACCGGAAGAGAAGCAAGACGAGGGTCGCGAACATGAGCGCAAACGCTGGATCTGGTTCATTACCGGCCCGACAGCCTGCGGCAAGACAACAGTTGCAAAGGCGCTGGCCAAGGACCTGAACTTTACCTTTGTCGAGGGTGACGATGTAATTCTCTCCAAATCTCAAAATTTTCACCACGATAAACACAGCTAATCCGCAGTGAACCTATCAGTACCACCCCCGAGCCAACGTCGAGAAGATGAGCCGCGGCGAGCCCCTGACCGACGACGATCGTGCGGGCTGGCTTGAGGCGCTGCGCGACCACGAGACAGCCCAGCCGCCGGCGGGGGAGTCGCCGCACCTGGTTATGACCTGCTCGGCGCTGAAGCGCCACTACCGCGACGTGCTGCGCGAGGGCGGCGAGCGCGCCGGCAACCTGCGCATCCGCTTCGTCTTTCTCGACGGGCACGAGGAGGTGCTCACGCGCCGCGCCGCCGAGCGCAAGGGCCACTTCGCCGGTGCGAACCTTGTGTGCTCGCAGTTCGCGGCGCTGGAGCGGCCTGCCGACGACGAGACCGACGTGCTCACCGTGGACGTGGACAGACCGATTGAGGACACCGAGAGGGAAGCGACAAATCGGATCAAGGAGGAGATGACGCACGATGATGGGAGTTATCTGAAGCTGTTGTGATTCTTATGCTTGTGGGTTGCCGGTGTTATCTGAAATCATGCGGGAAGGGAAGGGGGCTTCATACACGAGAGGTTCATTCTGGATACCCACGTAGATACGGAATGTCGGTGTAGAGAAGTAATTAATTGGTGGTCTGTCTGGATTCGATAGAGCGATTGCTTCAAGCTGTAGACTTGAGGCACGATTCCTCCTACATTCCCTATCCGCGCGTCGTGGCATGTGGGTGTGACAGAGCGGATTTCGGACGAAGAACGGCGGACGAATGTGCAGTAAACATCGAGCTCCCAAACTCACTTTGTTAGTGTGATGGCATCACTTGCTCTTAAATCCCGTTGACATCCATGCAAGGGGATATTTAACATAGGTCAATATGCAAAGATTCCAAACACATCGTATTACAAATGTGAGCTAGTAATCTCTCTTACTGCTCTGCCATTTGTCGATTGAGTGACCGGGAGGGTAGCCATCTCGGTGCCGAGGTGAGAAATGGGTAGCACAAAGGAAGCACCGCAGCAGCGAAGCTGTCGGAAGGAGGCTAGGCTTTTTCGGCAGCGATATCAATAGGTCAACCCCAACTGATATCCAGGAACAGGTAAGGTATGTTCCAGGTTGTTACAGTGAGTCATCAGTCATGCAGCTCCTTCCTCCAGAATGCGGCGTAGTACGGAGTACTCATAAAACACGTTCACCGGTCGGAAAGTGACGACCCCGACTTTCCGGCTTCCCCTCAGACGGCATGTACGACTCTGGAGTCTGGAGCTTCGAGGTGAATTCGATGCTTGGGACGAAAATATAAATGGGAGCGCTTGGTACTGCTTTTGCGGGTTTCCAAAAAATATCTGCCACCACATTTACGAACGCTTATTTTTTAAAAAAAAGTGGTTTACAAATCTACCCATCCATCATATCTCACACGTACAACTTGTGCTCCATCTCGCTACATCTTTTTCGACAGACCAGACACAATCTACACCAGCGAACTTCTCTCTCTCCAAGCATCAATCAAATCATGGCCTCCCCCAAAGTCATCGTCTTCGGCCCCACAGGCGACGTTGGCCACGAAACCGCCATCGTCGCCCAGAAACAGGGCGCCAAAGTATACCTCGCCATGCGCAACACCACCAAGCCCATCAACGGCCTGACCGCCGAACAGGAAACCGCGGGTGGCTTTGAGCGCGTCCAGGCAGACCTCGAGGCACCCGAAACCGTCGAGGCGGCGGTCCGCAAGACGGGTGCCAAGCACGCCTTCATCTACCTCATGATGCGCTCGCCCGACCACATGCGGGCCACCATCGAAGCGCTCAAGGCTGGCGGCGCCGAGTTCGTTGTCTTTTTGAGCAGCGCCAGCGTCCAGGCAGCCGATCCCAAGACTGTCACGCCGGACGGGTTCGTGGACTACGCCCACGCGCAAGTCGAGGTCGGGCTCGAGGAGGTCTTTGGCAAGGACGGCTACGCGGCGGTTCGTCCGGCGTACTTTGCCAAGAATCTCTTCTGGTGGCAGAAGATGATTAAGGCTGGAAAGGTCACGGTTGCGTTTCCGGAGCTGACGTTCGACTGGGTCGCTTACAAGGACATTGGCGCGGTGTGCGGTACTCTGCTGGCCAAGGGCGCTGTTGAGACGTTTGCTGGGGAGAAGGTCGTGGACAAGCCTGAGATTTATTTGTACGGGCCGCAGCTGACCTCGGTGACGGAGACTCTTGGGATGCTTGCCAAGGTGCTGGGTAAGGAGATTGAGGTTGAGTCGGTTGGTGAGGAGGAAGGTGTTCAGGCATTGGTCCAGTCGGGTTTTCCCGAGTTCATTGCGAAACCTTTCACATCGCTGATGAGGGAGAGAGCGGAGGAGGGCAAGCATGAGCTTTATGAGGGCACGCCGTTTCAGGAGGGTCTGGCCAATGCCGAGAAGTTTGCCGGGAAGAAGCCCCAGAAGCTGGAGGAGTTCTTGGAGGAGGTCAAGGGAGAGCTTGCCTGAGGTCTTGAAGCGAAAGGTTAAGAGTCAGACTTGGGGTTCCAATCTGGCATAGATACATTGTTTTCTTCATGCTCATACATGAAGTTACCTAGAGGCTAGACGCAATCATCTCAGGGTGCCAGTTCTCGTCAGACTCATAGAATCCAAACCGGTCTAGCACGCGAATCTTCTCCATCAGCCTTTGGCCAATTAAGTTCGTTCATGAGCCTTAGAATGTCCCGATGTGAATGTCAGCCTTTCTACGGCCGCCCCATACTGAGGCAGACTGCCGATTCGTGTTCCTGAATATGTTCGGTGTTGTGCAGCACGTTTTCAGGATATGTAGGGGTCTGTTCGAACCTACCTTACTTGTTTGTATGCCGACATTTGATTTTCATGCTATTCCCCCCATTGGAGGTCTAATCTCTCCAAACAAATTCAAGTTATCGGAAAATTGATCTGTTCCAGAGTATCCATAGGTAAGATATCCATCCGTATTCGCGCGCAGCCATCAGTTCAAGTCGGGACGGGAAGTCGGGGATCGGTGTTGGATTGGCCGATTGGTGGCAGGGGTGTGGACAGGAAAACTGACCCCGCCAAGTCTCTTTTTACCCCCTGTCAACTGTAACCTAACGGGCGTGTCCACCTTCCAGTGGTAGGTATTCCGGCGGCCCCCGGGGCTTCCATGCTCCGAGTCTGGCGTCGGGTGGGTCCCGGGGCGGGCATTTGACGCCTTCTTCAACGCGTCTACAAGCACTTCCTCACAAAATCTAGCATTGAACGTGCAGACAATTGCTCGACATGCCGGACCAAACGTCGACATCGGCCACGGTGAGGCTGCCGAGGCTGCCACCTGAAATCTGGAACCATGTCTGTTTCTTCCTGGGACGGTCTGATCTGATCAGTTTTCGTTGCGCATGCAAAGCTTTTGCCGACATCGGGATCCCCTTCGCCCTCCCCAAGATCGTGGTCTACCTCCATCAGTCTGACTTTGAGCACCTCCGCGCCATCGCCGACCACCCTGTCAAGGCCAAATACGTCAAGTCGATCACCTACATCCCTCATACCCTCCGCAGCCCCAAACCAAGCTTCCCCTCGTACCTTGAGAGCTACAAGCACAATGTCAGCGCGGACCATTGGCTGGACGATTTGCCACCAGAGTCCGCACACCGACAAACCTCAATTCTGACCAGCTCCGTGAGTGCTATGTCAAATACGAGAAGGCCTATCTCCAGCAGGAAGACATCCTCAGCAATGATCTCGACTTCGCTATGTTTGCCGACACGCTTCCCAGATTCACCGGCTTGGAGTACGTCAAGGTTTCCAACGAATACTTGGAGCGCGAAGGTCGGATGAACAGCAGGAACAGTCCCTTCCAGGACACGCTGAGTCACCATCCGGTAATCTGCTGCCCGAGGGCCTCCGAGGAATGTTGGCTGTTGTGACTGCGTTGCAAAAATGCGAGACCAAATACGTCGCTTCGCAGCCAGCAACATCAGCTGGAAGTTTATTGAGCAACTGCCTCTGCTCAATATCTTCTCAAACCTGACTTCGATTGCACTCAACTTTGATACGGCCGTGGAGGACGGGTCGCCTGAAAGAGAACGTTCCGCCACTGACGTCGCCGAGTGTCGCGAGGTGCTCCAGGGGGGCCCACTACGCGAATTTCTGGCTGCGCTCCCAAATCTCAAGATCCTCTCCATTGGTTTCACCTGGCGGGAACTCCCGGATAGGAAGCCATATCCAGCCTGGCCACAAGTGGCCCAAACTTGTGCTTTTGCGTCTCTATACCATGGAGATTACCAAAAAGGGGTGGTTGGACGTCCTGGACCTACACAAGGACACGCTTGCAGTCGTTGAACTCCACGATATCAAGCTTGAAGAGTCGTGGCTTGTCCTTCTCCCCGAGATGGGGGAGCTGCTGGATTTAGACGGAGCCCTCATATCAGGTGCCCTTCATGGCCGGAACGAGGAAGGAGAGGAGGAGCAGGCATACTGGAGTCTGGGAATGCCCGGAATGTCGCGGGAGGAGGATTGTATTGATATGCAGGAACGATTGTCTATGTGTCTTAATTTATGGCGGCCGTTGTCAGCTGGATGTTTACAACATGGACAATTACGACATGGATATCTAGCCGGATATTTGTAGAGCCTCTTACCACCGGCTTTTGAGGTGCATTATCGAAGGTGATCTTGGTGGTTCTATTCAACACACACCAATTTGTCTCCATGTGGGAGTATCTACCATCATCACCAACCATCACCGACCAGAAGCACAATTCGTGCCAGTCCTTCCTCTCAGCCCATCGACCGCCTCCCGCACCATCCCATTCACATCATACTCCCAGATCCTGTGGAAAAGTCTCGTTATCTCTCTCCCGAACTTCTCCCCATCGCTGCCCACCGCCGGCTCCTGCCACTGGAACAGATCACACGCCGTCCGCGTCGCCTGGACGACCTCCTGCGTGCGACCGTAGCGCACGTCATTATACGCGACCAGCGCAGCCTCGATCAGTTTCCTTTTCTCGACTGTTTTGTTCGCGCTTGCCTCTTGCGCAACCGCCTCGAACAGCGCCGACAGCACCAGGGCGTCCTCTATCCCCATCCCTCCGCCAGCCCCGAGATGTGGCCCCGACGCGTGCGCCGCGTCGCCCGCCACGCACACCCTGCCCCGCACGTACGTCGGTGCCGGGTGCTCAGCCATGTCGAAGATGGCCCACTTCTCCATCTCGTCGGGCAGCAGGTCGACAATCTTGCGCACAGTGGGATGCCACGCTCCAAACGCGGCGAGCGCTTCGCGCTTGCTGCCGTTCGTGGTGTGCTTCTTGCTGTCCAGCCACGGGTCGGGATCGGAGATCACCGCGAGCACGTTGAGGACGGTGTTGTTGCCGATCGGGTACGTGATGATGTGGGCGTCTGGGCCGTTGTACATGAAACGCGTGCCGGCGCGGTAGGGGCCGAGCGCCTTCACGGCCCGGGACATGGGCACCAGCGCGCGGAAGCAGAATTTGTTGCTGTAGTGCGGGTGTTGCGCCGCTATCGCGCTCTTGTCGTCGGGAGAAGAGAGGACGATCTGTCTGATGCGTGACCGGATCCCGTCGCATCCGACGACCGCCTCCGCTCGCGCGGTGGTTCCGTCTGTGAAGGTGATCACAACCCCGCCGCCGCCGTCGTCGTGGTTGTCCTTGCCGTCTGCGACCGAATCGACCTGCTTCCCGAACTGGACGCAGCTCGCGGGTACCCGCTTGGCCCACTCCTCGAGGATGTCGGACCGACGACAGCCCTGGAAGCCGTCCTTGCCGCAGTACAGCTTGAAGAGCAGCGAGTCGCTGTGGCGGCCGTCGAGCCACTGGAAGTAGTCCTCGCCGTTGGGGTTGGCGACGCGCTTGTACGCGGCCAGCACGTCGTCCGCGTTGAGGACGCCCATGGCCCGCTCGGCGTTGGGAGAGAATCCTATCCCCGCGCCGATCTCGCGGAACCCGGGCGCGCGTTCGTAGATGGTATAGCGGATGTTGCGGGCTTGCAGGCCAAGGGCGAGGTTGATACCCGTGATGCCTGCGCCGATAATGGCGACGTGGAGGCCGCCATTGTGGTCGGTGGTGTTGTTGTTTGTGGCCGCTCCCATTTTCTGTTCCTGTTCCTGAGCTGCTGCTACTGGACGGCGTGTGTGATGGTGCTGGTTGTGGCTCCAGAGGATCAAGTCTAAAAGCATAGGTAAATACCTGTTAAACTTCCTAGGCAGTGTGCCACGACGGAACTCCGGACAGTTACTTCCTGTACTCACTCTTTCAAAGCAGGCGCAAACAGCAAGGAATAGATCTGAATACGAAGGAAGTGGCCTGGAAGTGGCCCTTGACGAGATTTCCCTGTACCGGCAGTTACGATTAGTCTTTTCACCAGTTTGAGTCAAACAGATTGCCCTGGCAGAACTGGAATTGTCCGGGTCTTCGGGTGGGGGATAAATGCCACCCCTCGGACCCCCGTGGCGGCGCGGCCACTCCATTTGTTGCACTACACGCGTCGATCTCTGTTTAGTGCAACCGGACCTCACAACCGTTGTTGCACCAAAGTCCAGTCTGTAGTAGCTCCGTCACCAGCTCTGTCGGTTTTGTTATGCTTAAGTTTAAGACTCGCGTCACACACCCCTTTGCCCTTATCACGACCTGCTATTAGGTGCTTTTCTTCCCCGAAATCAGGTTGAAGGGACTCTTTGTTCCCTCAAGCGAACGTTTATCAAGTAGAGGAGACCAGTCCACCAAAGATCCTTCCCCCTGTCCTCAGGCCCCGGGTTTACAACGACATCGCTTTAATATTCTCACTCACCTCACCATGACGGTAGACCAGAACCCGGCAGGCTCTTCCAAGGGGAATGTCCTTCTTACTGGTAAGCTGGTGATGATGTTGAGTTACGTTCCCTTTGATTGTAATCACAACTGACGTTACTTGTTTGATTCTCCCAGGTGGGAGTGGCTTCATTGCGGCGCATGTCCTTGACTGCCTGCTTGACCATGGGTACTTCCCCCTTTCCTCTCTATAGGTAGGCCTTTTGCTACTTTAAAACCGATAATAGTAACTCGCCACACGTCAGATTCGATGTCGTAGTTACAGCTAGGTCGGACGAGAAGGGCCAACGCATCGTCAAGTCCATCGACAACGCGGACGGAAAGAAACAGGCCTCGTATGTGGTAGTCGGAGACATTGCCAAGGAGGGCGCGTTCGACGAGGTGAGTTTCAGTACGGAACACATAGCAGGTCCTGCGATTTGTCTGACGGGCGTGATGACGTGAAACAGGCTGTCAAATCCGCCAACCCACCGTTCGACTACGTCGTCCACACCGCCTCGCCCTACCAGCTGCACTGGGACGACCCGGTCAGGGACTGTCTTGATCCCGCCATCAAGGGCACCACGGGCATCCTCAAATCCGTCAAGGCCTACGCGCCCAGCGTCAAACGGGTCGTCATCACGTCGTCCTCGGCGGCGGTGCTCAACCCGCCGAACCATCGCGAGGTCTACGACGAGACCAGCTGGTCCGAGATTACCTGGGAGGAGGGCGTCGAGGACATCAAGAAGACGTACCGCGCGAGCAAGGTCAGTCAACATTTCCCTTCCATAGATAACCAAGTTTGTTAACGATTGGCAAAACACAGAAGTTCGCCGAAAAGGCCGCCTGGGATTTCGTGGCGAACGAGTCTCCCAGCTTCGACCTAGCCACGATCAACAACACCTACACTTTTGGTCCGATCCAGCGCAGTCTGCCCTCGCTCGAGGCGATGAACACGTCCAACCACCGCATCCGGGACATGGTTCTCGGGAAAATGCGAAAGGGGATCGCCCCCACCGCGCCGGTGTTTACGTTTGTCGACGTGCGCGACGTCGCGCTCGCGCACGTGCGCGCCATGACGATCCCTGAGGCTGGTGGGAACCGGTTCTACCTTGTCGGTGGCTATTTCTCCAACCCGAGGATTGCGGACATCATCAGGGAGATGCCGGACGAGAAGTTGAAGCTCAAGGGTAAATTGCCGAGCAAGGAAGAGACGGAGGAGGATTTTCCTGATGATCATTGGAGGTTTGATTCTAGCAAGGCGCAGAGGGTGTTGGGGATCGAGTATACTAGTTTGGAAAAGAGTGTGAGGGATACGGTGGAGTCGATTTTGGGGTTTAAGGGGGCCTAATGTCTCTTTGGTGATGTGCTGAAGGTGATTGGTACCGAAGGTAACTATAGCTGTCGTTCGGGCTCAAATTGTGTACCTTACGGATAGCCTTTTCTTATGATAGGTAGTGCGGGAAACGGCGTGAAACGAATGAAAGGACTCGTCCAAGTGCAATTCCAGGAACTGGTGGAGCTTGTGAGTCGATCTTGTTTTTGATGCCCTCTCCTGTCTCTTTCTCACTGTCATGGCCGCCTAGGGTGGCATAATCCTGCTGACAAGCACCCCGAAAGTTCTGGAACCCCTTGATTACATCGAGCAAAACTTGATCTTTACATGGTTGCTTCGTCATGTTCATCCCCGTCGCCTCCGGCAATATGAGGAGCAGTAATGGTTTACATCCACTACATACCTAGGAAATTCTCGCTATGGTGCCTAAAGAGACCTCTCCAGTGCCATGTGAATGGCCCCATGTGTGTTGTAAAATACCCCGTAAACGCAACTTTAGGCTTCAGAAGTCGGTCACTACTGTACTTACCTCATGACCTTTGAGACACACCGTCGACAGCTCAAGAGCCATGGGAGAGCATCATGATGATGAGCTTTGCAGATCCGTCAGTCTGGACGTCTCATTTCCAAGGAACCATGACCACGTCGTCCGGCATCCCATCCGCGAGGCGGCCGCATCAGTTCCATTGCAGCCTGCAGTAAGCAAATTGAGTCTGCAGGTGCTCAGGGCTCAGACCCATGGATACGGGCTGGCGATTGAGGGCGCAGATGAAAATCAACCTTAAAATGGAATGCTTGCCTGAAAACAATTACTTATACTAGTATTCTTCTTAGGTACCTACCTAAGGTAACACAAGGACCAGCTTTGCCATTTCATGAAGCTTGGGCAGTCACAGCATCATGCATGCAAGCGTGTTGGTGGTAATGGTGTGCGTGCCACCGAAAGTCCAAAACGGTTGTGGACGCATACGAAAAGAGGAAAATGAACATGGATCTGATTCCCAGGGACCAGGCACCTGCAGAAGCTGAGGATGCAGAGACACGGAGAAACCCAAATGAATGGCTTGCAGCTCTCCACGCTTCTGCTCGAGGTCGTCTGCAACTTAATATGTCAACTGAACTTGCAACTTCCGTGTCTGATTGATCATTCATTTCGTCATGTTCACTTTGATGGTCATCAACTGCGCTGATGTCCCAGCAGCCCAATCACACCCTCCACACTCTTGCACGAAGCCCTGTGGCGCGCAAGGGTGGCACAGGGCAGGCTTGCCGAGATTGTCGCCCAGCGAATCCCGGCTACCAAATTGATAGTGGAGCTTATGTTTCGAAAAGCTAAAACAAATGAAGGCAGGTATCAGGGGCAGCTCAGAGTTTCTGTGGAACGAGTCACAGAAGAGGGAAAGAGTGATCAAAAGTGTGATGGTCGCTGTCACCCGAGACAAATTCGTGGGGGTGGAGATTGAAGCCGTTGTCGCTGCATTCGATGGGCCACGGCTCTTGCCTACGTACGGGTTAGTTCAAGTTCCTCCATCTTGGAAGACGGAATAAAATGAGGACTGTTGAAGATTGAAGAAGGGGCTAACCTCCGCCCCCTGCAGGAAAATCACAGCGCAGGCGGCATGTTCGATTCAGATTTCATTTTCTTTTGAGACCCGAATCTCTATGAAGCTGGAACCGAATGCGGCAAAGACATCACAGCGAGCCACCGAGTACTTCTGTGCCTTCCTGTGTAACAACACGTTTGCAGACAAGCAGTCACAAATCTCACAATACGGATTACCTCTGAAGTGGCCACCCCGTTGACTATCGAAAAATATTACGACATCACTTTGTGCCACACCTTATTTCACCTTCACTTCATGTTTCCGCGTCTCTGCCGAAAGCTTGCTCGTCTTGGCTTTTTGTTGTTCTGATCACGCTGCGATTTGCGCCCAGGAATGGACCGATCGAGCCGAGAAAGTCACATCACCAAGTCCACGTAGGTCCCGGACCCCGTCAACGTCGTAACTTGGTAACGCTGTCAGCGGAGCCGAGATTGCGAGGTCGCAATGATGGATGCTACCTTTGGGGATCAGCTGTTGGCTGCCCTGCTCGATCTCGTCAACTCCGATGCCTACAAGTCTGCGACGGGCCCTGATGCCCATCACCAAGACGACTTCCGTCAACTATCCCAGTCTGGACTCGGTCACAAGAAGGGATACATGTGTGCCTTGATGCAGTACGCCCAAGGGGATGTGCAGGTGCCCATTGACGACGACATCGACGCCGACAGCGACGACCCCGGCGAGACCGATAACGACTGCCGCGGCAGGTGGGGCACCCCCACGGAGTCGATTGACCAACTTGAAGGAAGTTCCGATGCAATGCCGGGTGACAGCCAAAACGGGTTCATGTCTGTCCCCGGAACGACGACGGGAGCGGGGACGGTGCTGGTGGCAGGTGACGGAGAAGCCAAGTTCGACTTCCGCATAACCCGAATTCCTTATGACCTGCCCGAACTTGTGCCGGACAAGGCGGGAGTGAGTGCCACGACTTCACAACCATCTATCCCCACAACCCCGAGTGTCGACGACGACATCTTTCGACCGCTTGCGTCGTTTACACTCCCCGACCTCAAGCTTGAGCTGTTCAAAGGGTTCGAGGTAGAGCCTCCAAAATTCAGTTTCGATCAATCCGGCAGACAAGAGGCGACAAAAAGGCACCACCACCTTGCGCCTTCGACATCGACGACCCAAACCTCGGATAGCAACCAAAGTATGGCGTCCATGAGAACCGGAACAACCAGCTCCTCCGACGAGCAACCACCGCAGCAACGAGTAAAGAGTTCATTCTCGCGCTTGCGGAACAGTGTGCGATCGACTCGATTCCCGTCCGACGAGGACCACAGCTTCATTGAGAAGCGATCCTTGACCCCGTATGGACTCTCCCGGCCAAGCCAACAACAGCAGCAAAGCCAAGATGATTCGCTTTTTGACAGGCCACTCCCGCCATTGCCATATTCCTCATCAGACATTGGTTTTATCACGGATAGGAGGCCGTCCGCCACGCCCACAATCCCGGACAAACAGCGGGCTTGGCAATTTGGCAAGAGGAAGCAAAAGGAGCCGGGAGCGGTTTTTGGTGTGGAGCTGGAAAAGAGCATCAAGACTGCGCCGACGCGGATCAGAATATCTCACAACGGGAGGGCGAACTCACATCGGGCATTTCCCTTAAGCGTGTACAAGTGCTGCGAGTTTATCCGCTTCTCAGGTAAGACTACTCTTTAATCTTATTCACATGGCACATTTGATGCTAACATTCCTCTAGACACCAAGGATGTGGCATTATTTTCATCCCCAGGTGACGCCTTCAACCTCGATCAGTTGAGACGGATCTTTTCCTCGCCGCCGGACTACGGCGAGAGCTTCAGCTTCGACGGCACAGACTATACAGTCTACGACGCGGCCAGGCTAATAACTATCTACCTCACCGAGCTTCCGCAGCCACTGGTTTCACGCTCAGTGCTAAAGTCCTGGGTTCTGCTCGCCAGACAGCACGGCGCCATTGAGCCCCCTTGCCCTCAGCGCATCGAAACGGGACTTGATTTCTGGGCCGAGGCCCTCAACCGTTTGCCGGTAGCGAACAGGAATCTAGTCAAGCACCTTCTCAGCTTATTCGCCGAGGTGCTCACGAAAACGACCGAGGATTGGAGCAAAACCGAGATCAGCGAAGCGGAGGCAAGGCAATTCTCGGCAGGCGTGTCGAGAGCACTGTTTCACTTGGATGACTCTGATATGAGTGCCAAGAACGCGGTACATCCGACACTGGCACTCGCCTTTATAATCAGGAAAAGAGGCGAGTATCTCGGCAGCCTGGACAAACAGGAGGACAAAAGTGGCAAGGGCAAGAGAGACTCGAGCATGTTTCTGCCGAGCACTCAGGAGATGATGCAGTGGAAGGCTCCCGGACTGACGGGGGCATGATGGGGAGAGTTGGTGGATAAGGAGAAAGAGAGCGTGTGCGTGATGGTTACGTTTGATACCCCCATTTCCCTTTTTTCGTCAGCGTTCTTTCCCGGTCTATGCATAATATCTGCCCGCCCATGGTTTGTTTCTTTTTTTTTGCATTCAACTGCTCGGTTGTTCATGTTTTGGGAGGCTTGGATGGCTTATTTGGCTGCTGTGTGCTTTTGGACAGTTTTCTCTCATTTCGGTTCACTTCTCCATGGACACTATGACGTTGAAAAGAAGCTAAGGTCCTGACCAGGGGACTAAGGGATGGCCTTTAGCAGAGAAGGGCAGAGGCGTTATAACTGGGACGTACTTCAGACATATATCACTGTTAATTATATTCATCGGAGGAGCGCCTGTCTTATCTGCTCACCACTCTCGGCACTCGGGCAATTATCTATGGAAGCTCAATGTAATCCGTATCTTGACCCCGCCGAGGATGCTATTCTAGTAAAAGGATCCCCCACGACAGGCGCCGCGAAGCCAAACATATGCGGTTGGGGGCGGGGGATGGCCCATGAGCCGACCGGCTTTAACCGCCGTCGATCTTGACCTAGATCTAGACCAGGTGTGTCAACCGTTGGACGCAGATAACGACGAAGCGGGGATTGGAGTGCTCTTGGAGGGTGTATATCAAGGCGGGACCTCCGCTTTCTCAGTTTATTTTCATTTGTCTCTCTGCTCTCGAACACGCTCTACTAGATCAACAAATACCACCACCATCAGAAGGGATCCTTATCATTCCTAACTACCATGTCGCCCACGCTCCAAGACAACGACAGCAACATGACCGTAGTGGTCAAGAACGGTAGCAGCCCTAAACCAGATGCGCACTCGCCACCCATCATCCTTTACCCCTCCGTAAACCAAGCCAACCTGAACCTCAAGACATCGCAGTACCTCTTCAACTTTGGCACCAAGTTTTCGAGAGACATCATCGTCGGCAGCCGCGGGCTGTACATCTACACCTCGACGGGACGCAAAGTTCTAGACTGGACTTCTGGTCAGATGTCTTGTCTGCTGGGTCACGGCCACCCCGAGATCGTTTCTGTCATTGCGCAGCACGCCGCCTCTCTTGATCATCTGTTTTCGGGAATGGTCTCCCCGCCGGTGTTGAATCTAGCCGAGCGTCTGTGCTCTTTGCTTCCGTCATCCCTGTCGAAAGCGTTTTTTTTGTCAACGGGCGGCGAGAGCAACGAGGCGGCCATCAAGATGGCTAAAGTCTACACGGGCAAATTCGAGATTGTTGGGGTAGGCGGAAGCTGGCACGGCGTTACCGCTCAGGCTTTGGGGGCGCAGTACCATTTCGGGAGAAAGGGGCAGGGTCCGCTTATGCCGGGGATGCATATGCTGCCGCCTCCTAATGCGTATCGTAATACGGGTTTGTTTTTGACGAAAGAGGGAGGGTATGATTGGGAGCGCGAGCTTGATTACGGGTGGCAGATGGTTGATCATGCGTCGTGCGGGAGTTTGGCGGCGTGTATCGTTGAGTGCGTGCAGAGCTCGGCGGGCATGCATGTCCTGCCGGAGGGGTACCTGACTGCGCTGAAGAAGCATTGCGAGAGACGGGGGATGCTTCTGATTGTTGATGAGGCGCAGACGGGTATTGGGAGATGCGGGAGCATTGCCGCGTTCCAGGAGATGGACGCCACGCCGGATATTTTGACGCTCAGCAAGACGCTGGGGAACGGGTTGCCGCTCAGCGCGGTGGTTACTTCCGACGAAATTGCCAGGGTCTGCGAGGAGAGGGATTACTGTTTCTATACTACGCACGTGAACGATCCGTTGCCGGCCGCGGTGGGGGATAAGGTGCTTGAGATTGTGGTCAGGGATGGGTTGGTCGAGCACTCGAGACGGATGGGCGAGGTGCTCCATGCCGGACTGAAGAAGTTGCAGAGCCGGTATGGCTGTATTGGAGATGTCAGGGGCCGGGGACTGATGGCTGGCGTGGAGATTGTGGAGTGTAAGGAGGCTAAGACGCCTGGGCTGGAGGTGGCGAGGCGTGTTGGGGATAGGGCGTATGAGTTGGGGCTTTGGGCGAACCTGAGCACGCACCCGAGCTTTGGGGGTTCGTTTAGGATCGCGCCGCCTATTACGATTACCAAGGAGGAGCTGGATGAGGGTCTGGAGATACTGGAGGAGGCTTTTAAGAGCACCGAGGGGACGATGCCGTTGTATTGAGTGCGTGTGACCATGTATATTAGTTCTAGGGACACGAGTATACACATTGTACCTAGGTATCTACACAAACTATACGCGTGTCTGATTTGAACTTGGTGATATGGAGGTTAACATCAACACCGCTAGATTGGACAAGCTGCTTGTTGTTGACACAGATTGACAGAAAGCTTGGCCGGTTCATCTTGAGTCTCGACGGTTAAGGCTAGTTCCAAACCGGCCTTCTCTCACATTATAATATTCCAGATGGACCTGTGGGTGTGAGGAGTGGTTTATGATACCTCCCTGCCCGGGAAGTCGTACCTGGGAGGTGATTATGGGAATGACTGCATCATGTAGGGCACCTGCGCGATTTGACGGGCATTACACGAACTCCTACAAAGTTGCTGATCAAGGGTCATCTTCATTTTTCCGCTCCTGGTCTTTCCCATCTGGACTAGCCGAACAACATTGGTCAAACGCCTATGTACGGCCGCAGTGGATTGGTACTGTATATGCAGCTCCTATCACTCTCATGCGGGATGAAAACAGTGAGTCTCGGCCTGATTCGAGGACTGCTAGCGACACGCAGATGACATGGACAGTTCCTGGAGTCGGAATTCTTGATTCTCCGCGCGCTTTGACAAGTCGGCCAATAGCTATCATGACTGCCGCGTGCGAGGGTCGCGGCCTGCGGCTCGACTTCAATACCGAAAGGTACGCTATTGAGGATTGGGAATGGTGTGAGGCTTGAGGCTTGAGGCTGAGGCGTGAGACGTGACACACACCATTCTGGTGCAGTGTAATGGACCGCCATGTTGTTGGTGAAGGCGGCCGGACCGGGGTCCAATTGTCAATTCTTTTGTGTTTTCTCTCCAGCTTGAAGACGTATATAAGGCCAGAAGTTAGCCAAGTCCACACAACATGTGTTACACAGGCCAAACGCACCAGAGTCACTTCTCACGTCTACACAGCCGTGAAGGAATCAGCAACATCTTTCCCAAACTTCTTCATCACACCCCTCTGGCCAACCTACTCTTGACTTTTTTGGTCGCGAGTTGTTCATCATGCAGTTCAGGGTCAGCTTTGCCATCATTGCTTCCTGGGCCTTGGCCTTCACTCACGCTTTCGAGGTCCCTGCCGAAGATGGTATGTACGCCATTGAAAAGGACGCAGAAGGGAACGAGCACGCAGTTTTCATTGCCCCTTTAAACATGACGGCGCCAACCAAGACTATGGTTGAACGCGCGGTCCTCGGTCCCAAGCTGGGCCGCCGGGATCAGTACGGCGTAGGTACAACATCCATATGTTCAATTCCGTGACGTGTTCTGAGATATTCAGACACCAGATTCCCATGTCAAGATAAGTAGCTAACGCATTAACTGGCAGTGCGAATACCAAAACATGATCAGCCAAAATGTCGACCATGCTGTGGCCAATCTCAAACTCTACTGCGGCATTAGTCACACGTACCACTCCGCAAAGATGATATGGCTGAGCGGCGGCATGTTGGCGTACACATGTGACTACTCAGGCGGACAGCACTGCTCCTCGGATGAAGCAACCTTGGCGTACACCCTTATCACCAATACTTGCGGATCGTACAAGAGTGGCTGGTGAGTCATGATGCTTCTCTCGTTTCTAGCACCTACATGCCCACAGCCCGACCACCTTTGCTAACCAGAAGCCTTTCCTATTAGGTGGATGTTCGGCAACACTGACATGAAAGCCTATGGTATAGTGCCGATTGTGTGGCATTTCCACCCAAAGAGGAACTACGGCAACGAGCCGGCCATATGCGGCGGCATTTAGTGGTTTATACCCTTTGCCAACTGGAACTTCAGGAAGTGTATACGGTGCAGCCTGAAGCGTTGGCATCCTCTTGAGATTCACAACAATCTGGTACTGAGGGAGGGGCGGGAGTGAAAGTCATCGTCAAGGTTGACATCCAGACTCGAGAGCCTCCGCGATTTATGTGAAGGCAAAGACGAAAAAACCCGAGTTTCAACCCGATCTACGTATCTTTCTACTTATTCTGTCATTCCCGAAACACTACACGTAGCTATTTTATCGTACTTTAATGTTCGATCATCACAACTGCATACGTGTGTGTGCCACAATTTGTCTTTGACCTGGTTTCATTCCAGCAACGGCCGTTGCCTGCCGGATGCTTTGCCTTTATCATTCCTTGGGGCCCATGTTCGGCTTGCATGTACGGCCGTAAAGATTGTGCTATGTGCCGCCAGACTGCATTACCTGTCTGGTAAGCAAGTGTCCAGAATCCCACCGAGATCGGTCCAACTCCACGGGCAGATAATAGTTGACGGGGGGTATAAATCTCTTAGCAGGGGGTCTGTTTTCACGACTTCAAATAACACAGTGTCTACCAAGTTTCTGGGGTTCTGCCAAGTGGCTGACAAAACTATATACGGAAATGCTAGCACTATTGTTATAGTAATTAAGATGTATTGCCCTTTATAATAAGTAAAATGCATTTTCGCTTTAGATTCTTGATTTATTTTACCGTAATAACGTTATATACGATTTCCAGCCAAGTATATTCTAAGCATATGCTTAACATATACCTAGCATATACTGTCAGATGGAAAGGGTGCCTGTCAGAAAGGAATGCTGAGTATGGTCACCTAGAGGTCAAAGGATCTAGGCAAAGGATTTAGGGAAAATCCAAGGGACTAGGAAAAGGCCCTTCAGGAGCTGGCTGCGCCAGCTCAACCAGGTTGAACTATCAAGACCTACAAGTAGATTTGCCACTATAAACGAGTATATGAACTAGGAATCTAGCCTCCCTAGATTCTGGAGAGGAAGAGGACAATGACACAGTTGCAACTCCCAGTCAAACTCCACAGAATCCAGTGTGCAGTACTTCTGACATATACTAGGTATATGTTCGGGTTATGCTTAGTTAGAAATCGTATACTTACTAATCGTATAAGTTACGGTGTTTTGTAAAGAGGAAAAATATGAAGCGAAAATCCATTTTAGTAATAGAGTAAATGCCTCATAGAGTAATCCGTACCAGCATATACCGAGCATATGTTCCTTTTTGTTTTTTTTTTGGCTTGCCAGTCTTGCCAATTGTCAAAGATTTGGCGGAACCTGTGTTTTCTATAACCCTGAAAAATAGACCCAATGTCAACCGTACCTCGTCCACGGGCTGACTTCAACACCGAAGTCAGCCTTACCGACGAATTTATTCCGGCCCCGTACGGAGTATTTGACATTTGAGACACAAACACTCTGCTGCCAACTAATTTGCAACGAGCAATGCGGTTCCTCCACCCTCTTGGGAACGGTTCATCCGTCTGTCATGCCGGTCAAGGCGGGCCGCCGGGCTAGGGGGACTTTCGTCGGAGAGTTCCCGGGTCCGGAACGGGCCAAGACTTCGGCCGGTCAGCGGCGACTTTTGATTGGATGTAACCAAAGGATGCACACGCGTTTCGATGTTGTACGTGTAGGCAGCAAGCCACAACTTGACAAAGTAACCACGTACGGAGTAGATATATGTCTCATGATCCCAGCCTCTCCGTCCATCAAAGACCTGATTCTTTTAATTTCTCTTCCATTATTATCACAATTAGAACCTTATAACGTTCCAGCTATCACCATTGCCGACCAATCATGGCACCCCCAACATTAACCGCAACGAAACAGACACGAGGTCATCGAGACACTCTTTTCGATCAGCTGGCAGCTCGCTCGACGAAAATTCCAGCTGAGAGAAACAACTACACTGTTCAGCCAGTCCGGATCCCCGTCCAGGACGAAGATGTCGAATTTGAGCTTGCCGCGGACCTTTACCAGCCCGTTTTAGATGACAATCAAGGGTACCTCGGAACCGTCCTCGCCTTTGGCCCCTACGGCCGGGGCGTCGTGTTCTCCGGCATGCTGGCGCGCCCCTACGCCGCGCGCGGCTACCAGGTCCTCCTGGTCAGCTGCCGGGGCACCTACAGGTCGGGCGGTGTGTTCGAGCCTTTTGTTACCGAGGCGCACGACGGCCGCGCCATCGTGGCCTGGATGCGCGAGCAAGCCTGGTACACCGGCTCCTTCGCCATGGTTGGGCCATCGTACATGACCTACACGCAGTGGGCGGTCCTGTCAGACAATCCGCCCGACATGGTCGCCAGCGTAGCCGCCGTGGGACCCCACGACTTTAGCAGGTTCTGCCTGGGGACTGGCGGAGCCATGACCCTCGACACCATCCGCTGGAGCGACAGCGTCACCTCCCAGGAGGACCCGGGCTGGTTTCCGCCCCGAGGGCCGTTGCGCATGGTGTGGCAGATGTTGACGGCGGACCACAGGCTGAAATATGTGTATGAGAGCGTGTCCATGATCGAGGCGGCGGAGAGGAAGTTTGGCGACAGAGCGCCCTGGGTGCTGGAATTTTGTAGGCACCCTGATCTGTCCGATCCTCATTATGACGAGAGGTGGCGCCGGCCGACGCGTGCGCTCGAGGTCGCGAATATCCCGATTTTGCTGATGGCCGGGTGGCATGATATCTTTCTCGACCAGACGATTGAGCAGTACCGCATGCTGAGGGAGCGCAAGGTCAAGGGGATTGCTTTGGTGGTTGGACCGTGGCAGCATACCACTGTGGAGGATGCCGAAAAGGAGACATTCTTCTGGCTTGAGAGGCATCTCTCCAAGGTCAAGCCGTCGGTAGACCCGAACGAGTTACCGGTTCGTGTTTTTGTAGGCGGAGTGAAAGAATGGCACCGCTTGCTGCAGTGGCCACCCGCTACAAAACCTCTGGAGCTCTACCTGCGGTCGGGAGACCAGTTATCCGAAACCAAATGCACAGATGAATCCGAAGAAGAACCAGCATCATCCTCGTTTACGTTTGACCCAGCTGATCCGACACCGACCTACGGCGGCGCCTGGCTGGGAATGAGCGGAGGCGGTTCCGTCGTCGACACGCCCTTGGCTGCACGACCGGATGTACTCACGTTCACCACCAAGCCGCTGTACAAGGACACTGAGGTCATGGGCGCCCCGTCTCTCGAGCTTTTTCGCGAAAGCGATAACCCGCACGTGGATATATTCTTCAGGCTCAGCGAGGTTGATGCCAAGGGTGTGTCGAGGAACATCACGGAGGGGTACCGGCGACTGGACTCCAAGCGTCGTCCCGAGGATATCCTGCCGGTCACGCTCGTCATGAAGGACTGTGCGCATGCGTTTAAGAAGGGAACATGTATCCGGCTGGTGCTTGCAGGTGCGAGTTCTCGGATATATCATCGGAATCCTGGTACGAGCGAGAACGGACTCATGGCGAGTTCGTTAAGGAGTGCTGTGCACACAATTCATCATGGGAAGAAGGGTGGGTTTTCGAGGATTATACTACCAGTGACGAGCGACTGATCGATGAGTGGTTTCTTTTGTTTAACGGTTTCTTGGCTATAATTTGCATGTGTGTTTGATACTTACCCGTGCCGTGGTGAGGGCCCTAGCTTTGAGCAGGTAATGCTGGTTATGTGTAACCGATACTGTATTGTAGTTGCCCAACTACTATCCATATAGTTCTTGTTCATAGATTCCTTGATAGTCGATGGTACTCAACTCAGTTTATTATCATCAGATCAATGTGATCGTCGCCCAATCATGGATCTCCTCGCCAGCTACAGCCTCCCCATCCATCATGCCGTGAACATAGCACTCTCCCACAAGCAGGTGTCTTAACACCGACCTGATAACATGCGGCGTCTTCGCACCCGCAAACACCGCTATTCTATCCCCCGTCTTGGTACCCGCGGGGACAAGTCCCATGTACCCATCGTCCGTAACACAAATCCGCCGACCGAGCGCAAAGAGCGGATACTCGAGCCACGGATTTGGGCGCTTCTTCGCGCCGAGTATGTCAGTGAAGCCGCCCTTGTGGTTCGGGTTGGCATGTGAGAGATCCGTCATCAGCATGTGGTTGAAGGTGTTGTCCGGGTTGGAGACCACTTGCATCAATAAGCGCCAGTTTTTCTTGTGTTCAGCAGACTCGGAACTGTGGTCGTCGTCTTCATCTGGCTCTGCCGTGGTGGTGGTGGAGGTTGCAGCAGCAGCAGCAGCAGCGGCTCTGATCTCCATGATCTCGTTTCCCATAATGGTCTCGATCAAGTCAAACAGGAACTTGGGTGCAGCAGGGCGAGCATCTGGAGACATGTCCCCGATTATGGTCCGCCAAAACTCTAGATTTACACCCGGCACCTCAGCTTCTTTGTAACGACTCGGTGTTGCCCCTAGCTGTGTTAACACCATCTTGTAGGCATCCAAAAATTGTGAGGCCACGCCTTCCTTGGGATCGGCCGTGAAGACGTCTGATACTGCGGTGATTTTACCAAAGACCACGCCTTTACATAGCAATCCTTCCTTGGAGAACTTGACATCAGCCGCTGTATCCCCCGACGCGTGGTAGGTGTACTCTCGGTTCGCGTGACTCAACAGACAGGTCTGTATCTGACAAGTCCAGTCGGGCACCCATGACGGTAGACCTTTGACTTTCTGATTCTGATGGCCCGTTCCGGCGAGCCGCAGCACCGAGAACGGGTTTCCATTTTTGACAAGCTGCTTTGCGATGAGTCGCACGGCCACAGACGTGAACACTTGTTTCGTTCTGCCCTGTCTGTAGTCCGGAATAATCCCTAGGAAGCTCGAGTCGCTCGCGACGCCAAGCAGGGCGTAGATTCTGTCCACATCCCAGGTCGACTCGAACCGCATGCAGAGCTTGAGCGTGTCCTCAAGTGATAGCATCTTCTCGGTCGACCCCTTGGAGGACAGGAACCCTGGCCTACGGTACCACCGCCGCAGATTTTCGAGCACCAGTCCGTTATGGATGCCGGGAAGTTCAAACGGCCGCAGCGAGCCGTCTCCATTTCGCATAAGATAGACAATCACCTTCCACGCGAAGCCTTTGGATCCCAGGACCGCCATGGCACGCGCGAATAAGTCCCAGGGAATGATCTGTCCGCCGTACCAGAGCGTGACGTGCTTTGCGACGACCACCTCCTGGATGATCCACACCCGTGTAAAGTAGGGGTTGGTGATGAGGCCCTCCAGGGCTTTCCAATCTTTCTGCGGCGACCCAGGCATGGTCTCGAGAAAAGTCGTAAGGTCGCCGGTGCCGCCGCCGGGGGGTTGGCCATCCTGCTGGTGGACGTACATGGTTGAGTTGATGCGTCCGAGCATCTCCCGCGCCCGGTACTCTGGCGATTCCCTGCTCCACCAGAAATCCTTGATGTCCTGCCACCTAGTCCCGAATCCTCCCCCGGGGTCGGGGTTGGACGGCCCGCGCAGCCAGCCCACTGTAGAGGTCGCGTTTTCGTAGATCAGCCGCATGAGCTGGACCTGGCTGGACTTTTCCCGTTCGTCGGTCTGGTTTATGCAGATCGAGTCGATCCAGACGTGCTTGAGGGAGAACTCTCTACGCATGGCCCTGAGAATCGCGTAGACGGTGTGCTGGACCTCGAACGGCCTGCCGTCGATGTGAATCGTGGTCTTCTTGTCGCCGCCGCTTGATGACGGCTTGTCCCAGCAGTACGAGACGCCGGTGTAGTCCGGACCTCTGTACACCTTATACTCGTCGTCTGGGGTGAAATGTCCCTCCAGCATGTCGCATCTAATTGAGGCCCTGGAAAATAGGCTGGGGCGAATCTGCAGGACGCGGATGGTGTTGGGTTTTGTGATGGCCTGATGTTGGAAGGACTGCTGGGTTTGGGTGCTGTCTTCCTCGTTCTCGTGAAGCCGCTGCTGCCGTCTGTCTTGATACCGTAATCTGAGCCGCTGCATGAGAATACGAAACAATTTGCCCAGCATTTCCGAGATCATGGTCCACCACAGCACCCAGGTGTTGGATGCATGTCCGGCGGCCGTGGAGTTAGTCTCAAGCATGCTGGCGAGAGGTTGCCTTACGATGAGCATGGCAACATGGGCGACGAGAAACCACATAAAGCCCAAGAACTGAGCCACGAAGATGGTGGTGGCGACGTTTCCGGTCCCTGCCAGCCGCTGGCGCAACGGGTGGACGATGACATTGAGCGCCAAGAAGACAATGTGGCAGGTGGTTATGTGATATTCAAAGACCAGCAAAGCAGCCGTGTAGATTGCCAGCCCTTCTATCCTGACCGCTTCCGAGCCGTGCATCAGGACCCATGGCCCGGGTCTTTCGGGGCCGCAGAATCCGAGGAAGTAAAGGAAGTAGGCGAACCGCTGGACCTGGAACTGCGGAGAGATGATGCATATTCCGTGCAGCGCAAGGGCCGGCCAGATCCCGTTGACACCCTCCGGCAAAGCACCATGGGCGGCTCCGGGTCGCAGGTATGACCGGTAGAGCAAGATGACTGCAATGACGACAAGGAACTGGAAATGTTGGTACAGGACCAATGCTTTGAGTGGGGGCATCAGCCATGGCCATATGTATTCGGCTGTCAGAGGATAGAGCCCGTTGACAAAGGCATTTGCGAGGATGAAACCTTTGAACATGGCCTGACGACTGGAAGTGTCCCATGATACGTAGGTGTCTACGTAAACCATGACGATAAACCGCAAATTCAAATCGCCGTCTGCAGCTGCCCACGGCAGCACAACTGCTTGCGCATACAGGTCTGGTTGATCCGAATGTGGCAGTCTCGCTGCGAGGAGACAAATGACGATAGACGCCACGACCCTGACATAGTCGGCGAAGGTACCGCGGCTCAAGGAATCTGTGACGAATGCTGTGGCCATCAGCAAAGTGCAAATCGTCGGGGTCGTGAGTCCCATGTAATATCGAGACGCGATTTTGATCATGGATGACATGGCGGCCCAGCAGGCATCTTTGAGCGCCATTACATATTAGCAAAGGCGCATTCGTTTGTTGATGGTAGAAGTGCTCATAATTCTTTCATCTTGGGAAGAAGGAAGGGCAGACTGTTGGCGTTGGATTGTTGGTCAGGCTTCGGGCGGGCCAAGCTGAAAGCGGCCTGCACCATGCATGTTTGGGCGCTAACGATGATGATTTGCAAAGCCAGGCAGCACAGCGGCTATGAAGAATGCTTCCCTCCGAGATAAATACCTTGGTACCTTGATGATAATGCTGCGCCCCCCGTCCAGCCTTATTCGTTGGACAGTCCAGTTTAGAGACACCAACTCTCTTATCTAAGAACCATCGAACGAGCTTAATAAGATGTAATTCAGGCTTGGACTCAAACAACTATAGCTGGCATTCACGTGTAAAAAAATATCAAATCTGCGACAATCACCTTGGTGCTTAACACAAAAGACATCATGGGCGCAATGTAATTTTGGTCTTGGCGGGCCCGCCAAACCGATACTTGAATTTCACAATGACAGAACTGGATAGCAACATAACGGACTAGCCCTGCTACCTTTCCCTCCAAACCCTTCCTCCGACCAAAAACTAAATATCTCCGGCAATACCATGACCATAATCAACATCTAGCAGTGGGCCTGGCCCAGGCCGTTTGGCTTGCACTGGCCCTGGGCGCAGCAAAAGACTCCAGCGCCCTGGGGATCACCACCGCTGGAGACGGGGAAGACGCAGTCGCGGGGGTTGTTGCCGGCAGGGGTGATGAAGGTGAGAGAAAGCTCGGTGGAGCCTACATGTTCAGAAGCGTGAGGTGTCAGTATAACTGCTCAAAGCCGTAGTTGGACACCTGAAAAGACATACACTTGAAGTTGTCGATGAGATCGGAGCCGCAGAGGCCGGGGGCGCTTCTCGGGCAGTTCTCGGCCTGAACACCAGCAATGAGAGCAGCAGCAGCCGCGACGATAGCGAAGAACTTGGCCATTTTGATGTTGTTGGGCTTTGTGTTGGATTAAAAGGGGTGCTGTGGGTGTTGAAGATGTCTGAGCGATGATGAGATGATGAGACGAAGAATTAAGGACAACTACTGGGAAACCACTTCCTTTTTATACCCCAAACGGAAGCTCAGACTACACCTTTGAATACTTTGAGTTCTAACCTGGCCTCTGCCCATTGACTACAAGGCTTTGAACTTCCCAACACGGAGTTGATCGACACACGGCGCAGCCAATTCATCCTTTCCGGACCAGTTGGCCATGCCTTCAGGTTACGCCACCCACTTGACACAAGAGGAGGGTATACCGGGGTGAACAGAGGCACAGCAGAATGATTCTGGTTATGGACCTGTCAACCAGTGTTGGGTATAAAACCCCATCCACCACATGGATTGTAAACCACATCAGAGTTATGAATACGCGATGCTAACGTGATGGTCATAGCAATTCGCACAAAGTTTGCAAGTTGCAATAAGAAAGCGCCATTTTGTAATTCGTTCAGATTCTCGATACGGTGAAACTGAAGGAATGGAGCACGGATACAATCTTGCTTCATGCGGTGTTAATGCTCATCGAGACAACGAGGTTCAGTGTAAGGGAACGGAGCTCAACGGACAAAGATCATTATTGGCTGCCTTCTGCTCGGCAAGGTCGGCAGACCACATGTAAACGAGACAGGCGCGTCCAATTAGAAGTTGCAACACTCCCTTTCAATATCCTTGATCCTTCCAGCTTATGCTCATGATGACACTGACCTTTGAACCGGTTCACCATGTCAAGAAAAGACCCGTGATCCTCAAGTTTCCCTGGCAGAGCAAGAAGGTCAGGTGAACATAGTGGCCGCTTGAAACACACGACCCTTTCCTCACCGAGCCCGCCGACATTCACCTGACTCCCGGGTCTCGGTCCGATTCGCTCTAACAGTCAAGGCCCGAGCTTCACAAAAGCTGATTTCAAAAGAAGCACGTTTATCCGACGAGTCCGCTGGTGTGACCTTCTGGAAGCTGGCATTGGTGCTTCTAGAAGTTTTCTTGTGCCCCAAGGCCGACGTCAGCTTCATGCTGTGCCCCCTTCGGACCACGACCCGACGAAGCCAAGCCCCAAACAGGAGGGATTTGAACCCTTTTCCTTGCTCCTTTTTTTGCGATGGAACATCAATGCTGGCAGGACGCCGCCGTATTCGGTACCAGGGAGTCGGAACCCTGTTTCTCAAACGTAAACACAACCACATTCAACGTCTGCTGCAGCGATACTGGTGACCAATCGAGTGATTTAAGTCGAGGACTTAACTGGACTACCTATAATTATCATCGCCGCACAACAATGACATAGCATTGTTAATTATGTGTGTTACTCCCCGGAGAGTTCCTCCGGGCATGGGCAGGACGTTTACCAAGTCGAAGACATAATTCATTACCTAATTACTCTGAGACAAACATTTCAGGTTCCCGAGGTTTGCGGTTGGACGTGTGAAAAGGCCAACTCATAGTCCGCCGATGCACTGACCGCAAGCAGAAGCCTTGGGAATCGGGCACAACTGCACGGTTAACCGGACTACGGAGGAACCTCAGTTCTGAAAGCATCAAACAGAAGAGAAAGGTGGCAAATTTAGGGAATATCATTCCATGACATATTTTATCAAAATATAATTAATCATTACACAGTAGATATACTAGCAGGTATCAGCAGAATGAACAGGCGAGTCTACTAATATCAGAAGTAGAACGATACAGCAGGATCCAAAACCCGAAGACCTCTCCACAATGACTGGTACCTAAGAAATCAGGCCCATTATTTCTTCTCCGAAGTGGCCGGTCAAGTCTCGCCAACCCTGCACAGCCTGCCTGTCTGCTTCGTCAACCAGCCCTGGTCCGAAACAGCCCAGCGACCCGATCCGACCGCCGTGGGCGCCCAGAACAGATCATTTGGGTCGACCTGCCTCTTGATCTGCAGCAGACGCTCGTAGTTGGTGCCGAAGTAGGCCTCTCCAAAGTTCGGCTCCATCACGTCGCCCTCGTTCAGATAGCTGCCAGGGCCCCAGGCACGCAGGCGCTCCATCCAGTTGTCCGTGATGCGTCTGTTGATGACTTCGATCTCGTCCGCGGCAAGTTCAGCGGACCACGCGGCGCCCATGATGCCGAACCAGGCCGCCTCGCGCCAGTGGGTGTTGACAGCGCTGTCCGGCGTGTCCGTGGGCGCGTCGGCCTTGATGTTGTACTGGATCAGCGCGCTGCCGTCCTCGACGACGGCCTTGACGGCGTCCAGCATATCCTCGAGGGCGGTAGCGTTGTCCCACACCGTCGCGGGGAAGAGGCGCGCCGCGGTGCGCATGTTGCTGTTGGCCACGGCCTCGTCGGGGAAATTCTTGGTCCAGGTGTCGTAGAAGTTGTCGTGCTCGAAGTAGGTCGGCTCCAGCGGGAAGCCGAGCTCGGCCCACTCGGCGAGGAGAGGCGCGATCATGGTCTTGAAGTCGGCCAGCGACATGCCCGGCACCAGCCACGGCTGCATCGTCCAGATGTAGCCCGCGCCGGGGCCGAGGCCGAAGACGGTCGAGTAGCCGTAGCTGCCTTGCTCGGCGTAGGCCGGGAACTTGCGCCAGTACGCCTTGATCGCGCCCCAGAAGACATCTTCGGGAATTCCGAACGCCGGGCCGGCCAGGATGGTCCACTTCGCGCCGGAGAAGGAGATCTTGGGGTGCACCTTGACCGTCATGGAGGTAACCACGCCAAAGGTGGCGCCGCCGCCGCCGCGGATGGCCCAGAAGAGGTCGGTGTTGTGGGTCTCGTCGGCGGTGATGAAGCGGCCGTTGGGCAACACGACGTCAATGCTGAGGACCTGGTCGGAGCCCATGCCGTAGATGGAAGACACGGGAGAGTGGCCGCCGCCGGCGAGGTAGCCGCCTGTGACGCCGACGGTTGGGCACTCGCCGCCAACCGCGGTGAAGCCGTACTTGTGGGCCGCCTCGTAGAGCTCATTGACCTGAACGCCGGCGCCGAGCTTGAAGGCTGGGCCGGAGTAGGACTTGGTCTTGATGGACTTGATGTAGTTGATGGACTTGAGCTTGTGCGTCCAGATGGATAGTGCGCCGGCGCCAGCGGACTTGCCGAGGAAATCGTGGCCGGTGTTCTTGACGACCAGGCGGAGGTTGGCGTTACGGGCGAAGTTGACGGCGAGCTGGATCTGGGCGACGTTGCGCACGGCAACGGCGTATGATGGGAAGCCGCCTAGTTTACAGGTGGACGAGCCGCCGTTATCCGGCATGCAGGTCTCGCCCTGGTAGAGAGGGGACATGACAGACGTGGGATCTTCAGCGCTGAAGGGCAGGTGGATAGGTTAGCGGTGCTGTCCTTGCGGGCGGGGTGAGCGTAAGAGTAAGTAGCTTACTGTGTCTCGCCCTTGGTCCAGTTGTCCTTGAGAGTCTGGCACTTGGCAGCATCGTATACGCCGCTGTTCGGGTAGCAGACAGCGCCGATGGGAACGGTCTCGATCAGAGCACCACCAGTCAGAAGATCCAACAGAAACCAGACCAGCTTCGAGGGCCAGCGGGAATCGCCCGGGAACACTCTGCAGGTGCCAATGGGGACATCCCGCTTCCTGAGAGTACCTTCCTCCTCATCGGCCGGGAACCCAAAGAGAGAAATGTTGGTCAGCTGCAGCGCAGTCAGGTTGGCCAGCACGGCGTCGGTTAGCTGGATGACATCGGCTTCGACAAGGGGAACTTCCGAGTCGAGTTCGACCACCTCGGCGGCGGGTGCGACGGTTGTCTCATTGGCAGCTGGGGTGATGTTAGAAAAATGTTGAGCTTTACGCGTCAGGAAAGAGTGATAAGACATACCGATGACGATGCCATCATCGACGACAATCGTCTGTGCGGCCACAAGCTGGGATAATGGCAGCACTGCGGCACCCGCCAGAAGCAGGGCCTTGGTAAAAGAGTGGACGCCCATTCTGATCGACAAGATTAACGAGAGACGTGTCGATCCTGAGCTTCAAGTTGGTTGGCAAAAGGAACAAAGGACCCGAATGGCGTGCCATGTGGCATCGATCGCTTGTTAAGTACCCCGATCATCTTCTTGTTGATCCTATCCACCTGGATGGGCCACGCCGAGAGCGGTAATATGGCAAGCTGTGGGCACTGGAGGTCGACTAATGCGGGTGCGCAATAAAAATGTGGCATTCGAGGTGGAGTGCGGTATGAAGGCGACCCCAGTACTTCGGCAGTGACTGTCAGTCATCCAGGCTCAGTTCACTTCATGCTGTTTGCTTGTCTTTTTTTTAGTGATGTTTTGTTAGTAAGGGTTGCATACCAGTGACTGGATATGTAATTATGATAGACTGGTAAGTTGACAAATCGGTCCTTTTCATGTTATTTGCTCTTTTCGGACGATAATGAGGATATCTCAAGAAATCTCAAAGGAAAACAGAGCTGCCCCTGACATTCGGTCCTGTCCAGGGGTTCTGTCCCACGTGGCGATTTGCCGACCCACCCTCATGCAGGGCTCATGCCATGGCAAATGGCGAATTAAAATACGGGTCCAGCTGGGAGGTTTTGGTAGGGATTTGTATGTTAGTGAGCAACGACCGGAGATGTGGCAGAATTTGACGTCGACGATTCCCATGTGGATTTCACCGAAAACTCAGCCAGTTGAAGTGGCTTTCCATAGAATTGGATAATTTTGAACAAGGACTGAAGTCGACAAGTTTTGCGGTTCACAGGGTTTGCGGTGCAAGACAGGTAGCCAGATCCCTACATCTGTATTCCGTAAACTTACCCGATATATCTCCTGTCTTGTCCGGCTTTCTAATCCTCCTCAGTCCCCCCCGGCTAGATACCGAATGTCCGAGTCTTAGCGGCAACACAGACCGGAAGACAACATCCACTTGGGGCCTCGGCATAGGACTTCACATCGCCTTCGAATGTGTGGGCGGCTCCGCACTGCAGTCTCTGAAACGGTGATCCTGGAAACTGGGGGGACCTAGACCACGGGCCCTTGCTGACTGTAGTGGAATTCAACAAAAACACTATGAGATATGACCCACTCAACTCGTTTGGCAAGCAACGATTCCTTATGCCATTTCCGGCAACCTTGGGTCGCTATTCTTGAATTATCACAACGACATGTCATTACAAGTACATATATTATCACTCCTTTGTGGGAGAATCCAGAACTGAGCCCAACGCTTTCACCAGCAGACATCTGTGTACAGTAAATTCAACTCTTTCGTTTATGTGGAACGACATATTTGTTTTGCAGCTTCTAGTAAGGTTGCTTACCCCATTATCATCTTGCACATGGCAATCACCTTTTCCTCCTCAAGCTTTCTGGCCACAAGTTGTAAGCTGACCGGCATACCGTGAATGATATCGGGGTTGTCTGGGGTCCAAAAGTGTAAGTTTATTGTTTCTATGTATAGAACCACGTGTTACACGGGGAGTAGTGCGCGCAGTGGAAACATTAGAAGAAAGCCAGCAAGGTGTACACGTGCAAGAACCTAAGCCGGGATGCACGGACTTACATTCTCCCTGGACGGTTTTGCAGGTCTCGCTCAGTGGCTTGTAGCCAGTCGCGTCCGAAAATGGAAGGTCAATCGCCTTGTCAACCATGACCCCGGAGGGAAACGAGATACAGGAGTAGTCGAGCACGTTGAAGACGCCAGTATATCCGACTATAGGACCGAGCATTGGTCAGTACATCGCCATCGATCATCTGTCCGGAAAATTGCCACATCTCGGCCACTTGCACGTGGTGATTTGAGGGGAAGAAAGACAACCGAGGGGAATATCGACTTACCATGGCTGAACTTCCCATTCTCAACCGCAGCCCATGGCGTTGTGGGACACAATATCGCATCGATTCCGCTCTCGTTCCATTTATCCAGGTATCTCTGCTGGAATGCCCTTCTCTCGAGATGCAACTTCCACAAGTCCGAACAGCCCAGCTCTGTGGCAGCAGCGTAGAAGACCATCTCGGGCCGCCACGGCTCGCCCGTCTTCTCAAGTTCCGCCCGCACCGCCTTTCCACCGTCGGCAATGAACATTCGTGCCAAGAGCTGCAAGCCCAGCGCGTGCTCCTTCCCGACGTCCCAGTCGACTACTTCGTGGCCCTCGGCCTTCAGTTTGTCAACTGTTTCACGCAAAGCGCGAGAAACGGGCGGCGTCGGCCGGACCATGCCGTCGTGCCAGAGCACACCAATCTTGAGCTTGCGTGCCTCAGATAGGGGACCGGATGATGCTGGCAGCAAAGGAGCCATACTGTCGCGCCATGGAATAGGTATGCATTCGTGATCGACTAGCCACGGCTGACGGCCTACCACTGCTCGACAGTAGTACTCGATATCTGCTAGAGAGCGCGCTATCGGTCCGTTGACAGACTTGACGGCTTCCTGGCCAGGGAGTCCGCTGCGGCAGCGGCCCGTAGGAAACCGGCCGACGGATGGGCGCAATGTGAAAAGGCCGGTGCAAGCGGCAGGGATCCGCAACGAGCCTCCTATTTGTGTTTTTATCAAGACTGTTTAGCACACGGGCTCAAAGATGACCAGGCGGTAGTCTTTGGGAGCTTACCAATGTCTGTACCAACGCCCAACACGCTCCCCCCAAAGGCAATTAGCGCCGACTCCCCCCCGGAGCTGCCTCCGCTCGTCAACTTCCTGTTCATCGGGTGCACCGTCCTTCCCGTGAGATTGTTCACGCTCTCGGCAATCATCATGGCCGTCGGCACATTGGTTTTGACATAAAACACCGCCCCGCACTTATCGCGCAGCAGCTCCGCCAACACGGAATCCTCCTCGGCGTGGTGGCCGGCGTGAGACGTGAAACCGACCGTGCTGTCCAACCCGACGAGGTTGAAGTTATCCTTCAGCGAGACGGGCAGGCCATGAAGTGGGCCTAAGGGCTTGCCTTCACGTGCGATGTATGCGTCGAGACGGACCGCAGTCTCCAGCGCTCGGTCGAAAAAGATCTCGGAGAGGCAGTTGGTCAGCTGGTGTGCTGCGGCCGCGCGCTTGCAGAAGGCCCTGGTCACTTCCACCGAAGTAAGTTCGCCAGAGGCGAGGCGGGTGATTAGCTCAACTGCATTGGAGCTGGTGATTGCCAGCTCATCGACTGTGAACCAGCCTGATGACTCTGGGAATGTCGATATGTCGTCTTTGGAGACAGGCGGCAGCAGTTCGGCCGGAATACGCCATTCTGGAGGGATCGCGGCGAGGAGAGAAGCTTGCTTCTTGGCGGCAATGGCCTCCCAGTTGGCGGTTGAGTCTACGGCCTTCATGATGGAGGAAGTGAGGAATTATTGAAGAGTGGTGGGGTTATTGTGAGAGTATTTGGTTGTAGAAAATGTCGTGATGGTGAATTAGCTAAATGTCAGATCTATTTGCAGCTTACTTGTTTAACTATCGTCGGTTGGGTGCATTGATATAACAAATCAAAGCAAGACGATAAGAACGACGATATCAATATCAGTCAACTTTGCCGTTTACAGACATCAGCCAGGGGTTGTCGAACACGCAGCTAACACCGAATAAGGATACTATCCATCCCCACAAACGCTCTCAGCCACCCGGTTACGCAAGCCGGCCCAACGCCCAGGGTTCTATGCAGGGGTATTGACGGAAAAAAGAAGGCATCACGAAGTGACCGCGGCGAAGCATGCAAGGAGATTGATATCTTGTAATTATCAGACGCGTAACGGAGTTGCAGTTTGTCCTAATTCCGCTGGGCACAGACATAGTTCCAGTTTCCCATATTTTCCCGATGACGATACCCATGGGCATTAACGATCCTCGACAAGCTGGAAATTCGTCAGCCATTCCCAACACCGATCATCGGCCTCCTTATCATCTTTGGAATCAAGAGTATCAGGCGTTCATTGGTTGGCAGTCTCGGATTTCCTGTTTTGGGAATACCGTAGGTCTGCATAAAACGTCTGCATTATCTGATTCCATCGCCTTGCATACGGTAAACCTCTGACCAAAAAGTTGAGGCAGCCCGTGAGTTCTTTTATGCGTGATAACATGCAAGTCGAAGGTGGATGTTTACATCTCCGGATCCCATACCCGGATGCCAGTCTTTGTGAGCGTGGTTGAACAAATTATCTCGGTAGCCGAGCCGGTTTTTTTTCATCATATTGTATCGGCCAGCTGTATGACGTTGTCCACTTCGCTGTTATAAAAACATTAATATTCCTCAATTTTGAACTCGGCTACTTGTTTTGACTTTTGACGGCGCCTTCTTCAAGCAGCCATAACGCGTACTATGGGTCGTGCGGTCCCCCGGCCCCATTAGAGTGATGATTGTCCACCCAATTGTCTTCCTTTTCTTCCTCATTGTGTTCTGTTTTGTGGTTGACTTAGCGGTGTGCATTGAACCGAGACAAACGGGCATCTCATCAACCGCCGCCGATCATTTCATCACTAAGATACCGAGGATCCACTACGGAACAGAGCCGATACGCCGGCGCGCGGGGGGGGGGGGGGGGGGGGGGGGGGGAATGGGGCAGGGTCCCTTCCGGAGCAGGGATCTTACCGTCATCGTCAGAACAGAGGAAAATCTTGATTCCGTCCCACCACCAACTCCCAGCTCACCTAGGTGCACCTGTGCGATATATTTATCATCACCTCATTCAGGGTACCAAAATCATTTAATTCATCCCCATTTAATATTGCCATTATTTTATAGTTAATGGGATCAAAATCTACGGCATTGCGCGAGTACTTCGCGACGGCCGGCTACCACCGACCGGGCGAGCGTCGGCTCGTGCAAAAGATTGACTTTTTCATCCTGACCTTTTGTTGCCTGAGTTATTTCCTCAATTATGTAAGTCGAGCACTCCCGTTACCCAGTCACCGTTTTATCCCCCTTTACGTGAATCGTTGTTTGTTTACTTGACATAACAAAGCCCCTTTTACCCCTGACCGTGCCGACATTGCTGAGACACATAGCTCGACCGATCCAACCTAGCAAATGCATACGTATCAGGTATGAAAGAGGACCTAAACTTCTCCGGCGACCAGCTCAACCAAATCAACACCTGCTTTACCATCGGGTGAGTGTTTGTTGCCTCTCACTCTGTCGGTGAAAACATGCTGACACACAGATAAAGATATGTCATTGGACAAATCCCATCCAACCTCTCCCTGCACTATGTCAAACCGCGCTATTTCTTCCCTTTCATGATGTTCATATGGGCCGGGCTGACCATGGTCACGGCCTCGGTGCACTCGCCAAACTCCATCATGACGATCCGCTTCTTCCAGGGCATCGCCGAGTCGAGCACCTTTGTGGGCACGCACTACATCCTAGGCTCGTGGTACACGGAGCGCGAGCTCGGCAAGCGAAGCGGCATTTTTACGGCTTCCGGGCTCGCCGGCACCATGATTGGCGGCTTCATCCAGACCGGCATCCACTCGAGCATGGACGGGAAGCACGGCCTCCGCGGCTGGCGGTGGCTGTTCGTCGTCGACGGCATCATCACGCTGCCCGTCGCTATCTACGGGTTACTCTTGTTCCCCGACACGCCTGCCACGACGACTGCGTTTTATCTGAGCCAGTCGGAGCGGGAGATGGCCATGTCGCGGGTCTCGCTCGTTGATCGTCCCTCCCAAGACCAGTCGGCGGCGGCGGCCACTGACCGTGACTTGTCCGATTCATCGTCTGGCCCAGCACCACAAACCCAGCAGCAGCAGCAGCCCGCATCCTCCCCACCCAAAAGGAAGATCCTAACCTGGCACTTCGCCAAACGCGTGCTCACCTCCTACGAATGGTGGGGCTTCGTGATCCTCTGGATCATCGCGGGAGAGACCGAGTCCTTCTCCTCCAACTCCCTACTCTCCCTCTACATGAAAGCCACGCCGCCACCCGACCCGTCGAAACCATCAATCCCGAAATATACAATCGCCCAACTGAACAACTACCCGACCGGAGTGCCGGCCGTCGGCATCGTATCGACCCTCTTCTGGGCCACGTTGACCGATTTTCTCGGCGGCAAACGCTACCTCGTCGGCTACTTCATCGGCGTCACGGGTGTGGTGACGAGCGCCATGATCCTCGGGGCAGCTCACAGCAGCGATCCGACCGGAAACAAGTCGACGGCCATCGTGTTTGGTGCGTATTACTGGGCCGGCACGGTGTACGCGTGCCAAGCGACATTTTTCGCCTGGGCCAACGACGCGATGCGGTCTACTGGTCAGGACAATAAGAGTATCGAGAAACAGGAGGAGGACGCGGTGTTTCGGTCTGTCGTGCTGGCGGGCATGAATCTGGGCAGTGGTGCCGTCAATGCGTGGTGGAGTATCGTGTTTTATGGCGCCTCGATGGCGCCTTGGTTCGAGGTGAGTGACAGTCCCAACCGTTGTTGTTCTTTAGGTGATTATCGGTTTGAGATCATGCGGCTGACCAGTGATGATATGAAAAACTAGCGAGGTATGTACGCCATGATTGCGACGTCGATTGCTCTGGCACTCTGGACCGCTGGATTGTCGTACATGGCGAGTCGGGCGGAGAGGAGGAAAGACGCCGGGTTGCCCAAGCTCGAAGGCGAGGATCTTCCTCCTCAAGAAGTTTCGGCCCAGAGGAGAGAGAAGGCTACCACCGGGGCCTCTGTTTGATCTAATTCATATTCTGTGGTGATTTAATAGGCATGATGGAAAGTGATTCCATGAACCCCAATCCCACTCGGTTCCGGTCACACTCCAAAGGCCAGACCAAACAATCAGCTCAAGGATTCTCAGAATCGGGCCCGTTCACAAACATTGATCGGGCAACACGTCAGCAATGTCAGCATCGAGAACCCGCACCAAAACTGCCTAGCCGACCGTGTTGTATTGTCTATGTATGCTAGGCTGGACTGCGTTTTGAAACATTGTAACCAGAGTGTCTATAATTCACTGTCTCCGTCTAATCCGCCATTAAGAATGTTCCATGTTGAAATGAAAACAACCACCATGTTGAATTATGTTCCAACCCATCTAGAAAGCAAAACTTTTGTGTTGATAAAGGAAATGATGAGTGAGCCGCCGTCCATCTCCGCCAATCTCATGACCCTGACCACCGTATTCTTGTTGTTGCTGGACATCGTGGTGACCGGAGTCAAACCGTCTCACCGAATATGTGTGGCTCATGATCGAGGCAGGGCATAGTGAGGACTGCCGAGGAGCATCTTATTGCTGTGAAACAAACCAAAGTCAGTACAGGTCCTAGGTAAGAAGTGAAATTGAGGAATGTGGGGAGGGACTTACGCGATGGTGCGAGCAATCACAGCCCGAGTTGGGGCACTTGGATATCTTGCTTGTGCGGTGGTGTGAGCATCCGCAGCCCGAGTTGGGGCACTTGCAGGTCTTGCAGCCGCTGTTTCTGGAGGTGAATTGCCGTCAGCCGGATGTCCCATGTGTGAGGCTGTCCAAGGGAAAGGATATGGACTGGACGAGGCCAGACTTACCCGGGACACATCTTGATGATTTGAGGTGATTGAAGAGACTGGTGCACGTTTCGAGTGGTAGAAGGGTGCTTGATGTTTGGACTGACTGGATGGTTTTGGGTGCTGAGGCGTGATTTGAGTGGCTAATGCGAGTGCGTGAAGATGATGATTTGGAAGAGGAAGAGTCGAGAATTCTCAGGCCAAAACGAGAAGTTAAATACTCCAAAGGCCAGGTCCTGCTCCACGCAAATGTGCCCGCTTTTACGTCAGTATTGTCGCTTATGAACGGGCTTCAAGTTCTGGTTTGGATGAAAATAGGTACGATTTCCAACCTCCACGGTTTCGAGATGAAGTCGTGCCTTCCTCTCTTTGTTGAAACGTAGCTCAGTCAGTCCACTGAGACCCCATGCTTTCCGCTGCCCACTGCCGATCAATGGGCCTAGCCCATTCCTACAGGTCTGCCGAAGCCATCCGCAACACGTGTAAGGTAGGGAAGGTGAGCCAGGGATCCTGCCTCATTCGGATGATGCTGCGATTTTACTTGCAGGCAGCACCTCAACACCGGAAAATTGTCAATCTCAACCCAACCTGATCCCAAAGTGACCTCTGAGGACATGTGAAGGAGCTGGACGGCAGATTCAAAGCGGTTTGAACGACAACACGGCAGTTCAGGGAATCCACAGGGCAAACCCATTACCATGACATTCATGGGAATAAGATGGGTAAGTACTCATACAATACAATCTGGGCTGATCATGGAACTATGGACAAGCGTGTTGCGTGAACGGCTGGGAAAGCCACTGAAGCCAGTATGAGAGACAGGCAATCGAACCAGCATTACTCTGGCGAGTTTTCATCATATGTGCAGACATTGCCGTTCATTCCATCATAGACTTGTGCCGGGAATGATCTCCCCCGAAGAATTAATGAAAGCCAAAAGGCAGGTCAGATACCCTTGGAGAGTCCCTCTTTCAATCGAACGGAGAGGATGAAGTGCGAGGACCGAGAAGAGGATATCACAGCCTGCCGAACGGTGCATTCGGACGAAATCGGCTTACATTCTGTATGCACCAGGGAGGCGGTGCTCTTAAAAAGCACACTCTAGGCAGCATCGTGGGCAATTAATTCAAATCTGATGTCGTGTGAATGGTCAAGTCGATAGGCCGGTGTGTGGCGCAGGGTTCATTCCTTGGGAACGGAGCATCGAAGCGACATGAAGCCGGAATGGTACGGATCTTGTCAGTCACGATGACGACCGACGCAACAACCATTTATCTCTCAATCCCTCGCTGTTCGAGGCACGCGACAGTTCCTGGCTCTCCAACAAAATTTAAAATTACCCTCCAACTCTAATACTCCAGTCTCTAGAACCCACAAGATCGACCAGCGTGAGATGACGACCTCAAAAGCGGCTAATCCCGGACCCGACTCGGACGACCCACCCTCTTACCAGGAACAACGTGACGACCCAGACGAAGTTCAGCAGCCGGGAGTCTTCATAATGGACGGCCTGTTCATCCACCATGAGTCGGTCAACTCCGCACCGCTCTATCAACCGTCGAGGGTAATCCACGCCCAGGGTGAGGCCACTCACACAATCGATTTGGAACGCCTGGATAATCGCGTGAGGACACTTGCGGATGGGAGTCCCAGCGTCTCGATGCACAAGAAGCATATCTACACCCTTCAACATTTCCCGCCCCTCTACCCCGTAGATCTCCAATGCTCAATGGTGTCTGCCTCGAACAGAGGTCTTGGCAAGGTAACGCTCAAAAGGAGCCCGTTTCCCCATTCCGGGTACAGAGCGTCGAGGACACCTCCGGACAGACCGGACAAGTACAGGAGCGCTGCGAATGAGATATTTTTTGTCGTCAAGGAAAAGAGGGGCGTTTTTGAATGGTTCGATGCCGATGAGGCCGTAGTGGCCACGCAAGATGACGGAGAGGGTCGGCATATGCTGCTGGTGTCCGTACCGTTGTCGCGGAAGAATCTAGATGGGTTGCTTGCTCTTTGGTGCCTTTGGCTATGGCATGTCCACATTTCCATCCTAAGACAGTCGACGGGCTGGTCAGACTGTGAGTTTTCCGATATTTTCATGTTGCCTCGAGCTACGGCCGAAAAGGTGTTGCCGAGTTCTAACAGCGGATGCAGTCAAGAGAATAATGTCGAGACCGACATCGGTGAACAACTACACTGGCTTCGCTGGAAAAGGGCCGCTGATGTGACGATATCAGCAGGTGTTATCCAAGACATCTTGACGCTCCAGGAAACGAGACAGGAACTTAAGATCCCCAGGTATTGACGATGGAATCCGGGCCTGAAAGGAGCACGGGCCGAGACTCGCCTTCAGGCTGACCTTGATGGGCATGTAGGACGGATCAAGCCAGTCGGTGGAATGACACGCCGAGCTATTCTTCGGCCAGACAGCCTCGATTGCAGGATATTAATGTCGCCCAGTTATGTCTTATCTAGTATAATAACAGGTTTCAACTTGGAAAGCACGAAGCCGATGCACTGTAACTATAAGGGGTTAATGCACATCGCAATCATCTGCAGCTCTGCGGAGAGCTCCAACGGGTATCCCGATCCGAGAGAAAATGATATCACGGTGCGGTCAGCAACTACCTTGGACTACATGCCCGTGGATAAATACAACACATATGGATCTTATGGGGTGTGATACAGAATCGAATGCTTGTCGTTGCTCTCGCCAGATTGGGCATCTGCAGATGGACGTGTCAATGATGACTGGCATCGAGACACCCACCATCATAACCTGGAATCTGACGCTTGGCATGCTTTCGAACCAACATCGTAGTACTGTTTACGACTTCCGTCCGTTTTCACAGTGTGAGGGCAATGGCAAGCTGAGATCGATTCATGCCGGGAAGGGCGACGGGAGCATCCGGGCAGGAGCGAGCGTTCGTCCACGGCACTGGGGTATATTCGGCAGGCAGGCGATGGTGAGAACTTTTGAGATGGCAAGAGCGGGCCTAGCCGTGGTGTAATTGGGTCGGATGAAAGCGGTGACTTGAGAATTGGCGGTGGCCCCTTCGGCGGGCTGCGGGCACGTCACTACCTTCCCTTACCGTATGTGCGGGTTGGTCTAGGAAGGAACGACAGCTGGCAACCGGCCTTTGTGACTCGTCTCCTCTTCATGTATCCGAATAGAAAAAAAAGTGTCTGTCCTGAGGCAACAGGCAACCGGACTTGACAACACGGCGGGTTTCTTTTCCCTTCCGTTCCCCATCGGCCATGTGTCTGCCGAGTCTTGGGAGTTCGACGTGTATCGACAGACAGTGATGTACCCAGGGGCAGGCAGGTAGGTACCTACCTTTAGACTTAGCGTGCAGATTGATGTCTGTGTAGCGCTGACTGGCATGAGATGAATGCAGGGCAGTCGCATTGGAACGGTGTTCGCTCTGAGTCCATGCCTCGAGCGACTCAAACCGTAAAATGGTTGGCCATCAAGGTTCTCTCGGCCGGCCACAAGGGTGCTACCAGGCGTGCCCGACAGGCACAACACAGTTGGTGCATTCACCTCAAACTCGATTGGCCATTCTCGTCGGTTGGCGAGGCACTCCATCCATCTTCTTCTCATTCACTGCTCTCGAACTCTTGTTCTCACGGACGGTCTGCGTTCCGCACTTTGCAATCTGCATCCTGCACATTGCCGAGTAAGACCAACCTCCAGCCACCTCAACCACGCGTCCACTGTGTTTCCAGACTGGCAGTCACCGCAGACCAACAAAGCGCAGAGAACAGGCCGTTGACCTGCGACCACAGATACCACATTTGGCATACCGCACTGAGAAGTCAGGAGGGACCGCTCAACTTTATTATCAGGTTAGTAAGTACCTTAGTTGTAATCATTAATCCATCGCACAATACCCTCCCCCCTCTCTCACCAATGCCTTTAACTCTTCCCCGTATCTTCTTTTCTCTGCCGCAATCTGGAAACCACCTCGATTATATCTGGCCCAAACTTCAGAGCGAATACTTACCTACCTTCTTCCTAAAGTAGACATCAACTCCTACCGCGCGAATCTTTTTTATCCTCCACCTCGACATACTCAGTCTTGCCTTCTTGAAGTGCCAAAGCGCAACAATGGCGGACATTTCCACCACCTCCGTCGACGGTGGCTTCGACCCGACCAATGTTAATCTCACCGAGGCTGACCCTCGAGACATCATTTGCTATCTCAACGCGGGCGGCAACGACTACGATGGCCGTGTCGGTTTGCGTATCTCTGCGCTCTTCGTCATTCTGATCACCTCTTCTGCGACGACCCTCTTCCCCGTCCTTGCGACGCAGGTTCGGAAGTTCTGCGTCCCGCTCTATGTCTACCTATTTGCGCGTTATTTTGGCGCCGGTGTCATCATCGCGACTGCGTTCATTCATCTCCTGGATCCCGCCTACGATGAGATTGGCCCCGCCACCTGCGTTGGTATGACTGGCCGCTGGGCTGACTACTCGTGGCCGCCTGCCATTGCCATGACCTCGGTCATGCTTATCTTTCTTCTGGATTTCGGCGCGGAGTGGTACGTGGAGCAGAAATATGGCTTCGAGCACGAGCAGGTGAACATCGAGGGCGCAGTTACGGGCACTGGCGCCTTGCGGGAACGCCAGCAGTCGCATCATTCCCACCAGTTCCTTCACTCCGCCGATCAGGATGAGCACCCCGAGGGAGCTCGTGACAGCACTTCGGCGGTGCATAAGAATATCGCTGAGAGCAAGCAAGAGCAAGATGTTGAGAACGTCGCACCGGATACTACCACCACTGCTACCGAGCGTGCCTTTCGCGAGCAGATCGCCGCCTTCTTGATCCTGGAATTCGGCGTCATCTTCCATTCGGTCATCATCGGTCTCAATCTTGGCGTTATTGGCGAGGAGTTTGGTACCTTGTATCCTGTCATTGTTTTCCACCAGGCCTTTGAGGGTCTCGGAATTGGCGCGCGTCTGAGTGTCATTCCGTTCCCCAAGCGACTCAAGTGGCTGCCCTGGTTCTTGTGCGGCAGCTACGGTCTGACAACCCCTATCTCTGTCGCCGTTGGCATGGGACTCGCCACTCAATACGACAGCGGCTCGTTCACGTCCTCGGTTGTGTCTGGCATCCTCGACTCAATTTCGGCCGGTATCCTGCTCTACACAGGTCTTGTTGAGCTGCTTGCCCGCGACTTCTTGTTTAACCCTGAGCGCACCCGAGATCGAACTCGCATCATCTTCATGCTGTTCTGCCTGTTCCTCGGCACAATCATCATGGCGCTGCTCGGTAAGTGGGCCTAACTGACATCCTGGAAGAATATGTCGAGACAAGGAGGGCGTGGCGCAGCCGCACGGAGTGGTTTTACAGTTAGCCGGTGGAATCTTAGTTTTCTTCATGTTATGTGTTCTCGGCGTATCATCCGAATACTGGTTGGTGCCTTTGGTCTGGGATTTTCGATCTCTTATTTCTCCAGCCAGTGTCTACAAGTTTGCATGCATAACGCAGATTTGCTATTCACCGACCGCGAGTGCGGTCATCGTCTAGTTGAACTGGGTACTTGGTAGTTCTCTCAGTCAGACACTAATTACACTGGCATAGTATTTTGTCCAGGAGCTGTGATCTGCCATCTGTTCATAGAGAGCATTGTGAAGCGATCGTTGGCCCCATGATCTTACACCTTCGATGCTGTGTGAGGGCTACATCTAACTCGGCTGACTCTCAGAGATGAGTCGTAATTTAAAGAGGACTTGAGCAACATCATTTGTTTATTTAACCTTCGAGAGCACGAAGGCTGAATCGCCGGTGGAAACAAGCAGGTTGGTGCGCGGGTATCCTTGTATTACGTACTGCGTGGATTCGCCGACTCGGTCCCTTAGGTGTACTTTGGAGTTCCACCGAAACTGCCTTGTCGGTGAATACAGCACACGGGCGTTGTTCGCCTCGTTTTTACCACCTGCTTGTGATACAGCGGCGCATTGTTTTGTGTTGGTGAAGTAGGTAGACTAGGAAGATTGCCGATCATGATTACATACATTAGTGAGAACAAACAAACATCTAAGGAGAATACCACTGAACCCGGAATTTCTCTGTATAAGCAAAGCAAATCGATGTATGTATGATTTGTCGGAAACGTAGCTGTTTGATGTTAGGAGGGACGTTGGGAGCTCAGTTCTGTCTTTCCCGAGTTAAATGATGGATATACCAAGCAGATGAGACAGTCGGACAAAGTGAGCACAGCCTGGTGCTCGCCAAGGTCCAAATAGGAGATAAGAAATAAAGAAAGGTTGTCCTAGCCGCCCGCCGCAACGGCCTGCCGCATGCCCGCCGCATGCCCGCCCTCCAGAAGCTCCACTGGGCCACGTTGTTCGAGTTGCGGAGTAGATAAGACGAGCCCAAGTGCGACGGGGGATTTGGGAGCCCAACCTTCTTTTAGTGTTTCTCTTACCAAGGAATATATTAACTACGCGCCGTGGTACTACCGGACCCGACGTCGCTCGTAGCTTTACGTGGTAGATGTTGGGGTGTTGTACCCGGAGAATTCCCGCGTACTAGCATTCAGTTATAATACCTTGTGGAAGTCAGAGGGGAGCATGGTTACTCCCTCGGCTCGGCTCTTTGTGCCTTCGTCAGCTTCGATCTTATTCTGACTCTTGTCTTGTGCGATGAAACGTAGCTCTATGATCCGCTCCCGCGGTTGGCCTTGCAACATTCCTGTGTTGATGGTGATAAGTTTGGCAAGTACAGATTACGACGACTAACTTACAATTATTGTTTGATATTGTTATTTATGAAAACTAAAGGTGATAAAGTGACTGGATGAGTTGGTGATAACAATAAAATGTGGTGCGGTAGTTACATAGCGCACGGCCACTATCACGGATACTTCAATGCTCATTATCCATTACTAGAGGTCTTTTAATCCTGGATTGAACTTTATGCTAATAGTATAGACTGCAGCTTACCAAGCAGCACAGAAAGAACTGACGTCGTCCGGTCGGGCATCTACGAGCTACCATCTCCCCCACAGGTATATAACATGTGTATGACAAGAGCTACTGTTAGCACTGATTGCTAAATCAACCGATAAGGCTTTATTTTCGACTCCCAGGCAAGTAGAAATATTATTGTGTTGCGCAAACAGTGATATCATCGCATCATTCTGCTACATCTCCGAGTTTCAAGAGCAACTAGTTCATCAGATACACAACTCCTTTGCTACAACAGCAGAGAGAAACTACCATGGTTTCTTGATTAAACCCTGATGCTGCTATAACCCTAACTACCGGGTTGCCTATAGCCCTCGGTGTATCACAGTAAATACAAAAGCACGGGATGAGTCTTTCGCCCCTTTCATTATTGCCACGGCCGAGTTCCGCAGGATGCAGGACAAACCAAGGCGACTAAACCACCGCATCTGAACACTACATGTACATACATTAGGTCATATCTATAATGTACGACATTAAGCAGCAGCAGTCCACTCTAACTCTACTTTACCAGGCGATTATGCAGCTGCTGCACCAACCCGGATCACAGATGCGTTGTACATTTTTGCGCCATTTTGCAGCAGGTGTTATAGGCACACGTCAGATGACCACTGCAGCAGTTTTTTTGTTTGGTGCGCAGGTACCGAGCAGGGCAAGGGCGGTAAGCACCACGCTTGATATATCTCTGATATGTTTGCGGTGCATAATTTTGGTTGCAGGAACATGCACCGAACCCGGGACAAGAGGCATACACTGTGGTAGACCATTGGAGAGGAGTATAGTGCTGAGAACCCGTCCACTTGTACCTGGTAGATTACTTTCGTCTTGCCAGGTTTTTCTCTCTGAGACCCTACTGGGATTCCAACGCGTGGTTTAACGAAAATAATGTCAGAATGATTGAAGGGATATATGAAATAATCTCACAGACTTGTGGTATAAATTATTAGCCTGTGCAAATGAGTTTGCGAACCATGTTTTCATTATGACGAAAGAGTGGTTGGTCATCGAAATCACTTTAATATCAACGACCATCTCCTTGATCGAGCACTTGCCTTATCTCCAGACTCAGGAGAAGTGCAACATGGAATCTGAAGAGCTGACTTGAGTAGTAAACATGGTACCGAGCAAGATCAGGCGTTGATTTAATGTTTTGGTAAAGGTTGGGTAATGATCACGCTCGCAGATTGTAGGAATAATGCCTTTGTCCAAATGGTCCAAATTTACGCCCTGATAGGACAGAAGTCGGAAAAATCACATTCACCTGAAATATTTTACAACAGATAAGCTGAATCTGCCACATGGGATTCTTGGGACGCTCGGACATGCTCGGACTTGTCCACCTTGCCAACGAGCGGCTGACTGATGTCGAGAGTAGTTCAGGTGATGTGATAGGACAAATCACGTGTCAAAGTTCTAATGTGACATCCACTGTGATTGATTCATGTGGACTCCGCCGCGCCATTGTTTATTTACATTCATCAACCGAAACCACAACTTCAGTTTACCCTCACAGCCTTCATCTTACGCGCTTCATCCCACAGCCAAACCCAATTCCAGACATCATGGCCGATACTGCCCCCGAGATTGCCGAGGAAGAGCGACAAGAATCGCCCGAGATTGTTGATCGGAAAGCGGAGTCCCTGGCCAATCTCATCAAGAAAAGCAACCACTTCATCGCGTTTACCGGCGCGGGCGTGTCCACTTCTGCTGGTCAGTGTTTTACCTCATCTCTTCTCAAGTTCGCGTCATCTAACATGAATTTTGAAGGCATACCCGACTTCCGGGGACCAGAGGGTGCATGGACACTCCTCAAGCAGGGGCGTGAGCGGACCTCCAAGACCACAAGCACGTTGCAAGCAATCCCGACACCAACTCACATGGCGCTGGTGGCGCTGCAGGATCGTGGTCTTTTGAAATACCTGGTCAGCCAGAACTGCGATGGATTGCACAGAAAGAGCGGGATCCTACCTGTAAGTTCCCCTCCTCTCCCTGAGCTCCTCAACAATATTAGCTTCTAATTTTAGCCCAGGATAGGATATCCGAGCTCCACGGAAACAGCAACCGTGAATACTGCAAAGACTGTGGCAAGGAGTACATTCGAGGTACTTACCCTTCTTCAAACCCCTCTTCGGTACTCGCTGACTTTGAAGAAGACTTTCGCGCCGTAGCCAGCTACTCTAAAAGCGTGCACGACCACCGCACCGGCCGGAAATGCGTCCTCTGCAACGGCCCTTTGCTTGACAGCATTATCAACTTTCACGAGCAGCTGCCCGTCGAGCCGCAGAGACTCGCGTACGAGCACGCCGAAAAGGCCGACCTCTGCCTCGTCCTCGGCTCCTCCCTCACCGTGACGCCGGCCAACGAGATCCCCGAGATCGTCGGCAAGCACAAGGGTGCCAAGCTCGTCATCTGCAACCTGCAGTCGACGCCGATCGACAAGCGCGCCGCGATGCGCGTCTTCTCCAAGACGGACGAGCTGATGGTGCGCGTCATGGAGAAGTTGGACATCCCAATCCCGCCGTTCATCCTGCACCGCAGGCTCGCGATCGAACTGCAGCTCAACCCCACGACCGAGAGGCACCAGGTCAAGGTCTACGGTGTTGATGTCGACGACACGCCGGTTACGTTTCTGAGGTCTGTCAGGCTCGAGTATAGCCGGCGGACGATCAAGACGGAGCCGTTTGTGATCAGTTTCAAGGGTAACCTGCGGGATGATCTGGGCATGCAGTTGAAGCTTGATCTTGAGTTTATGGGACACTATGGGGAGCCGAACTTGGAGATTGCTCAGGACTTGAGTGGTGACAGCTTGGCGGCTGCTGGTGGAGAGGCACCGTCTATCAGGGCGCTGTATTTGCTTGCCTATAACCCCCAGACGGGGGAGTGGAAGACAAGTTTACACGAATAGTTGAAGGGTTTTATTCTGTCACAGTGTGCGATGAAATATCATGGCGGTAATTACGTGGTCTCCGAAAAAATTATGAAGATCAAGAAAAAAGAAAAAAAAAAAGGAACATACACCTCCTTCAAGGGATTAGGGGAGTCACCGACAAACTACCTACCTACCTAGTAGACTAGCGGCATGCAAGTTGCGAATTGGGTCATGTTGGCTGAGATCAGCAGCCTGGGCAAGGCCTCGCCTGTTGATCCAGAGTTGTGGTCGAATACAACAGCCGACTCTTGTCAGGGTCCAAGCCCAGATGCCAAGTTTGGAGATGTCGCGCCAGGACATAACCCCTATGCCAAATCCAGGCTGCCCAGGTACCTGCCCGTCGACATTGCACGCTATCAGTACTTCTCCGCACTCAAGACCACATCAAAGGGATCGGGTTGCCGTCAAAGGTGGGGAACAACATCGGCAGTTCACCCGCCACCGTCATTGTCACTGGTCGACCCGATGCGACGGACAATGATATCCTCGGATTTAAAGCTATCTAATGGCGCATGGTAGGGAAAGGGCTGGGTTTAAATACCACTTTACCAACGCTTATAAGGGGAGGGTATGGCCAACTCCTATCCACGCATGTTTGTTTGCATTACGAAGAACCCTCTAAGCCTTTTCACCACCCCCTTTCTTTTCGTTTACATAGGTACATACAGTACACGATTCTTATTGATTGGGGTCAACAAGCAAGCAAAGTGAAGTCAAGATGAAGGACAGCCAAGGAGGCTGGCTATCCAAGCCATTCCTGACCTCATTGTTCCTAGGAATAGGCGGGTTCTTGTACGGCTAGTGAGTTCTCAGGTCTTACCTTTCAACTTCTCCCCGTTCCCTCTCCCTTGATTTGGCAACCACTAAATAGCTTGTTATCATACTGTAGTGACTCGGGCATCATCACCCCCTCGCTCGCGCTCTCCTCCTTCGTGCGCTACTTCAACTACCCTAACCCGGCCCTGCGCGGCGCCATCGTGAGCATGTACCAAGCCGGCGCGTGGCTCGGCAGCGCCTCGGTTGGTATCACTAGTGATCGGCTGGGCAGGAGGAAGGCTATCGCGTTTGGGTGCATCTGGGGTGTCCTGGGAGGCGCCCTGATGTCTGGTGCTGCCCATGTGGCTATGCGTGAGTCCTACCTATCACGTTGGTGGAAAAAAAGGGGGAAGCTGACAACTAGGTGAAGTGATCGTGGGACGGCTGTTGGTCGGGTACGCCGTTGGTACGATTACAGGAGTCGCACCAGGTAAGATCCCTCTCAACGAGATGTTTTGTTTTGTCTTGTGTTGCTAACTTTTGACTTAGTATTTGGCAGTGAGGTGGCGAAGACCAGTGAGCGGGCAAGGATTACGGCTGTGAATCAAATGAGTAGGTCGTGTCCTGTTTTCTTTTTTGCTTTTTCTCCTTTTTTTTTCTTTGCCCGTTTTTTCTTTGTCCGTTTTTTCGTTGCCCCTTTTTTCTTTTGCCCGTTCTTTCTTTTATATTCTTTATTGTTTGATTTTTCTTGACCTCCACATACAAAGTTTCGGTGCCGGTGCTAATAACCAGTCAAGTGGTGGCATGGGGCTTCTTCGTCGCGCTCTGGACTGGCGTGGGCGAGAGTAAGTGGAATAATCCCAACCAGTGGCGCCTCGGCTTCGCCATCCAAGCCATGCCGGCACTTTTACTGGGCGTTGGTGTCCTGTTCGTCGGCGAATCGCCTCGCTGGCTCTGTCTCAAGGGCCGTTATGCCGAGGCGGAAAAGGCCTTCCGTGGCTACCACTACAACGGCTCCAACGACGAGTGGTGCAGCACCGAGTTCATGCTGATCCAGCAGAACATCGAGGAGGAGAGGCAAGCCCACGGCAGGCTCTCGTGGAAAGACTTGTTCAGTACCCCGGCGTTGAGGAAGCGGATGTTTGTGGGCTCCTTTGTCTGGGCTGCTGCTATGTTGTCTGGTATGTATAGGGTTCTCCATTTGAAGGCTTGACTAACACGTAATCACTGACTTTTTTATGCTCGTGACAGGTATCTCCTTTGTGCAGTACTACCAGACCGCCATCTACGCGACTCTCCAGTTCGACGAGGACAGACAGCTTCTAGTCAGCGGCCTCTATGGCTCCATCGCGCCAGTAGCATGTATCCTATCGCTCTTTTTCGTCGACCGCATTGGCCGTAGGAAGATCCTCATCACGAGCTCCGCGTTGCTGTCGCTATGCTACCTGATCATCACCATAATCGCCGCTGTCTTCCCTGCGCGTCCCGGGTTCCCTACCAACGAGGCGGCTCAGCGCGGGCTGATTGCCTGCATCTTTGCTGTGTCAGCCAACTATTCGGCACTGCTAGGGCCCATGACGTGGATTATTCCGTACGTCATTTATCCCTTTTGCTGCGTTGGTGTGTTCTGATACTAATATGGCTGGGTTCCAGACCCGAGGTCTTCACAACCGAGCTCCGCGCCAAAGCGAATGCCATCGTCCAGGTGATTCACTACTCCATTAGCTTGATCATCACACAGTGCTCTCCCATTGCCCTCGCTGCCGTGGGGTGGAAGTACTACATCCTGTTTATCCTGACGAACGCGCTGTGCACATTCGTCTTTGCACTTTTCTACCCTGAAACCAAAGGTATGTACTTCACCTCCCCAACTTCTACTACGATATTATAGATACAGAGACCCTTTATGAGAGGAGGATGCCACCGTAACTCTTGAAGAGATTGTACTGATATACGGGAAAACTGCAGGCAAATCACTGGAGCAGATCGATGAGCTCTTCGGAGACGTCAAGCCCATTACCGAGGCGGATATCGTGGGCCATGGATCAGGCTCGGAAAAGGGAGGCATGCAGACAACCCATGCTCGCCTTAGTAAAGAAAACGTGAGTGTATAGGTGGTATGTAATGCAGGACTAGGGAGGCATATTGCCTAGAGTCGTAGAGTGTAGGACAGAGTGTTACAAGAAGGTAGCGCACCCTATTGTGGCTACAGGCTATTAGCCAGCTTTGTGATCTCTTGGATCCAGGTATAAGACACGGTCCTCCGCCGGAAAGGGACAATGGACGTGTATTATTCAGATAAATCCCCGATCGAATGCACACTCATAATGCCTTCCAGCATATAAGATTATGCCACTTGACATGCGTATCATGCCCCAGCCGTGTCGGCCGCCCGTGTAACCACCCCTTATTTAATGTCTGGAACTTGTGTAACAACCCACCGTCCATCTCACCCTTTTGGCTGCCGGCTGAATGCTACCATCCCCGCCCAGACTCGTGATGCTTAACAGTGCTTCATCGGCAGTCAAGGTTCTAGACCGGACGGCGGCCGCCTGGAATATCAAACCGTTGATAATGCGCGGTTCTACATAATATACGACCATAAGAATCCGCCTTACTCAATAATGCTACTCTCTGCCAATGATTCCATTCACAGAAATCAAATTCATTGGCACAACTGCCGGACTGGCTGCAGGTAAGGTACTTTACTCGTCGAATAACTAAAAGAAAATCATGCTCTGTCCAGTAGGAAATGAGAATGAATGTGCACTTATTCGGTGCACACTTTTTCCGTCTCCCGGTTGCTGGCGGGATGCATCCTCGTTGAAAGGTCCTCTTCAAAATGTTTTCGACATTGCTGCCCAGCAATACATCCACGCTCTCGGATACACTTGTAAACCACCATCCCAATGGCTCCCACAGAACAGCCCACGGAAGACAACATCATGACTGGAACAGATGAGAGAAAAGCCACCATGCTCACCAATGAGCTTCCTCACGAGGATTCAGACCCCGATCATCACGACGCGGATGACGAGAAACGCGACAAGATCTTGACCCGTCGACTGCTCTGGAGGCTGGACAGAAGGTAAGCCACCACTAAGATCAACACCATCAAAGTACTGACCAAGCTCGTGTGCATCAGGATCCTCCCAGTCCTCATCCTCCTCGTGCTCTGCTCATTCCTCGACCGCACCAACGTCGGCAACGCGAAGCTGTACAATCTCGAGAAAGACCTCGGCATGACCAATCTCCAATACCAGCAGGGTCTAGCAGCATTCTATCCTCTCTACATTGCCGCGTAAGCATTTACCTGCTTATTCACGGGGGTGCAATGCACACTGTCAGTGATGAAGCTAACTCTGCAGCATTGACTCCTCGCAGCGAAGTGCCCAGCAACCTCGTCCTCAAACGAGTTACCCCGCGGATATGGATCGCCTTCTTGACGTTTCTTTGGGGCCTCTTGTGCATGTGTCTCGGCTTCGTGCACAATTTTGCTCAGTTCATCAGCCTGCGCGCACTTCTTGGTCTGGCCGAGGGTGGGCTTTTTCCTGCAATGGTAATGTCCATGCTTGCTCCGGTGTTTGCTTCTCGAAGTCAGTCTGCTGACTTGTTATTGTCAAAAGGTCCTCTACCTGTCAGGTATCTATACGAGATCAGAGCTTGCTCTAAGAATCGGGGTTCTATATACCGCGACGTCTCTGTCGGGCGCATTTGGGGGTACGAATATCTCCGAATCATCTGGCTTTTGGTCGAATATGTTTTATCCTGACGGATTGGAAACAGGACTTCTAGCTCGAGCTATGGCTGCCATAGGTGACCGTGGCGGTCTCTCCGCCTGGCGGTGGATCTTTGTTATTGAGGGTCTTTTCGTGAGTTTTACATTGTCCTTCTTTGAGACTGACTGACCTTGTCTAATTAATCCTACCTCAAGACTTTCATAGTCGCGGGTTTCACATATATCTCTCTACCAAACGATATCCCCTCGGCAAGTTTCTTGTCTGAAGACGAACGTAAGGTTGGCATTCGGCGACTGAGCGGGATTGAACATGGTACCGGAAACACGGAACGGTAAGTGTGCCCGGCCACCACACCTTGGATATTGTCGTCTTTATCCTACTAACACAGCACGGCTCATGAAAAGTGACGAAAAGTTCTCCTTTGCGGAGATCGGCAGAGCAATATTCAGTCCTCAGACCTGGCTGACAGCAGCCGCTTACTTTGGTCTTCTCTCTGGGATCTACTCGTTTGGCCTGTTTGTGAGTTCACATTCCAACCTTTGTCCTGCAGCTTGACTGATGATATTTGGTAACCATTAGCTTCCTACCATTATAAAGGGGCTCGGATATACCGCTAACGAAGCCCAGCTGTGGTCCGTGATTCCCTACGCCGTGGCTGCCTGTACTACGCGTGAGCATCCCCCACCCCGACCCTCTGAGCATCCAAAGACTGAGTCTGTTTGACAGTGGCGGTGGCATTCCTCTCCGACCGCCTTAAAATCCGCGGCATTATGATGCTTTGCACTATGCCTGTGGCTATATTGGGCTATGGCCTTATCGCCAACATCGGCGCCGACCACCCGCGCGTCAAGTACGGCATGACCTTCCTGATGGCTACCGGAATCTATAGCAGCGTGCCGTGCGTTCTGGCTTGGCTGTCAAACAACAGCGCGGGTCACTACAAGCGGGCGACGGCTGCGGCGCTACAGCTCGCTGTGGCGAACTGCGGAGGCATCCTCTCTGTGTTTCTGTACCCCGATGTCGAGGGTCCGGTGTTCTACAAGGGACATACGATTATCTTGGGATTGTTGGTTGGGGGTTGGTTCTCGTGAGTATCCATCTGTCTGTGAACTTTGATTGGGTGGAAGCTAACTGACCCGACTGTGTAGAATTCTGTGCAACGTGCTTTACTGCGCCAAGATTAATCGAGATAAAGCACGAGGCGGGTATGATAAGTACCGTGGATATGGGGACGATAGGGAGCCTGCGTTTAGGATGGTCATGTAGACGCTCTGCAAAGATAGATGGCAGGAGTGTATTTTCGTCTACCTATGTGGCAGCACCAGTCCTGCCTGAACTTGCGAACTATGAGAATGTACTCCATTATATCCAAATAGACGTACTCGCCAAACCTTTGACTTCATAACGAGACACTCGTAGCCTACTCTGGATACATCTCCTCCCTCCTCGACGTGGACGCCGCATCCCGATCACGGATATACTCTTCCAACGCCAACACCTGATGCTGGCTCCGCTCCCCCATATCGACGCCCCTCCGCTGTATATATCGCGCGTACCCCATCGTCTCACGCTTCCATTCTTTCCTGTCTATCTTTCCCGAGATATAATCCGCGTAAATCATGGCATCAAAGGCCGCCTGCGACGTCGACGCTACCGTGTGCGGCCGGAATCCCGCAATCGCATCGCCAATCAGCACCACCTTGCCCCCGAGAAACTCGTGCTCGGGACTGATGACGTCCGTGACAGCCTGCACAAAGGGCTTCTTAGCCTTGCAAACGATCTCGGCGAACTGCGGCGGCAGTCTCTCCCGTGCAATGGCGCGCTGCGTTTCCCATGCTTTTGGATCGGTCATCCCCGGCGGGACGGTGATCCTCCGGCGCTGGCCATTCCGATCGGTCAGGATCTCATCTAGCTCGGTTGACCCTTCGGGGAAATTCGTGTAGTAGACAAAGTTGATGAGCCGCTGCCCCGGCTCGACGGTTCCGTTCACACCCGGGATCAGGTACGCGAGGATCTGCACCCCCGGCCCGTGGTAGAAAGTGAAGCGTTCTGAAAAAGTCTCGCGCGCTGCCGGGCTGGCTTCGTGCTCGGGGACTGTGCCGCGGAGGGCGCAGTAGCCGGCATAGGTTCGGTGCATGTTCGGGACGAAGAGGGAGCGAATGGTAGAGCTGGGGCCGTCGGCGCCGACGAGGAGATCGGCGACCAGGGATCCTGTGGTGGATGGATCGCTGGTGGATTTCCAGTAGACAAGGACGCCACTTGTCCCGTTTTTGTCTGTGAGCTCCTCGACGGCCATCACGGTGCGGTTGTGGTAGTGAGCGGCGCTGCCGTGGGCCGGGTCGACGGGTGGTACATCACAGTAGAGGCTGGCGAGGCCGTCGTAGTTGGCGCGCATGATGTGGTAGGTCAAGTCCCACTGACGGCATGTTAGTACTGTTCTCATCAACGACTTCATTGATATAGCTTACCGAGCTCATGTTTTGGACCATGTCCACGGTATGGACCACATTCCCCTTCCCGTCGAGGTACTGTCTGCGTTTGGAACTGACGGCTATGGGCCGCTTGCAACGGTTGTATCTCTCAAAGAACTCGAGAGAGTCGCCGCCGGCCACGATTCCTGCTCCTTGATCGTGCAGCAGGGGCTCAGGGTTCCGCTCCAGTATCGTCGTGTCATGGCCAAGAGCTTTCAGCGCGATGCCCGTGGCGAGTCCTCCCAGTGATCCGCCGACCTGTCATTATCACTGCTGTTAGCACCAATTCCAATCTCATCAATTGCTGATGATGGCGTTGTCGTACTATCGCGAAGTGGAGTTTTTCGGGCGATTTGCCCTCTCCTGTGAGTGTTTCCTTGGCGGTCGACATCGTTATATTTGGGGGCTTCAATCAGAGAGTTGACACACACAGCCTGTGGCCCAGACTTGGGGAAGGGGAGGGGTCATCGTTCAGTTATTCATCGAAGGGAGAGGCCCTCCGGCAGATGCAACCAACAGGGAGCGGCGGAAAGACCGGCAGATGACATCAAGGTTCCCATTCCCCAACAGTTCATAATTCGGGGATAAGAGTGCTGACATTGTACCAGATAAGACCTCAGAAACTGTTAATAACAGAGCTATGCATCACTAACAGATCAGCCTACGTTTGAACATAGGTATTGATTATTGACATTAAACAGAAGCTTGAGTAAACGTAAATACATGAAATTTCCGCTATATACGCTATTCTACAGTATATAGGAGCCATCGAGTACTTTACAATGGTCCTAGTGAGACTTCTCAGGACACCTGGCAGCCATCCTGAAACAATTATTTAAGCAGCAATTTAGGCCCTAGGCGGTGATCGCAAAAGAGGTCACAGATAAGATCCTTGAAAGGGGTTTATAAACTACTTGATCGCTACTGTTTATTGTGGAATGGTGTACTAATTGTCTGTCTTGTTGCCGAATATGCTCTACCAGATCCTGAAGTAATGCGACGACTTCGGCATATCGCTCGAGACGGAATCCTTCCACGCCTCCAGGCGAGCCAAGCTCGAAAGGCGGCCACACCCAGACTTGAGATTCCGATGGCGATGGAGATGAGAAGCGCAGCTAGGGCCACGATGAAAGTGTGGCTCTCCGAGGTCTGCCACTTTATCCACCGCTCCAGCTTGTTGCGGGCTGGCCGGCTAAGTACAAAGCTGTGTAGGTCTGCTAGTCGCTTTCTCCAGTAGACATACTTCAGATCATCGGTAGCGCCGCCGTTGTCGTCGAAGACACCGTACCCTTCCGGCTGGCCGCAGTCCTCGTCAAAGTTACACTTGGCGACGATGCGTAAAGCCGGAAAGAACCTGGAGCGTCAGGTCAGCTTTGAGATTCCCACTTTTTCCCAAGGAATATGACAGCGACGGAGGTGGCCAAGGCCCCCTTGGTTTTCATAAGAACAAGAATAGGGATGTCGTCAGTCCGGTCAAAACGCTCGCCGAAGGATGGCTTTGCGAGCTCAAGCCGCAGCAACCGCTGCAACAGGAGAACACCCAGATAGTGAAGCTGTACGGCGCCGAAACGCGCCGTAGGGAGCTGCACATAGGACCCATCGAAGCCACAAGCCTGGCGGAAACAGGCGTATGGCGACAAATCGACTCGGACATGTTTGCCGCCGACCTGAACGACGCGCGGCGTATCCTTTGGGGCATATCGTCTGCGCTACAATACATGCACTCGCTCATAGTGCACAACGATGTCAAACCCGCAAAAGTCCTCTACTCACGCGACTCTAGTTCTAGGGACCCCGTGCTTTGTGACTTTGGCCTCTCAACCACAGTCGGAGACCCGCCGTCCAATGGCGGCACCCCTTGGTATATCGCGCCCGAGTATTTGGCCAGCAAGCAGCGCGGGCCGCCCTCGGACATCTGGGCGCTCGCCGTCACCATGCTGTACCCCGTAGGCGCAACGATCCTGCCCGACGTCCTCTCCAACCGACATCACCCTAGGCATACAGACTGGATAATCGCCGACATCAACCGCTCTCACCCTTCTGCCTCCGCCCCCGCCGCTGAGGTCGATTCGTCTTACACTGCGTCAGGAACCCAGTCGGCCGCTAACAAGTTTAGTGCGTGGCTTATCGAGGTCAACCAAATGACATATGACCCCAATCTTAATGTGGACGACGATCATAGAGACCTTATCACCCTGATGCTGGAGCCGGACCCGTCAAAACGGGTTACAGCCGAGGAATTATTAACCAGTAGAATAATTATCTATCCGTCCATGAGACACCTTGACTGCTATTTGCAGGGTTTAGTCTACTTTTGAATGTCAGCCAATACCACTGCCGTTATATTGCCATTGTCGAGACTGCACGTGAGTATGGTGGATGGAGCTGCTGAGCTGTCGAATGCGATGTTGGAGTATGCGGTGAGGGAGGTCCAGGGCCAATTGATATCGAAACGGTCTACAGTGTCCTGCGCTCTTGGACCACAAAGCTGATACACTAACTCTCCTCCAAGGTTGGATTCCCCGCGTTTATTAAGTACAGGCAAATGGTGAAGAGTTCAAGCAGCTTAGACTAACCTCCTCCAGTACCTAAATACCCGCCGCCCCCTGCTTCCCACGGCTCTTAGAGGAATGCGTGGGCCGAGAGCCTCTCTCCCGAGTTGGTCCAAACTGTCACGGGACTAGACCGAAGGTTGAGCCGTGATACAAACCCTGACACGCTGAACACCCCCACTCATCGAAAGACCTATACCATCGGCGCTCCGCCGTCTGAAAATGCACTTCTTTTGCAGGCTCATCCGGACTTAGACATCCCGGCTTTTTACAGCCCGTAAACCTCTTAAGGGTACAGTATTCTGTGAACTCGGCGTCTGGCACCAGTTTCTTCGCTTTTCTTAATTCGGTAGACTTGCATGTTAGACACACATCTCGGGGCCGCTTAGTATCATTATAATTCCGCTTACAGTCTCGGCAAGTACCGCAGCCTCGATCTTGTTCGACCCCTCCCTAGTATTGTCCTTATTTACTTTGGATAGGCTACAGAATGGGTTCTTACAGCCATCGTGGCCGGCGACGACGGGGTATAGCTAGCGTAAACCGGTTCCAGACCGCTTTAACGCCGGAGATTCGTTCTCTAACAACGTCTTTATTTCTAGCGTAAGTAGTTATAGCATTTGCTACCTCATCTCTTAATGCTAGTTGTGACGAGCCAGTGCAATGACCCAAACCATTACACCAAACCCCCCTCAATCACAAAAGGATGCCAGAATACCAAAGGTGCTAACATTCGGAATTCTAATGGGTTATATACCGTTGATGGTCGCAATCAATTCAATCAAGACTCAATCGCATCGACCGTCACACTAGTATTCCTTAAGGATGCCGACGGATCTTAAGTTTCGTTGTAATTGGGTTATTTAGTTGCAAATAACTTTTATTATATGCTGTTAAAATGAAATATAGTTGGTTAAATGCTTAAAACACCAGTACGGTGTTATGCCCCGAACCGACTAGGCCGCGCAGCGACAGCGGTGGGCGCACCAGGCTCGAGTTGAGCAGTACAGTACATAACCCACTGGATTCTAAGTCCTGGCAACTTAGAATTCTGAACTCAGTTGGTTGTGGGTCAATTGGGCACGGGTATGGCATCTTATTCAAGAGAAGGTTGTCTGGGCCAGACCTGGTTATATGCCATGACCAGGTCTGGCCATACCCTGGTCAGGCTGGATCCTGCCAAGGTCTAGCCTGACGACGGTTTACCGTAACACTGTTATATATTCATCCTAGAAAGCTTATATACAGCTCGGATTGCAACTGGCATTATCTTTAAGATTCTGCATCTGCTTAAGAACATCCGGACTAATTAAACGTGAAATCAGACATTTCGTAAGTGTATATAAATACAGATATGTCATCAATCTATACCTTAAATATTTGATGTTAGGGGTATCATCGTAACTTCATTAAACCAAATCACATGTAAGGCCATATTTAAATACAGTCACCAGTTCGACGACCGCCGATGCATGCTCCCAGCAACAACGCTCCACACATCATGATATCGCCCACCACCACCACCACCACCACCAGGAGGACCAGTCACTTGTTGGCCGCCGTTCAAAATCACTGGAAAAGTCCCATTCATCAGCCTGTTGTTCTTGTTGCTGCCGCCGCCAACAACACCAAGAGAGAAACCGTCTGAAATCGGTACGGCATTCACGCTCTCCGAGAACTCCAGCCCGCCCTTGACCACGACAATACCATGGCTATTAGCAAACACCACGTCTCGGCTGCTGCTCACACTCCCACTCCGCCCCGACGGGGTTTTTTTGGATGTGGCCAGTGTACACCGCATATTTGGACCTGCACCCGTTGCCGAGCGCCACTCGCTGAGTGCAAAGAAATGCCGCCGAGCGTGAGCAGTTGTCGTCATCGCTGCTGTCGGGAGAGACGACGTCGACCACGCGCTGGAACGTCTCGATGACGAGGTGGACGACGGAGCAGAACCAGAACCCCCAGAGCGTGGGGTGCCGATGGTGGGTCGCGCTGCGTTTAGCGCCACAGATTGAAGCTCAGTGCTGCATACCCAGAGGTTGACGTCAAGGAAAACCAGCGTCGACTGGCCGACTATGCCGACAATGTCTGACAGAGCGGGACCGACTGCGACCAGACCCGGTTCAGACGCCGAACGCGCCGTAGATCGTGAAGATGAGGAAGAAGGAGTGAGCCCGGCAGCTGACCACAGATATAGACATGGAGGTAAAGACAAGGATGGGCGGAGCAGTTCGATGACAAATCCTGGCCCTACATGGTAGGTCGCAGTGGCAGTTTCCCAGTTTATACCAATGTTGTTCTGTGGCCCCGTTGGCCACAGGTCCTCGGGGACTGATTCCGCCCCCGCGTAAGCTTCCTGCGAACTTGATGCGGTCTGCGTTGTCGTAGAGACCCTCTGAAGATGCAGGCCTTCCGCTGGGGTCACCTCAGTGAAGTCGCTCCAGGAGAATACACGGGCAATGTCGCCGAGGACGACTACGAACCAACGTGAGTCGCTGGGATGTCGGAACGGTAAGCCATTTGGTTTGGTCGATGGTGCAGGCAAATCTCTCTCTTGCGTATCCATCCCTGAACCCACGTTGACCTGCAGTTGCCTCGTCTCACCGACTATTGTCCCAGAAGGTATCGCCCAAAGTTCGTCGCTATGGCGTCCGCTAACAAGAAGTCGATCAGCGGTGGGGTTAGAAAGCAGACCCGTTACAGTCCCGCCAAACCGGCGATCCAGAAGAATGTGGGCTCCCTTTGATATTGGCATTGCCGCAGGTCTGCTATCCAACGGCAAATCGAGCTCCATCATCAAGACGCGCCCGGAATCATCAGCCGAGATGACCAAGTTCTGCGACTCGCCAAGTGCAATACTCAATACTGACGCGCCCTGTCCGTGCTGGTACAGAACGCTGAGCTGCTTTGCATCGGCCGTGGAGAACAAAACCACTTCACCGCTTCTCTTGCCCGCGACAACAAAAGCCCCTGATGTGGTTGCGACAAGGGAACTGGTAATCTCCGGGTCCTCCAAACTTTCAAGCATTCCTGTTGGTTTCGGTGTCAACAGAGACAAGACATCACCCGCCGGGGCGCTCTCGACCACCGAGCTGCCTCCTTCGCTGCTGCTTTTCCGCACCAAGGCAGCTGGAGCCCACACGCGACCCTGCCGACCACGCACATCAACAAACCGTGAGCCATCGGCACTGAATGCAATCCCGCGAATGGCATCGTCGAGTGGATGGCTGGTACGGTAGATCGGTGTCAGAGTGGTATCGCCGTCATAGCCCCGCTCAAAGTCAAACACTTCAATTAAGCCCTGGTTGCTTCCAGTTACAAGGCTTCGGCCGTCCTGCGAGCATGCGATGATGTTGGCGTACATCTCGGGTAACATGAACCGCAGCTCCATTGTCAGATAGTCGAAAATGCAGAGACTACCGTCTTGGTACGACACCACGAGCACTGGGATATCCAGATTAGGGTTGAAGACCATGCAATTAATGCCGTTGTTGTCGACACTTGGATCACAAATTCCCAGCAGCTCCAGCTCCAGCGCATTCCAGATGAGAACTGGATGGGAGCGGTATCCAACGGCGAGGAGAACACTGTCAGTGGTTGTTAAGAAGGCGGTGCGGCTTGGTGGCTGAGACGGGATAACCCCATGTACAAAAGTTTGGTACTGGTCGTCTTCTTCGACTGCTTCCTTCCACGACACTGAATCATGCTCCTCTGTGTCAAGAATCCTGTAGAGCCCAGTAATTTTATGTCAGTAAACCGACCGTCACAGTTCAAAAACCATTGCATTGCTTCATACCATTTACTCAGCTGACTTGACTGGAAGGCGCACAGGATCTCGTCCGCGCCGAGAAATGACACTCCGAGTGCCGGCGATTGCAAGGCGAAGGAATGCATCATGATCCCCGATTTTGGGTCCCATACCACGAGATGTTTGGTGCCGCATGAGGCAAGGTGTTGATCATCATGTCCGAATTGTAGGATCTTGACGCGCTCCGGATGCGTCATGCGGCGTAAATGTTGGACGGAGTCAAAGTCGTAGACCGAGATCTGTCCTGCCGACAGCCCAATAGCGAAAAAGGAATCGCCATGTGCGACTGTGGTCGCCTGGCCTTTTCGGAAATCCAGTCGTATCAGGCAGTCATCCCATGACTCGGAAGATAGACCCTTTATAGCCAACCCAGGTGCAACTGGCGAGGGTCTCGCCTCTTTAGCGAAGGTGCGAAAGATGATTGAACTCGATGGGCAGAGCGGGGGAATCAGACAGTGAATGGAAGAAGGGCAGGCCAGAAGCTGGGCACGAAACTTGGCGGCGACACGGATGAGGTCCGTTACCCAGCTGTCAACAAGTTGTACAGAGGGGTGTGTCGGTGGTGTATACTTCATCCGTCGGGTTAGGTACTCGCGCATGTTTGTGGCCGTTCGCGTCAGACAGGCCAGATCGCCGCTCTTCGCGATGTGTTCAACCCAAGAGAGAATAGTGTCGGCCTTGAGGAAGCTGCACAAGTCGTCCATTAGGCCGTCATTTTCCGATGTGGCTCGATATAGGTGGACAGAGAAGAAGTTCGAGGCATAGTCGAGAAGCGACAAATCAGGTGTTGGTGTAGAGAATACCGCTGCTCTGCCAAAACCTCTAAGCCGTCCGCTGCCTTGTTGTGACTTCGATTGTGGTGTCTTACGGGCACTGCTAGAGAGATATTGAAGGAGGAGACCGGCAAGCCTGGTATGACCGTCCCTCTTGACTATAACCAGCTGCCGCTCAGGATCTTCGACGATGAGAAACTCGCGTGCTGTCTCGTGAATTAGATGGACATGGTCCACCTGATCAATGAAAACCAACTGCCCACATAGGTCCGGTATCGCTTTGACGACGTTCTGCAGGGTCTGGTTGACGTCAAGCTTGACAATGCATCGCAGCTCATCCACAGACAAGGGTCGGGAAGCCAGGACGACGCAGGTCAGGATTGACCTGGCCAATTCAAGTTTGCGTCTGTCCACTTCAATGGAATGTACCATTCTGGAATACAGTTGGTGCAAATCTGCGGGCACTTCTCGCAAGACGTCGTCCATTCCTTCCTCGGTCCACATATTTTCGAACTCTTGCAATACCAGACGGGTCCAGAGGAACGATCCAGACGACTTGCCAAGCACCTTTTCGCACATACAATCACGGTCTTCGACGTCGTCAAATCGGCCTAGCTCGGTAAGGCGCGTTGTTAAAAAGAGTCTCATATCTTCCATTGTGTCAGCCTCGGACAAGGCGTAAACTTGTGCCCGGCTGGAGCCCAGAGCCGCCACACCGCGTTCGATTTCCTCCAGGCCGCGACTTGTCGCAAACATACGGAACCCTTCAGGGAGGGTGGCAAGAAACCTCTTGGTGAAAAAGGCGTTGAAGTGTGTGCATTCGTCGACGCCGTCGACGACCCAGAAGTGCCGAGATATGGACGGCAGTCTAAATATAGTGCTGGTAAACAAGCGCCGCCAGACACTCGCGTCATCCGTTCGGTCCCAGACCAGACCGTCGGAGGCGAGGCGCAAGAGGGTATCCCGCACCATCTCGTCCTGCATGGCCATCTGAAATGCTAGAGACCGGAAGCATTCACTCAGTGTCGATTTGCCTGCCTCCCCGTGCTTGAAGATAAAGTAGCTACAAAATGCCTTGGGTGGCTGTAAAAGCTCAATGACATGACTGGCAAGTACAGACTTCCCGGCCGCCGGTCTACCCATAAGCCAAAGAATTCCAGGGGCTCTGCCGGCTTGCCATGAGGTGAAACAGCTTTTTTTTGTGAACCACTGACACGAACCCGGCTGCTTGAGTAGCTGAAGTGTCGTAAAGTCTCCTTCGAGCGAATCAAGGAGATCGAGAAACGTTCGCAAATGCGCGCTGGCTTGCGCGTGGGAGACGGATTTGTCGGCGAGCGGCTTGATTTCGGTTCCATACTCCGTCCGGACGGGGGAAACGGCAAGTCCAAGGTCTGGGGTGGCGGATCCCGCCCTGACCAGGTCGACGGCGGTAAGGAGGGCATTTCGCAGCATCTTATAATTGGGATCCTCTGGGGTATCGAACTTGCAGACATGGCGGTGATCCGCTTCCATGGCTGCAATCTCTTCGTTGTGGTATCCAAGAGTTGCCGAATGCCGCTCTACCACTATACGATTCATGACGCCGGCAGCACGAACAGGCAGCGTTTCGTAGAAAGACCACAGGCGCAGGCCAGGTGCGAGATGGCGGAAGGTATCATTGATTGCTGCGAGAGCTTCCGAGTTGGGTATCAGATCTGTTACGAAGGGTTTCTTGCCCCAAGCAACGGCCAGCATGCTTTCTAGCACAGCGGCCATTTCCGAACCGCGGTGAGGTGTGCCGAGAAAGAACATGGAGTGCATGCGCGTCGCCAGGTCCGAGGCAGCTGGATCTTGACAGGCGAGAATATACACCATCTTGGCAACACAACCACCCATGCTATGGCCAACGAGTATGATGCGCGTCGAAGTTCGGCGAATCTCAGGATGGTTTCGAAGCGCACCGAGCAGCGACTGGGCAATTGCGCGGATGTTCAGTATGCTCTGGCGCCGGTCACCCCAATCGGCATTGTATCCAAACGTGTGGATGCGAACGCCAGGGAAGTCCTTATCAACCGGGAGCCAGGCGAGTGGCCAGAAGTGGTCTGGATTGGGTGAGTATGACCATGATTTCCGACTGCCTCCGCCGAGACCGTGGATGAAGACGATGTCGGCGACGGAAGTGGTGGAAGCGGGCGGTTCGTGAAGTGTCGTGAGACCGAGAGGGCCCTTCTCGTTGTCGGAAAGTCCAAGTGAGGATAGCGAAAGGGAGGAACTGGTGTCGCTGCGGGTCAAACTTTGGGATTGGAATGACTTGTCGGTCGTGGAACGGGAGAGGAACCCGGGGAAAGGTTTCTTTCGTAGCTAGTGGAGGGGTGCGATGGCGGTCAGCAAAGTCTGGAAAATCGATGGAACGCCAGTCGTCGCGTCGCAATTGTACTTCGCATGCTGATACTTGTCTGCGGGAAAGTCGTGCACTTACCTGGCTCATTTGCCCGGAGGTACCGGTCGGAGCTCATTGAGGACTTGGAATGATCAGCATAGGGTGTTGGATTTGTGTGGAAATCTTGGTCGTAGTGTTTGTGGACTGCGCAGTATTCTGTTGGACCACGCGTACCGTGCAAAGGGAGGACGCCTTGGACAGTTCGATGGCGTTGCAGTGGGTGAGGGATTTGGGGAGGGACCTACCTTACGAAACAAACAGAAAAGGCCTGGGTGGTCCAGGCCAGCGGTTACGATTGGCCTGTCTGCAGTGTCGCAAGTTTATGAGGTGCCCGGCAGGCGCGCGCGTGGTGAAATTTGGTGGCTTCCATGCTGGCAACCGCACCTGTGAAGGGGCAGATAAGGCCGTATGGGGATACGAAGCTTACCAACAGAATCTTCTCCGGTATGGTAGAACGAATAGCTAAGGTAGGTGTGGCCGGGTGCTATGGTATCGTACATTCCATATTGAAAGCCGACAGCACTACACCCGTACCTTAGGCTGTACCGCCTTATCCTTCTCGCACCATGCATTTTGGAAGATGAAGAGATGTATGGCCTTGCAGATTTTTTAACATTGATGATTTCACTCAATTTCTTCCGATATAAGCACTATTCAACTATGCAATAGCTCTTTGACCAGTCATCTGCCTGTCTCCGTGCTGGTTACCAAACGATAAAAACCAATAATTATCTCAAAGTGAAGTTAATAACGTGACGAGTGAACCTGCCATACCCGCCGCGCCTTTACTCATTCGCCACATAACCGTCTGGAAACTTCTCAGTCAACCGTCGAATCTCGTCGATTGCCCTGTTATTGTGTCAGTGACTACCTTACGCAGGCTGTTAGAAACTATTCTCGTCATGGCAAACCTACATGACAAGAAACGACTCTTGCTTGGGGAAGAGGGTTGCGGCATGCAGATTGAATCTCCTACGCAGTGGTCAGACGATGGTGCGTTTTAAAACTCCCGTCGTTATGAATCTCCTCTCTTACAAGGCATAGAGAGCATTCCGATCATCATAATCCTCTTCAGGCTGGGACTTGGGTATGTGCGAATGGTATGTCTCGAAATATCGACGGGTGAACTGGTTTCGCGCCGGACGCCAGTTCCCAAGTTCATCTGCCTGCAATCAGAATTGGCTTCTCACATCGGTGATGTTCAACAAGAGAAGAGACGTAAATCTGTTGGCTGGGGGTTCTCTTACACTCGTTATGAGCCCAGAAACTGGCAGGGTCATAGACGATGCCCTCTTCAGTGGTCTCGTCGATGATGCCTGCGTTTCCGCACCACAAATCCCCGTGGACCAAGGCAGGCACAATCTTCCGTCCGTTGCTTTCTAGCGGTCTCAGTAGCCTGGGGATAACCTTGTCAAACAGCGCGGGCAACAGCTCGTCGAGCTCGGCATTGGGACCCGCCCTCTCCTCCCTCAACTTCAACACATGGCGCAACCCATTGTCGAAGAAGGCCTCCCAGCTTTCAAACCAGGTGTTGTCCTGAGGCAAGTCGCCATTGTACGTCGTACATGGGAATCCGAACTTGCCCTCGGGAGACGTAGAGTTGGAATGTAGCTCGGCCAGTTTCTTGCAAAACGACTCCGGCTCGGGCACGCCCTCGATAAAGTCGTAGAACTTGCAGATGTAGAAATGCGCATCAGGCTGCCATTTCAGACTACCCCAGGCAATCGGCTTGGGGCAAAAGTCTGGCGTGATAGTGTAAATAGCCGATGTTGCTTCAAACTCTCCTTTGAGTGCTTCGCGTCCATGATGGCCAAGTGAAATCTAAACCAGAAGCATCTTGCACATCAGCAACCTGCCACAAAATTACTAATGGATGCCTTCAGCCATGTCAAACCTTCATGAAGTAAGTCTCTTCGCTACCGTCGGAATGTTCAACGTCGACACGCTTCGCTTTAGCCCAGGCTGATTCTCCGTGATATTGCACTGCCAGGACCCTTGTAGCGTCGGGCAGAACTGGGCAAACCCGAGAGTGGAATGTTAACTGAGCAGAACGATAATCAACAGGGCATCCTAAGAATTCCTCACCAGCGAGCACAGTGGGGTCCAGCAGACCATCCTTAGGTTGGTCATCTCCGTATTCAGGTACGGCGGAAGGCATTTCAGCTGATTTTCTGAAGCAGCAGTGAAGTTGCAGAGGGGTGTTATTTGCTCTGGAAGGAGAGAAGACGGATAGGCAGAATATCCCCACACGAGTGCCGTGAGACGGGCAGGGCAGGCACCTAAGGTGGAGCAAATTGAGAGCCAAGACGCTGGTAACCAACCGGTCCCGAAGTGTGCCTCCACGCCTCGACTCTGCATGGCTCATACCCAGTCCCAACCCCTGGTCTCAAAAGTAGATGCATTGAGTGCGGCCATACTTCCGGCCTGTGGCCGCTCCGGATTGGTCTGGCAGGCCCCCGAGTCGACGCCATGCATGTCTATTATTGCCTGACTCCTTCCTCAAATTATCTCGGAAGCTCGGGCGGGCTAGTCTTAGTTTTGGCAGCTGGTGGGAATCTCCCCCCAAGGAACTGGGAGAGTCTTCGTAAAGTAAGTGGGTCACCACCCGTCAGCAGCTGTACCACCCAGCACTTTTATTTCATGAGCGCTCACCGAAGGAGGTCTGAATCTGAGATAACTGCCAAACCCCTCACTTGTTTCCGGTAACCATCCTTCGGTTCCACCTGCGCGCAGCCCGACTACTATCCATCAACCGAGAGGGGTTGATTCGACGATCCCGATTGCCAATCATGGCTCTCCCGACCGAATTCGTTCTGAACAATGGCACCAAAGTCCCTGCAGTTGGCTTCGGTACCTTTCAGAGCGAAGAAGGCAATTCCAAAGTGAAAGATGCCGTCAAGACCGCCCTGAAGCAGGGTTATAGGCATATCGACGGAGCCAATGCCTATGGAAACGAGAAGGATATTGGTGCAGGGATCAAAGAGAGCGGCGTGCCGAGGAATGAGATCTTCGTAACATCCAAGCTGTAAGCCTTCAACCTTATGTCGTGCCAGTCTCCTCAAGAACTTCTCTGATGTTGTTGACTCCCAGGGCGCAAACATGGCACGACCCCGAAGACGTCGAGAGAGCTTTGGATCTCTCACTCAAAGACCTCCAGCTCGATTACAGTACGCACCTCGCTCAACTACTCAACAATTCTAAATCAACCACATGGCGTCGGATTAACTGACATTTCCCAGTTGACCTATATCTAATGCACTGTACGTCACGACAAAAGGACACAGCGTCAGTTGATATTGAATATGAAATCTAACAGCGTAATCAACGACTTGAAGTTCCTCACGCGTACAAGGCCGGTGAAAATAATAAAACTATCCGTCACCCGAGCGGCAATGGAAAGGTACTAAACCTCTATCTTGTCGTGTGGTCGTCCGCTTTCTTTTCACGCATTGTTAACAACTACATAGCCAGTGATCGACTATGATCTATCAAAGAGATACCCAGAGACATGGCAAGCGATGGAAAAGCTTGTTGCTTCCAGGAAGGCCCGAGCTATTGGTCGGTTGCAAATTACCTGATTGTGACTTTGCAACCCACTCATTAACGGTGGCACGGGCTCCAGGACTCTCAAACTTCAACGTGCTGAAGACCAAGAGAATTCTTGAGGTCGCCAAGATTGTTCCGGCTGTGAATCAAGTTGAGATCCATCCGTACGGATCCTGTCTTGTTAACACTAATGTCGGCAGTACTAATACCCGCCACAGATATCTCCCACAACATGAATTATTCGAATTCTCGTCGAAGCATGGTATTCTTCTCATGGCACACCAACCCTTGGGCGGACGGCCGGTGCCCGTAGTACGAGGACATCCTGACGTTCCGTTTCCTACCGAGGATTCCATGGTATGTTGGTCACATCTAGACGGGATCCCAAAGGACTTGCTAACCTCTTGGATCCGTAGATCACTAAAATTGCCACCCAGTGTGAAATGACCCCGGCGCAGGTAAGAAATAAGACGCCCGAATTTTAGGACATAGTACCAACTGAATCCATGAGATCAGCGACTAAATACATTTACTGACATATCCAGGTGTGTCTCTCATGGGCTGTGCAGCGAGGTATCCCAGTGGTGCCCAAGTCTGTGCAAGTCAGCCACATGCAGGAGAACCTCCTACTTAGGAGGTTGCCGGACGATGTTCGTCAGACTATTGACAAGTTATCCCTGACACGAGGCGGGCCATTCCGATTTTTAGATCCAAGCCGGCACTTGGCATTTGACATATTCGACGAGGAGAATGACCAGCCGGTTGCAAACACGGCGCCATGGGACTAGTGGGCGAGTATAGAGTTCGAAGGCAGACACGACTTGCAGAACCGAGCTCTTCAACGCTTCAATGTCAAGAGTAGAAGGATTAATATATGATTGGGGTCCTTTATCCACCTCTGCTCCAATGAATGAGTATCATATATTCTTATCATATTTTAATCTTGTTTCCCTAGCTTTCAACCCTTACAAAGACTGGCTGCTTCCAGAACAAGGCCTTGTGATGCAATTGCCGATAGTCTTTGGACGTGCTTTTGTTCAACTACCGTTCGCCTACTAATCCGGAAATCCGGGGCAACTCGGTGCCGCCAATAACGGCCCTCGATTTAGACGAGTTAAGAACTGGAGATATAGGTCTTTAACATCAACCGTTGCAATCACACCCCGTTGTTGTATTAACCTCAGATTAGCCGCATCCAGATATCTCTCCGAAATAAACGACCTTGGCACTTTATTAAACTCAGGTTTCGGTATCACAAAAGACATATAAGCATTGGTCATGGCTCGTTGTGGGAGAATTGAATAACCTTACCACATCTCTCAGGCTCGAGGAAACTGTTCAAACTCCACGTCCTGGGATACCGCTGATCACGATGCGAGGACACTCAGCAGCGGCCGCAGCGCTCCTTGCCGGAACCGCCTCCGCCTTGACCGACATCGAACACAAACCGTTCATGAGAAAGGTAAATAAGTTATCCCTCTATCACTTTTCATATCAGATCTAACAAACAGCACTCGGACAGAATATTGACCCGATCGTGTTCCCCGGCAAATATGTCTCCCACATGCACTCCTTTTACGGATCCGACGCCGTCACCAAGGACCTGCCCACGACTGAACAGCTCCAACAGGGCTGCCCATCAGGTGAAAATCCAAATGACCTAAGCGTTTACTGTAAGTAGTGCTGGGTGCGGAGAGTTTTGGTGGTAGGTGAAAGAGGTGGGTGTGAAGGAGAATGGTGTTTTTTCCTTTTTTTTTTTTTTTTTTCTTCCACCACCACCTCCTTATCCCCAACCACAAGAGACCGAACTAACAGATGGATATATAAAGGGGCACCAACGCTGTACTACGTCAACGGCGACAACTACACCGAGATCTACCCGGCCACGTTCAAGACGTACTACGAGGACATCGACCGCGCCGAGATTCCGTTTCCCAAGGACCTGCACATGGTCGCGGGCAACGCGTCGGCCAAGTCGCAGGCCGACATCGACGAGAAGGTGTCCATGATCACGTGGTGGTGCGACGGTAACGGACCAGAAGATCGCAACAGCCGGCCGCGCGCCGCGCTGCCGCGACAGACCTGCAGCGCGCACATGCAGGCCATCCTCCGGTTCCCCAACTGCGTCAACCCGGACAAGGTCACCGAGTACGCGTACTCGCAGGCGAGCGCCGGGGGCAGGTGCCCAGCCAACATGAAGAGGATTCCGGCGCTGAGGTTTTCGGTCAGGTATAACACCCGTTCTGCGATTCCGCAGGGCTGGAAGGGCGTGCCGCCTATTAAGCTTGCTTGTGGAGAGGTAAGTTCTCCTATATATTCTCACGGGTGTTGGATGGGTTAGGTGCTGATGATTTTGTGTTGCGTTGGGCGACATAGATTGGAGACGGATATTGTTTCCACGGCGACTTTATTAACGGGTGGTTTGACGATGCGGCCAAGAACATGCTCAAGGCCAAGGGCCAGAGCTTTATGCGTATCGACGGGTCTCATGGCAACGGGAAGCAGTATAGCAAATGCAAGGCCAAGGACCAGGATCCCGAAAATGGGACGAGTGACTATCACAAGAGCTTGGAGATGATGCAGCATCATTCTAAATAGGTATGTATTGAGCGGGCGTGGTTTGAGGCGGTTTGCAGTGGCACATGATCTTGTCATTATCACTAGGTACTTATTATTGTTATCATGTAGCACAGTTGGTTTTTGAAGATCTCTATCCGAGGTCCAGAATGGTAGATTCTACTTATCTCTTGATAAGTTTTTCAGCACTAGGTAGGTAGACTACAAGCCCCCCAATAATGGGTAGTGCTTGGTGCTCCACCTGGAGAGAGAAAGAGATATTAACGTGTTTGTTTGGCACGGACGGATAGGGACTGGGTCCTCCTTCGCTCATGGGTTCACAGAGGTCCGAGACTGGTATAACGTAACACACAGAAAGAACTCTGTCTCTCCTTGGCATTTTCTGTTTACCAGATCCAGGGGTCCGTCATGATAAGACCTCAAGTCTAGAGATATGATCGTATCGGTCTCGTCGATGAATTGGATGATTAGGTCCCTAGGACACATTCGCCCAAGACGCCTCGTAGCGCTCAAACGCCGCCACTGATCGGTCAACCAGGGAGAACCGCACGCCTACCGCGGCAAACTGCTCCGTGAAGTTAGAAGCCAACGCATAGCACTCATCCTGCGGGATAGGGCGCGGCGGGCGGTGGTAGCAGGAGAGATTGGCAGCCAGTCGTATCTCTTCCAGATTAGCGAGATATGTCCTATTGGCACCCACAAACCCTGCAATCGCAGAGCCATGACAGCACTCGTTGTGCATCACGGTCAAGATCTGCGTGTAAAGATCGAGAAATTCCCCGGGGAATGGAGAAAAAGGCTCCCAGAGCCTTGTTCCACGCATGGCCCCAAAGTCAATAAACTCGAGCCGGACGAGCGAAGGCGGGAGGCGCTGCGCGAGCTGGAACACATTCGGCAAAATCTTGCGGCTGTCCGTACCGAACAGCCAGAACGCCTCGACAGTCAAGGATCTGAGGCGCGTCATTCCGCTCAGGTCAGACACCAGAGGGCCGTCGCGGTGTCTACTCAGCCAGTCCCCGTGAGACGACGATGTTGTGAGGGACAGCCGCTCGAGCGTACCAGACAGGCGACGCAAGAGCTTCGCCAGAGTTCTGTCAAACAAGGCGCTTGGGACACCGTCGAATGAGCGGAACTCAAATGTTAGCGAGATAAGATGCGGAAAGGGGAACGGCGGGTACATCATGAAGTCGGCGGGCTTCATCTGGAGGCGGACGAGCTCTTTGACATTTTCCCGGACTGTTGGGAGGATCATTGGCCCGACCACCGCGCCATCGAGGGGTTCCTTGTCGTTGCTGTCGTTATTGTCGTTGTTGATGAAGTTGATGACTTTGTTGATGATGTTCTTTGTCGTTATTGTTCTCGAAGCTGTACTCAATATCACCGTCGCTGATCCTGTTTATGATGTTCTGGATACCACAGGAAACCTGCGCTTGACCTTTGATCTCCAATCGGCGGAGCCCAGGCGATGGGAGTGTGAGGAGGAAGGAGTGAAGAGGACCACAGCAGACAAAGTGTTGATGCGGTTTCTGATAAGTCATCGCCCGGGTGATGCCACCTGGTGGCAACTCTAGTGTTATCTGCTCGACCTCGGAGAGGAAGGCGTGCTGCTGTGGGCCAGTAGGAGAATCGTTATCGTGGGGACAGTATTGGATCCTGAAACGCCCGTTTGCACCGTTTCTGGCCACCAGATCTACTGGAAACTCAGCCGGGGCCACTTTTTTCCAGAGCACGCCGCCTTCGGGGTAGGACGGGATTAGCGGGAGCGGGATCGAGTAGCTTTCATGGCACAGACAGCCGCCGAGGAGGATGAAGAGGGACTTGACTCCCGATATCATGGCCAGCACGCCGCCGAGAACGGTCCCGCTGTCCAGGACAAGGGGATCTCTATCCATGGAACCACACGGCGAAGGCCATTTTTGGATCTCGGCCCAGCAGTACGAAGGCATGAAAGACAAATACACCCCCCTATGGGGCTGGTTGTTGCCCAGCAGGAGGCCAACCCAGGAAAACGACCGGACCAAGATGCGAAAATCGGCCCGGTTGATCATGGTGCGGAAGAAGCATAATAGCTCGTCTTGGTTTCGAAGGAGAACCCAACGGTAGAGAAATCTGGTGGCGAGGTGGTGCAGATTTCTCGAGGTTCGGCTGAGGCTGTGGAAGCTCGTGCGGGAGTTAAAATGGTCAATATTTCTCCTTGGCAGCTCGCCATTGGAGCCGTGGGTCGTCACGGGGCCCTTGGGACGGAGGTTTTCAAAAATCATGTCGACGAGCTCTGTTGGGAGCCGCCGGAAGCCGAACGCGGAACTGGCGGACGCAGGGGACTCTCCCATGTCCCTGACTCCCGCCGAGGGCATGTTGACGGCCATGGTCGCCGAAGGGTCGCAGATCTTGTGTGTGGCAGTTCTTTGTTGGTGATCAAACCAATGAAGTGTTCAGTGAGTGCTTGAATGGCGTAGAGGCAGAGCCTAAAGATGGGACAGCTTTGCTCCAGTTGGCAGTTGGGGGACCGTGACCATTTAAATGATTTGTGCACGTCTCATTGCCGCTAACTCAGCGAACCCCGGAGCTGGTATGATGTCTACGATTTCTAATAGCTTCTAACCCATGACTCGTGGTGCCCTGTCATGCGCCTGGGGTTCATATCAATGATGTTTTCTTTTGAACAAAACTGCCGTTTTCGATTGGGGCGTTTGCTTGATTTCTTACCCCCCTTAAGAAGGTACCTTGCTTGATGCCCCTGTTGCTCGTAGCGGGTGTACATTACTACCTTATTTTACCGTGGGATGGTGTACAGGAGTATACGCAACTTACAAACATGGAATTAATCCTAGTTACAGCATACCCAGGATTCCGCAATTTACGCCCGTCCTATATGTGTACACCCAAAGCCCGTCATCATAAGTCATAACCATCCAGTCACCACTTTCACACCCCGCCACAGAAATAAGGTATCTGCCAATCTACTTCTCACCAGCCTTCTTCCCATTCTCTACGCCGTCATCATCAGCAGCTGCAACCTCCGTCTCCCCTACCATGACTTTCTCCCCCTTCGCAGCCGCAGCCGCAGCAGCATTCGCCTCCTCCGCGTGAGCAGCAGCATCCTTCAACTGACTCCTCCTCACACAAACAACACCATACTCGTCATCGCCCAGGTGCGCATCCGGATCGTCAAACACAACCCACTCGTCCTCGACAAACGGCTTATCAGACCCGCGGCGACGACCGAACCAGCGGCCCCGCGAGTCGTTCCGCCCGGCCCCGACAATCAGGTTCTGCGGCCGGTAGTCCGGGTTCGCCTTCATCCGGTCGATGACCGACCCGTGCACGCGCATCTGCAACGGCACGTCCCTGCCTTCGCCCCGCGGCACCGGACACCGAATCGGCCGCCAGTAACCCGTGTTGGGATCCATGTCCATGCGCTTGAACGGGCAGTATTCCATCCAGAGGTATTTGAGCTTTTCGAGTTTCAGCACGTCGTGCACCGGCTCCTGGTGCATGCGGGTGTACCGGTCGTGGAGGTCGGCTTTGGTTGCTGGGTGGAGGTTCAAGCCCATGGGATTGTTTGGGGTCGGTTGGTGGTGGTTATGCACGGCAATTTTGGCCCTGGCGAGGCGCTTCGCGTCGAACTTGACGCCGGCGCGCTGGGCCGCGCGGACCATCCAGACAAGGGGTACGTGGGCCATGTTCATGACGCGCTCGTCGGCGGGATCGGGCCAGCCGCCGCCGACGTCGCAGTGGTTGCCGGCGAACCAGACCTCGTGTACCTGCTGCCCGAACTTAGTGGTGTCGTGGCTGCGGGCCTCGATCTGCTCGGGTGACGTCGGCGACGTCGGCGACGTCATGTCGAAGTCCTCCTCGCGATCTGCTTCCGCGGCCCGTTCAACCGGAGGCGGCCCGGCGAGCTGGCACTTGTCCTTCTCGGAGGGCGGCTTCGCCTGATAGACCAGGTCCGGGCGGAACTTGACGCGGCGCTCGTCGATGCTCACGGCGTGCCAGATCTCGCGCGCGCTGCTGCGGGCCGAGTAAGGGAGCGCCGTCTTGGACGACGCGCGCCCGAAGAAGGGCGTCTCGAACTGCGGCACGCTGTTGACGGTGTCGAACAGACCCAGAAAGCGGATGGGGTCGAGCTGCCGGGAAAAGTTCTTGCGGAACCCTTTGACTTTGGCGCCGAGCTTCTTGGCCTTGTCGTAGTTCTTGCGGTTGCGTGCATCCTGCGGGCCATCGCCGGGCTTTTTGTCGCCGAACGGCTTGCGGCACTGCCACTCGGAGAAGACCTCCCAGGCGAACTCGACCATCTCCTCGTTGCCGTGCGGCAGCAGGCCGACGTCGTCGAGCATCTCGGCCAGGAACCGGGCCGTGTAGGCGCCGCGCGAGAAGCCGAAGATGTAGATCTGGTCACCGGGCGCGTAGTAGCGCATGAGGAACTTGTAGCCGCTCAGGACGTGTTCGCTGAGGGATTTGCCGAACATCAGGTCGATGCCCTTTTCGACTTCTGATCGCATCTTGACCAGCCAGTCGGTGCGAGCGAGCGCGCTTCTCACCGCGTACGTACCGATGCCCGCTGTCATAGATGGACCGTTGTCAGTATACCTACGTGTCTGTGACGAGTCAAGTGGGGAGTAGGCAGGTAGGTTGGAATGGGTGCTGTCTCACGTTGATAGTAGTGGTCTGTAAGTAAGTGTTGTTAGAAGCTATCCGCCTCGAGTGTCTGCTTTGGATGACACATACATTGATCAGGGGCCCCTCTGTCGAGCAGCCCAAAGATCTTGAGGATGTTAGTCTCGGTGCCATCGCCCTTGTACTGGTTGCCGGTGCCGTCGAAGCACAGTACAAGGTTACGTGGCGGGCGAGGGGTCTCCTCCGGAGGAACATCGACGAGCGTCTGATCGCGCTTCATCGTTGCTGGAGGAGTGAGTGGGTGTAAGCCCGCTATTCCACGGGCCTGTCCGTACATGGTGGATTTTCTCTTCAGTTTTGGTCAAGTGTAAGATAGGGGAGGGAAGGTTGATGGCAGGAGACAGAGAAGCAGCAACATCTGCCAGCATCTTCGACGAGGGGAGACCCCGTTGGAACGGCCAAGAGTGCCGAGAGATACCAAGCTTTTATGTGCAGGTCAACTCCCGTTCAAACGATGCGGGGGTGTCTCAGATACCTCAGCCTTATAGGGAGGGTGTCCAACAACGTTCTGGACCCAGCCATGACTCTAGCGCGCTGCATCCGGCATTCCAGCTCGCATTCGGCCACTCCAGCCGACCAACGACAGCACATTTCGCGGGGTGTGGCTTGTTAATAATGGTTAGCTGAACCACCATCGTCTGGTCCGGATGGGAGTCAAGTGCAGCTCTTGCATGAGTACCAACAGTCGCGAGACGCCACTTTATGGCAATTGGCTGGGCAACCCCCGTGAAGCTGTGGGAGCAGTCCATCTGACCGACCCCTCAGCCAGCCTCCAACCGGTCGTACAAATTGTTCCTCGGGGCTTTTTCTCCACTGGGTGTGGCGATGCGGTCGAGATAACCGTGAAGCTTGTTCATTGTTAGTCTAGATGACAGGTCTGCCTGGGAGCAGATCGTGTCTCGGATCTACCGTGTGGTCTGGTTGCTATGTCTCTCAGTGCCGACGAGAGAACATCACATACGCCCTCTTTCGTGCTCGGTTAAAGACCTCAGGTTCGGTCATTAGTCGCGCGCCATTGCCGGGCGGTTTGTTGACTTGATTGATCTCAAGGCCTCGCCCAGACAGTGGCCGTTGGCTCGCATATTGGCGAAGACCTAGGTATCTTGAGCTGGTCATCTCAAGCGCCAACCCGTGTAAGTGGAAGCGTGGCATCGGAACGAACACGGATCCAACCGGACCTCCGGGTCCCGTGTGGGGCTCAACCATCGGCTCGGCCTTCGCGCGCGCCGCCGCCGACCCAGCTGCGAAGTTGTGCTACACCGACTGCAAATGCCACAAGCCGGGGGACAGCTACCGGCGTGCAACCCTCATCGAGATGGTCAAGGCGTACGGGGTATGATGCACCGATCCACGGCATAGGCTCGCAAGGAGACACGACGACCGGCCAGGTCGGAGCTGCTTCTGCCCTGGCTACAACCTCCAGGGCTTTGGGGACGTTGCTGTCGAAGGCTGCGTATACGGAGCTAGGTAATTATCTCCACCCTTTCTCGAACCCCAAACTTGCCCACCAGACCATTATTAACTTTGTTGCGACGGTTGTATTGACGTGCAAGCAGGTCACGGCCTATGTGCACATCAATACGTCCAAAGCTTGGACAAGTAAACATGCACAAGCAAGTTGCATCCATATTGCGATAGCAACCGGGAGAATAAAGCGAGGTCCTGGCTCCTCGCCATCCTGAGCGCCTGGGCCAGTGCGCTCAGAAACACTCGGATCACTACCTTACAACGATAATAAGTGAAGCCCAACAACACCGGCGGGAGGAAGAGGGCCTCGAGTGTTGCACAGGAGTTTGCGCATCCTGCAGTATTGGGCGCTGTTTGCGTTCCATACACGCCAGAAACGGCACTACCGTTGGCTGCAGTTCTCCAAAACCTAACCTTGAAAGTAGTGGGTGTCCAGCTGTGCTGTGCGATGTGCGAAGGGAAAAATGGTTGGACAACTCCAAAGATGCCGGGCCAGTTGTGCAAGATACCGCTAGATCAGGAACCACCCTCAACCAGTTTGTAGACTTCTAGCTGTATCCGACTGGACGATGGAAAGGACGAAAAATACCATGGAGAGGGCAGAGAAGAAAAAAAAGAAGAAAACCCCCTAATGGCGATTGCATGAGCAGTGGTCATATGGGAAAGATTGGCTCGTAGCGACTGTTGTTTGTCCCAGTCTGAGTGCATGACTTGCTCAAAGAAGACGGACAAACCAGTGCCTACCGGTAAAGTCCAAGCACTGCCAGGTGTGTACGCAGAACCGCATAGCGATACATTGCATGTGCATCGCGCGGAATGAGGTAACAATGAAGAAAAGGCTGCAGAAATTGCAGGTAGTTCGCAGCCAGAGTCGTCAACCTGAGCCATAACTTGGCAGGTGCTTGGGTGATTGGTGAATGCAGCGACTCGATAGTCCGACTCGACGCGCAACCGTTTGTAGCGTCGAGGCATTGTCGCAACCGCTGCAGAATTTCAGAAATGGAGACGTGAAACGCGGACAGTGTGTTGTGTGTACTGGCCATGCTCACACGATTCTGCTGCCAGGACGGCTAAATGTGGGGAATGAGCCACACTGTGCGGGGGCCAAGGCCAGCGACTGAGAGGGCATTGTTCCTGGGCAAAGAGTCACGGGCCAGGTCACGTTCTCTCGCCAGGTGGGTCAGTGCTCGGCATCTAACTTTCCACGACCTCATACGAAACTTTGCAGGCAAAAAAAAAGTAAAGCTCTCCGACCTCCGTCACGCTGTCCATTCCTACCGTAGCACACTTACCGACCGCGAATTTCCATTGCACGTCTAGCATTTGCACAGCATTTTCCCATCCACACATCCTCGACTTGTCAATTGGCTTCCGCATTAATTGACTACGAACAAACTCGAACTCACTCCCAAAACAAACGACACCGATTGTTTTGTCGCCATGCCTTCCCAGCTACCTTCGAGCTTTGCCTCAGCTGCCGCGGGCCAAAATCGAGATCCCAGGGGAACTGGACGAAGCGATTCCGTGCGTGGCTCTGGCAGCGGCGAATGGTAAGTACACCAACCCCCAACCCCGGCCTCGCATTCATCAGTCACCCCGTCGCCGAGCGTGCATCTATTCTCGTTCGCGTTGCCACCGGGTCTGCTCGGCCCCGGTCTTGTCCAGATTGAGATCTCAAAAGCAGCGCTCGGCGCAGTGAATGCAGGCATTCGTGATCAGACCTCTAAACACTCTCGCATGATATGATGAGTCTTTGTGGCAAAACTGACGTCCATTGCAGGCCGCGTTCTAATGGTACGAGAACCTTCCGCCGACAGTCAACCACACCCTTCAACCAGTCCGTCTCCGCGAACTCGAACGACATGCCACAAACCTCTGCTACCGACGCGCCCCCCATGTCTGCAAATTCCCAGTCCGTCAACTTTGACACGCCTGGGTCACTTCGATACTCCAAGGAGGAGTTGTTGGAGATTTCTAAAAATACCCGTGAACTCTCACAAATTGATTTGTCTAGCCTATACCTGCCCAACTGGAATCCGACGCAGGTTAATGGTGGCTCTGTCCGAGGCTGGGGCAAGACTGGCGATTCGGCCCATATCCCACAAGATCCAACAGTTTGTTGGGATCACAACGGCTTAGTGGCGCCCATTGGCCTGGAAGAAATGTCTCCGGAGGAGCGGGAGCTATTTGCCGGTGATGTCAATTCCACTTTGAAGATTCCCCAGCAGATCAAGGATGGGGGGCTTCAGGGAGGTGGTGGACCGAACGGACGTAAGACTTCCATTAGTGCCGGCACCGGCAACTATGCAATGTCGACCCCTTCAAGTGCTTCACGGCCTGGCACTCGACGCCGAGAAACGACGGACACAAGCCCGTTCCCGGGGGATAGCCTGGCTTCTCCAACAGCCAATAGCCGGTTTTCTCGCGATGCTCCCTGGCTACCAACGCGGCGGGCCACCGAGCTGAAAGAAGGAATTTCTGACGAGCCAGAAGAGGACAATTCTCGCGAGGCACCAACCAGAGGTCAGTCTTTTGCGCAGTCGACGCGTGGTGGCAACACCACGACAGCCAATAACTTTGGCTCCGCCTCAGGCTCCACCTCAGGCTCCGCTTCCCTTTGGGGAGTCTCGCCCGTCTCTGCGACTTCAGGAATAGGTGCTTTTGGGAGCTTCGCGCTTGGAGCGTCAACAATCGGAGACAAGCGATTCGGCGGTACCGCCGGTGGAAGTCGTCTCGCACATCTCCTCCCGAAGGACTCCACCGAGAGCCCGCCAGCAAAGCCGAGCCCGAGCGATGCCGTCAACCCCGATGCGAACCGTGGATGGAGGCCTCGACAGCGGACCGATACCGACCCATTCGGAACTGAGGACAATGCTTCTGGGAGTGCTGTACTGGGTGGAGCGCAAGACAACAGCCCTCCAACCATGCCAACCCAGATTCAGCGCGGGGGCATGTTCGATACGCCAGTCAAGGGAAGCACCGGTGATTTTGGAATGTCGGGTCTCACCCTGGGGAACACTGGGTTGGGAAACGGCCCAGCTAGCCCCTCCGAGACCAACCCATATCGGAGCCCTTTAGCAGACCGTGTTGACGATGGCCACGATGACAACGAGCCGAACCGACATGTGCACGGCGGGCCGGGATCCGAGCCATCTTCCAACTTCAACACGCTGTCCCGGACTTTCGGAGCCAACGCATTCGAAGGTAGCGACCGAAGCCAGACCTCTAGTGTAGGCGCCAAGGGGTTCCCGACCGTCAACACCATGACCGGCTGGCCTGCTGGACCATCCTCGGCCACGCCGGATCGTGAGCGACAGTTCAATAATGCGTTTGGGGGCAGTATCTTCAGCCCTCTTGGTGATCTTCCCACGCCTGGACTTGGTGGTTTGGGTGGTGTCTTTGGCGCACCTAGTGCTTCTGGTCTGGGCCGTGGTAGCAAGCTTGGCTCCCTCTTTCCTCCGGCCATGCAGGCCCAGATGCACGGACACGAGCAGGAGAGCCTCGGCGACTCGGTGCCGGACCTGCGACAGAGCAATCCCTTGGGTGCCATTGGCCGTGGCGCAATAGGCACACAGTCCCGGGACACGGGTAGTCCGGTGAGAACCACGAGAGGTGCCTTCGAGGACGTCTTCCCTTCCGCATCACAGTTCACTACTGGCGAACAAGTGCAGTCCGGTTTGACTGCAACTACCGGCGCGCCGTTCTCGGCAACACAGACGTCGGGGGACCCATCTGCGATGCGGACTATGGTTATGCCTGATAGGATGAGGTGGGTGTATTTAGATCCGCAGGGCACGATGCAGGGACCGTTTAGTGGACTGGAGATGAACGATTGGTACAAGGCCAACTTCTTCACCCCCGATCTCCGTGTCAAGCGTTTGGAGGATCCCGATTTCGAGCCTCTTGGTCAGCTTATCCGTCGCATCGGTAACTCGCGCGAGCCGTTCCTCGTCCCCCAGATGGGCGTCCCCCATGGCCCGCCTCCCCAGCCTGGAGGTCCATTCGCTATTGGCTCCACCTCCGAGGCCGTTCCTCCTCTCCAAAACGCCTTCCCTTCCTTTGGCCGGACTCTTACAGCCGCCCAGCAGAACGATCTCGAGCGCAGAAAGCAGGAAGAGCAGTTGTATCATGCGAGACAGCGGGAGCTTGCCCATCATCACCATCATCAGCCGTTCGGTAGGCTGCCGATACAGCCCGGATTGCCTGGCGCCCTCCATCATCACTCAAGCGCCCACAGCCTTCAGAGTCAGCCCAGCTTTGGCAGCATTACCTCTCCCATCGCCATGGCTCCGCAACCGCCTATTGGTGCCATCGGCCCAAACGCGGGGTTTTTTGATGCGTCTGTGAGCATGGCACCAGGTGCACCCCAATCTGCGGCGTTCGCTGGGGCTGAGACCTTCACTTCGGATCTGAACTTTGGTGAGCGGCAACTTCTGGCCAACATGCAAGCAACTGGTGGTCTCCAAGGAATCATGCCCGGTCAGCCCACCAGTGCTTCGGGAAACGACAATTCCGGGTTGCGGAGTCAACTGCCCGGAATCGATCAGTTGCAAAAGGACTCACAGGGATTCAGCACCAGAATCAAGGAATTCATGGACCTCCGCGCTCAACATGAGGCCGATGAAGCTGCCGCCGTAGCTGGTCTTTCCGATGTGAGGGACCGTGCCACACAGCGCGATGATCAGTTCCGTCCTCGCGCCTCGGAAGAGGTTGTTAGCGTCACCAAGGCTACCATCAGTGAATCGCCTACAGAGATCACTGTCACAAAGAAAGTGACCACGCAGTCGGCGCAGAGTCAGCATGAGTTATCTCTGACTGAGAGGGTCAGGAAGACCCAGGCTGATGCTGCTGCTGCCGCTGTCGCTGTGGCCGCCGCTGTCGCTAAGCCTGTCCGACAGCCGGCCTCTTCCGGTCTTCCCATGCCATTCCCGCCGCCTCAGGAGTCGGCGACCCCACTTGCCGCTCCCACGGCCCAGCGCCCGGCATCCAATCTGCCTTCGCGCTATGATGAGCGCTCGGTGACTGGAACACCCGATACATCTTCCGATGGAGCAGCACTGGCCCCACCACCTACCGCACCGTGGGCTCCGCAACCGGGAACGGAGGCACAGAAGGGTCCAAGCTTGAAGGAGATTCAGGAGGCTGAAGCCAAGAAGGCGGCCAAAAAGGAGGAGGCCGCTGCAGCTTTACGTCGTGCCGCCCTTGAACAGGAGGCGGCGGCGCTAAGAGAGCGTGAGAAGGCAGCTGCAGCCGTCAATGTTGGCTTGCCGGCCACCAGCACGTGGGGAACCGGGTCCCCCGTCGGTGCCCCAACTGCGGGCAGCCCGTGGAAGCAGCCAGCTGCAGTTAAAGCTAGCGTGGGTGTGAGCTCCGCAAACGCCTCGTCGAAGAAGACGTTGGCCGACATCCAACGCGAGGAAGAGGCCCGCAAGCAGAAGGCCCAACAGGCTGCGATGCAGTCGGTCGTGAACGCGGGCGCTAGCATGGGTAAGCGATATGCGGATCTTGCTAGCAAAGGCTCCGCGCCTCCTGGTCTGGGCAATGCTATTCCGCTCGCTGCCGTTGCCGCGTCTGTTACTCAGCCGACGACAGGTGGCGGATGGTCCACGGTGGGTGCCGGTGGAAAGGTCAAAATCCCCACCGGCCCGGCTGCCCAGACTCGCATCTCTAGTGCAACCCTTGTCAAGACACCGGTGCCTGTGACCCAGAAGTTGGTCCAGAAGCAGGGCCCGGCTGGTTCTAAGGACGCCAAGGGCGTTGCCTTGGATGAGTTCAAGAAGTGGCTCCATAGGGAGCTGTCCCGCGGACTTGTTGGAGTTGATAATGGTACGTTTTTATCCGTGGGCTTGACGACAACGAATTTACTGACTCAGTTTGTGTCTTTTAGTTGATCATTTCGCGAATATGCTTCTAGAAATGCCGCTTGATCCGCTTATTCTATCCGAGGCTGTGTATCTGCACTCTACGACCATGGATGGTCGCCACTTCGGCGAGGAGTTTGTCCGTCGCAAGAAGCAGGCGGACAAGGGTATCGTTGAGAAGGAGTTGTCGGTCAATGAGAGCAAGAACAATGGCAATGGTGGTTGGAACGAGGTGGCCAAGAAGGGCGGCTCCACCAACACACCCAAGGAGGACACCAGCGTTGCTGGGTTCAAGATTGTGCCTTCCAAGAAGACCAAGGGCAAGAAATAAGCTTGGTCCCGAGTGTGGGTTACTCTGTGAACCTGGTCCTTTTGGTTTCTGTTGGGTCATTCTGTTTTGCAGCTGGCTTGCTTGGCTTTTGATTTGTGGGTTGGGTGATGGAAGCGTGTGTGATATGGAGAGGCAGTAAGGGGTATACTTGGCCGTGAGCTGGTGGGGGTTTTGTTTGAGGAGCGAGGAATGATGCATTGCGTGTCTTAAGAACGAGCGTCCAAAAATCATACAGGCAAGCATACTGTATCCTATATAACTGTAGCACTACCACTCTTTTACCTTCGTTTCTATAGCAGCGCATTTGTGTTGTAAGTAGCGATCAAAGATGGCCAATTATTGTCACTCGAGAGTCTTGTTGATGTGAGAATCTGGTCTCCCAAGCTTACGTCAGCAGTTGTGTGCTGTGGATGTTCGCCCAAGAAAGCGCGTTTTGCCCCTCCCCCCACTTTTCTTTTTGTGCCAATTTGGTGGGGGAGAAGTTGGGTTTGTGCCTGAAGAAATTCTCGACTCTTTTTGGAAAGCTGTGTCATACCCCTCCATCTCCATCAATGAATATAACATTTCATCCAACCCGCAAACCCATCGAACTTTCAACAACGATAATGGATGAGAAAGGAGAATATTAATTTTGACCAACTGAACTCTTTTTTTTCCTTACCGAACATCCTAGCCACCAGAACCAAAAATCGGCATATCATGATGGGTTCATCTTCAGAGATGGACCATCTGCAGGAGATGCTCCGCGATGGCCGCTACATTGACATTTTGACTTTTTCTTCTTCCGATCTCGTCAAGGCTGTCACTGAAGAGTTCGTGGCTCACTTGTTTGAGGAGGAGGAGGAGTCACCCACCACTACTTCAGATTTACGGGTGGTACGAAAAGTTGTCGGACTAGCAGCCTTCAACGCGTTTCTGCAGACCAACGTGACGGGACCGGTCCTGGACGACGCGCGCAAGTTTGAGAAACTGCTTGGTGGGATTGCTGCTGCTGAAAGCAGCAGCAGCGGTGCAGGTCTGAAAAAGCTGAGAAGGGCGTGTTTCCGGTCTCTCGACGTCGACGGGGTCAGCGTGTATCCATACATTCCGAATATCGAGCTTTTCTGTCTGGCCAGATTCGTGTTTACTTATCCCAAAGAAGAGGGCGGAGTTGAGAGAGTTTCAGAGAGAGGGGAACAGATGGATGAGGATGATGTGTCGTGGAACTGGCTCGCTCTGCGCGTGCACGTGTGGCACTACAAGCTGCTGACGCAGCCGAGCCTGGGTCCTGGGTCGATTTTCGTCAAGAGCGCGCAGTGGAGCGATGTTCCGACCCTCGAGCAGGTTATCGAGACCAAGCTGGAAGAGGTGGTGAAGGAAGTTCAGTCTGGTGGTGGGACTGGTGAGGTGCAGTTCCTGGTTGAGATGGCGAATGTGCGTATCATGTTGGGTCAGGACGTCAAGGCCAGAGAGGCGCTGCGCCAGGCCACCGACAAGAGCGGGTTCGTCTATGCGCTCTCGGGCGCGATGGCCAAGCGGACGAAGTGGCAGGAGAAGAGCACTTCTCAGCTGGTTGTGTTGGCCAGGAGTGCGGAGGCCACCGGAAGTGGTGAGAATGGTGGTGTGAAGCCCGAGGCGCTGAAGCTGAACGATGATACCCTCCTGGAGAGTCTCGAGTTCACCACTGAAAAGAAGGATGACAATAAGGTGGATGACAACAGCATCCTTCCGGCCGCGCTGAGAGATGTTTCGCCCGACGAGCAGCCGCAGCTCTCGGCGCTGGACCAGATCATCCTACTCAGCGAGGCGACGCTCAAGGACGCGTTTTCGCCCGCCGATAGCCTGACGTCCGAGGAGATTCTCCCGTTCGCGGTCAGGGTCATTTCGGACACGTCGACGAACTGGCAGATCTATACGCAGGCGCTGATTGTCCGGTCGAGGATCGAAGTTCATCGGAGCAGGACTGTTGAGAGAGGCGTATTGCAGATGCAGGCTGTGGTGGACCAAGTTATTGTCGACACGACAAAGACGGAGGAGGTTGAGACTACGGAGGAAAAGGAGGTGGTTGATGAGATGAGCACGGTTCCAGAGATTCGGTTTACCGAGGATGGAGACGAGCATAATGACAAGAAATCTGTTGAGAATAAGCCGACGTCGTTCTTTCCCGCCACCAAACCGAGCGAGACCGCTCCGGCGCAGGTACGCCTTCGGTATATCCATGTGCTCAATTCGCCTCCGAGATGGCATCTGGAGTCCGAGCTGGCGTACTCCTGGGCCGGTGTCGGGTCATTGGTATCGGCGTTGGAGATCTTCAAGCGGTTGCGTCTTTGGGCCGAAGTTGCGTTGTGCCTGGCTGCCAATGCACGGACCGAGGACGAAGACGGTCGTGGCAGTGGTGGAGAAGCGAAGGCGAAGGCTGTCTTGCGATGGAGGCTGTTCCAGCGGACGGGGTCGTCAACCGAGCTCACTGCGGTAGACGAGGTGGATGAGGACGACGTCGATATCTCGGATCTCAAGGAAGCCGATTTCCAGGGACCAGAACGCAGCCCGCCGCCACCCAACGCGCCTCGTCTGTTCTGCATCCTAGGCGACATCGAGAACGATCCCGTCCTGTACGAGCGCGCATGGGAAATTTCAAACCACCGGTTCTCCAGAGCCCAGAGATCTCTGGGCGAGTACTACCTGCAGCAGAAAGATGCGGAGCGAGCGCGGGAGGCATACGAGAAGGCCGTCAAGGTAAACCGGTTGAGCTCTGAGATGTGGAGTCGGTTGGGCGATATCAACCTCCGTCTTGGCAGATTCTCGGACGCTGCCGAAGCGTTCGGGAGAGCCATTGCCGCTGCCGACAACATCGTGGGTGGCGACGACGCCAGGACGTGGAGTAACCTGGGAAGCGCGCTGTACAGCCTCTACGTAGAGAGGGTCAAGGAATTGAAGAAGGAAAGGGAGGAGCAGAAGCATCAGACGGAGGCGGACGTGGTTGAGAAAGTTGATGATGAAGAGTCAGATGAGCTGACGCAAAGGACGACAACACCGCCGAAACGCGACCCAGCAGCGCTTCTATCACAGGCTCTCGCGGCATACAAGCGCGGTGCGTCTATCGCGCACGAGAACTGGCGCATCTGGGATAACGTTCTCACGCTCGCCTCGCGATTACGACCCCCGGCGGTGCCAGAGCTTCTCCTAGCGCTGCGGAACATCATCAAGATCCGCAAGACGGAAGAAGCGATTGACATTGACGTTCTCCGGCTCCTCTTGAACGAAACGGTTCTCTCCAAACCGAACAAATCTAAGAACGGTGTTTACGAGCCACCGCGCGGGTCTCACGAGCGGGCGGTCTGCGATATCCTCGAGACGGAGGTCGTGCCGCTGATCACGACCCGCTCGGAGCTCTGGGAGATCATCACGCGCGAACGGGTCTGGAGACGTGACTACCCGGGGGCTATTGATTCCTCTGAGAGGGCATGGCGGGCGGCGGTTGGCACCGCCGGGACTGGGCTGCTCCCGTCTGCTGCCAAGACGACTGATTGGTTGGAGGACAAGGAGGCGTGGCAGACTGTGGTCGAGCGGACGGACGACCTGGTCGCTGCGTTGGAGAACTACGGGGAGGAGGTGCCTGAGATCGGGGCCAAGTGGAAGAGTAAGGCAAGGTCGGCGGTCAGGAGCGTGCTGGGGAAGGCGAAGGAGAGCTGGGAGGGGAGTGAGGAGTGGGAGAGGTTGCAGGGTTCGTTGGAGGGATTGAGATAGTGCTTCGCTGGACTACGTAGGAAAATGAGTTCGGTTCTGGTGGTCTGTTTGTTGGTTAAGTCTACATTTAGAAGGATATCAATGGAGTCTAGTAAATTCGTTTGTTTGATTCGGGATCTCTTTGTAAAACTCATGTGTTGTTTCAAGACCTCTATCATAAGCCGGATATCTTGATACTGGCCTTCACGTCCCTATATGAGCGATCTAGGAACACAAAAGTAACTACCTGCAGACCTGGCCGTCCCCGAGATCAAGAAAGGTACCTTCGTGTTCTTATGAGTTCTTGACCAAGTCTGTCATTCTTCGTCCTTGGAGATTCGGTGCTACAGAAGCGACGTGTTTCCTGAGCCGTGAAGACTCACTGTTATGTTACCCAGTTACTATTCCGTATATTGATAGAGAGATGTTGTAAATGACATGGTCATTTCAGCAAATCCGACCACACTTCGGAGCTAGCATAGAGATACTGTGTACCGTCCACATGTACCATCCTAACAAAGCCTTTGCCTGAAAATTTCACAGCAAACACGAACGCCATCCTAATAACCGAAGCAGAGAAATCACTGTAGCTCACCAACGTCGTTCATAACCCCCCTCCTACGGTTACCTCGCCCCCGACTCATGACTACTTACTATAACCAGTCAGTGCTACATGGACCGACATAGTCCGCACCATATCTGGACCAACTGACATAGTGACACCACCACTAATGTCAGTAATCAAAATTTCTACGGAGTTACCGAACGGTTCTTTGCTTTCGCCCCGGCTGTCCCGATGATTGCGGCTACCTGCATCAACCCAAACCCAACTTTCCTGCCTGCGATGCTGTGTTGCGGTTAACATTATGCCGCGGATGCAACCTAAAGAAGTACTGCATCTACCCCATCCCATGAAGTCTGTGGGGGTGTAAAAGCAGTACCACTATACTAATCACCTAGTATCAATCGGCGACGTCTGCCTACCTTACCTACCTTAGGTGCTATCTAGGTACCTAGGTAGTCTAGAATATTCCCGCGCGCGTCGGACATCATGTACCTCGTTGTCACGAACATGATGTCGTGTACCCCAGACGACGTAGCGTGCGTGCGTAACGTATACAGTATATCAAGCACGTTGTAGGTAAAAGAAGCACAACACAGACCTGCTGTTGTGGTCGGTATACTACTCACTTAACCTATCATCTCATGTTAGAATACCTACTGAGTAAAGTGGGTGTGTAGCACCTTACTTTACCCGACACACAAGTCACACACACACACACACACACACCTGGGGAGCCTAACGTAAGTCGTACTTAGGGATTAATGCTTAGTGCTAGTACCATGTGGTTGCTGTTTGTGGAATTCGGTGAAGAGAACGGCGATTCATTTACCTTACCTGCCGGCGTGTCCGTCCGTCCGGCAGCGGTGACCGCCCGGTTAAACTTGCCAGCTAGGAAATCTGAAGTTGGTATTGAGTAGAGTTTGGGAGTCTGTAGGCGATTATTCTTTGAGTAGACAGGTAATAGTGATGTCAGACTTTTGGCATGGATTGTATGACTGAGCGATTTTCTGACTGTTGTCGATTTCAGGGGCTATTAGTTGATTGTTTACTTTGTCATTATCTTTCTGTAGTAATCTGCCGTACTTCGCAGGCTGAATTGAGGCTTGTTGGATCCAGCCACTTCTTTATAAGACGAAAGATATGTTGATTTGTTGCGTCTTTTCTTGTATCGTGAACCACCTAGCGTTTGTCGTTTTCATCATCTTTGACTGACAACCATGTGAAATGGTATCCCATGGATTGATAAACGCTAAAGTATCAAAATGTCAAATAGTTAAAGCTCACTACTTGCCACGTTAACCCCTCGTCTGTCATTGTTAAACAAAGAAAGGGGTTCATTCAGGGGTTGCGGGGAGACATGATCCACAAAGTCAATAACAACCCCCCCTCCCCCACGACATTGCAACGGGTCTTCCCGAGCCGACGATCACTCAACTCTCAGGAGTCATTAAGTCTCGTTCTCAAAGGTGTCAGACCGTTCTCACTCCTCGTTCCAGACATTGACACGTTTGTTGTCTTCCCGAATCACAATATCGCACTGGTTATTCTGTGTTCGTATCGATGCTGCTCGAGATTGTGCCGCATCACTGCCGTGGTGCTCTACCTGCTGACAGCTGGCACAACCGGTGGTTGCAAAAAAGATCTTATTCTCTCTATGCAGAGCAGCCAGTCCTGGGAAACCCCCCGTCTCTTCCACCACTCGGATGACTGATCACCACCCGGGCGGGCTGGCGGAACAGCTCCGGCCCCCAATCATCATCCTGCTCGGGGTGGAAGAAAGCATGAGGGGTAGGCATGTGTACGCGCGCGTGTGTGTATGGAATTTGTGCATTCCAGAAGTGTCTCTATCAACTGCCGTAAGCTGGCACACCGCTATGCTGTGTATGGGCCGGCGGGCAGTGGGGATGTGCAAAAGAGGAAGCACGTGGAAGATCCAGCTTCCTAGTGTTAGGCCAAGTGCTCAACCCCAGACCTTGTGAGATACTCTCGCGGTGTCTACACCATTCCTCATGAGTTGCCAAGAGACCTTCGTATGGGTGGTCGTTCTGAATATACGACAGCGTCCTATTCTGACAGCCAGCCAGCGAGGAGTGGTCGACCGACAGCACTGCGGCCCGAGCTCTGCATTCCTAGAAAAAGAGCATGATTATCACCTGACAGCGCGCACCCCGAGGGCCCAGACCCTGCTGCTGGGCAGCTGTGATCTTCCCGATAAGGAGGTAGGCTGCTGATCGGTTAGCTCGTGATGCCTTCCCACTGGACGAGTTGGCTTACGCATAGGTACTACCTCAGAATCCAGGATGATGGGTACGAGTACCCGTGTCCTGCCCGAGATAGCCGGCAGTCCGGCCGACGACGCGACGGGCAGATCACTCGCTTCACATGACTGATCGCCAACATGGGGCCCAGCCTCCTCCCCTTCATCACAGTGAACCTATCGACCGCTACTGCATTGAGCCTTCCCGCATCCATACGATCCCGCCCCTCCCCGCCGATGGCAGGTAGGATGCTAAGACAAGAGCAAGTCAGTGCAGCACTTTCCAGGCCCCCCTCGGACGGACCGTTGTCTTGTCTCAAAGCTCGTCATCTAGGAGGGGGGAGAATTCTCCGAAAGCCCTTCATGGCAATATTGGTTATGCTCTCTCCCTTGCTTTGAAGCGGTATGATGCCCTCATCGGTTAGCAAGAGTAAGACTCAGTGTCGCAGGGGGGTCAGAGCGTTTCCTGTTAGAGGGAGCAGAGAGCAAAAGAGAGACGACCGTCCCGATCCTGCGCCCAGATGGCAAGAAAAACCGTCTAATGATATGCGACGATCACGATCACGGTGCAGGTGCAGGTGCAGAATGCATACGCTACATGCGGCCTCCTTGCCTGACAGGGCGAAACTTCACTGGGCTGGTGGGTGAGCTCAAATTCAATAGGTGGTTGACCACCTTCCCAGAGGGGATTTGATACGGGGGGAAAATGAAGCCGACGACAGAAAGAATGAAATAAGGGTATGATCACACTCACCATCTTTACCCCGGTGTAAACCTTCGCTCGGTGTTGGATTGCGTATTGATCCGTACGTGCAAGTGTAAAATGTTGTTGGGTTGGACCGACACGACACCGCCTACCGACACAAAAGCGGTACGGATCTGCATCATCAAAGATCGCCAAGCCTGTAAGCCAATTGCGACTTGCCCCAACAGCGTTTGGTGTCGGGCTTTCTCTCGATCGCGAAAGGCGCCGAATGGGGTCTGGTCGCCGTACACGCCTTACTGAATTTTGTCGAATGCCAAAATGCAAATAACTGAATGCGGTTGACACCTTATATTTCTTCATTTGCCCTGCACACTAGCTTATTTTTTTACAACCTTGTTGAGCTGAAAAGCTCATGCAACTTAATTTTTTCAGCAGCATTTGACAACCCTAGCGAAAAGGCTTGCAGCAGTCCCACCTCGCTGGCAAGGGATGACGAAGAAATAACACAAAATAAGGGGTTAAAAGAAACATCGAAAGCGCATCTTTGTTTCTTCTTTTTCTTCTTTTTTCCCCGGTTGCTTTTGCAACTTTTGTCCACCAGTGATGGACCCCTGGTGGCCGTGTTAGAGTTCCCATCCCACGTTGCTGCTAACCCGATTGAGCCGCATTTTACAAGGGTAGCGTCGATTTTCCGTGAATATTGCCCGCGCTATCGTTCGTCTGGAGATATCCGGCATCAAATCATGGGTCTTTGTGGTACGGACCGAGCCCATTTTGGCTTGTTTTCTTTTTGTGGCCGGGGGGAAAGAGGTGGTGAAAACCCTTTGGCTAGCCGCCAAGAAACGCCAGCCGGGAGGGGAGCTCCGAGGGGCTGGATGTGGAGGAAAGAAAGAAAAAAAAGACGAGAGACAGACGAGCAACGTGAGGGCGGCGGCCGGTCGGCGCCGACGAGTTTGGACCCCTGATGCTGCTGGTGATAGACGGGAGCGCCGCAAAAAGAAATTCTGCCCTTTGACCTGGCCCACTGATTGAGGAGGCCAAAGGGATGCAATAGGTGAGCTGAAACACGACTTTGTGGTGCTGTGTCTTGTCAGGGGAGGAGGAAGGGCTTGGACATGAGAAACGGAGAACTGAAGCGGCGACTACAGTGCCGTTTTCTAGGTGTAGGGGAGGTCAACTTAAGGTTTGATGTTGCCACTTTGTTTGATCCCATCTCAAACACGAAACCAGATGTGGTGTGCACTGTCGTAGCGTTGGGGGTTTGCGGCTTGGAAATGCCAGCCATGCCAGCTGGAGCGGCTTGGCCCGACACCGCTTTACCTAAGATGATTGCGTGGTGAGTCCGTTGGGCTAATTGACCGCAAATCAAATGACAAAATGACATTTTGTCAACAAAAAAAAAAGGACTGACGCCGAAAAGCTTCAGTTCGCCCTTTCTCTGGCTGGCTGGATGGGCGACGGGAAGGAACCAGGTAAACCAGATTGATCAGACGCTAAGATCGGAGACAACACGGACACGCCTTGCTCGATGAGGTTTGGCGCACAAAAGATTCCTGGCCGGCGATCACTGCAGCCACCACCACCCCAGCCTGAAGTTTGATAACCGCACACCATGGGGCGGATTAAGAAATTATCATGGTTGATGGCACGGTCAAAAGAAAAAGCAACGAGCGGGCATGATGCTTTGCGGTGGACGGGAACTCAGGGCAACAGGGATCTCCGCTCACAGCCTCACCAAAAGAGAGGAGAGCCGACCAGGAAAATGCTCCGGTTGATCACTTGGCAGGACCTGCTGCAGCAACACAGACGCCTCAGCACGGATTAGGCAGTCCCTAAAGCCAATAGTGGCAGTAACTCGAACGAAAGCGCTTCATTTTCTAGGTGCAGGGGTCCGTTTTGGGCGCGAGCAGCAACCCACAAGTGCCTCTGGGAAGCCACGTCACTGGACGTTTCCGAGCGTGAAAGTGGCTGCCAATTGTCGGGTCGATAGCCAGTCTGCTTTAGGTGAAAGGTCCGCAAGTTTTGAAAGCGAAGGCCGTGGGGTCGGTGCGTGTGCTGCTGCCATGCCTAGTGGTAAGAGAGCGGCAACGAAGTGCTCTGGAATGGAGCAGTTTCATGGATAGAAACCCGGTAATGGAGGTTTTTACTGGCCTATGATAGGTAGCCCGTATTGGAGTTGAATTTGAGAAGTGTTCACGAGGCCGCGCGCCTTGGACAAGACGGGTAGGCGGGTGGGTGGTGCACACATCTTGAATCTGCCAGATTCTGCCAATCATTCACCAACCCGAGAACGCTGAAACGCCCGGCTCCCGAGAAAACCGTTATATGGGTGGGAGATCCCTGATGCCAGGAGGAAGGGGAGTTTGGACGGTCAACTTGTGCTGGCTGGCATGTATTGTCGGTCCAGTCCAGTTCAGCAGCACTGTGATCTCTCAGATGTGTAGATGACTGATCAGGGCATACCAGTCGTCTTAATCTCGGACAGCTCGGTTACCCGGGCATCACAGATCCCACAGAGTTGCCCACGGCAAGGTTTCACGATACGGCTACTCGACGTCCTCGTAGAAACCCATCCTTTCGGCTACCCTTTTGCAAGAACAGAGAGATTCCGGTAACTACCCGAGATCTGTTCAAAGGTCGGGGGTTTTCTTCTTCTTTCTTTCTCTCCTGTGGCCGCTGTAAATTGACCGAGGTACAATGCCCTACCACCTCGCGATCTCGAGAGGCACATGGTAGAACGTTGCAATCCTCGAGCGTGCATGTGTTGTGTCGATAGATTCCGTCCCTGGTCACCATGACCGGTAGTGTTGTGTCTGGCAAATGAGCAGCAGCACAGGCAAACCGAATCTCCGAGCATCCGATGAGGAAACAGGGCGTTTGCATCCCGGACCCTGTAGTTCGCCGAGGACAACACCTTTTGTTTGGACCCGTGAATTCAAGCACGGATATCTGCATGTGGGAGACGAGATACACGGGAATGGGCATGATCATGCTTGAAGCATTTGCGGAGTACCCAGCTCTCCGGTTATGGTTGAGAGATTGCCCACGGTGGTCTCACCCTTCCGCGGGCCACCGGGTACGTAGGCCTTGCCCGGTAAGGGCGGTGCCCTCGGCGGCATTCACCCATTTGTTGCGACGCTGGATAGGCATGTCGTCATCCGACTTAGAGAGTTAAGGAACCCCGGTCAAGGAAAGACGGAACAACGGTCCAATGGCGGAATCAACGGCAACTCCCCGTCCTGATGCTGCATCCCCTGTTTCTCTCTCATGGGGCAAAGCTCACCCATCTCTAGGTGTTACAAAACGGCGGGCCACTGTATTTCAGATCCGGTCTCTCGAGACTGAGATGAGACAGAATCATCGTGTCCGTTCTTGCGGTCTCCATGTCCTCCCAAGCGCACGTGTGTCTGTAGCCGTGTATGATGCTTCTCTGACTCCTGGACGACGATACGGCCTTCTATTTCACCAAGCTCCGGCACCCAATGCATGCTTTGATCGGCACGAGGTCGAGATTCCGCATCGTCCGCCCCACCACAACCGGGCATGTCTGAGATCTGGCACTGGGCCATGAGATAGTGCCCAGGATAATCGTTTTCATCGGGATGGCTTGCCAGGATGCTAGCGGAAGTCTTGAGGCCGACAGGGGCCGGTTAGTATATTTCGCGCACCCCCGTCAAACCGCCCCTGCCCAAAACCCTTCCTGCTTCTTTAGCAGCGTCACCTATAAGCTCGGGTTTGTATATTTGTAGCTTGCAGTGCTAACAGACAGCGTCATTACGAACTTCTTTTGGGTCGCCCTCGCACCTGACCAGGATAGTGCTGACGACTTGTGTGTTTTGACAATCCATGACCCAAAGCAGATGCGTGAAGATAGCCACAAAACCACAAACCGAGGATGAAGTCCCGGATTATCTACATTAGTTACACCACGTGCTGCCTGTTTATTCACCTGCTCGCTACGGGCGTACGGCTATGTGGCTTGCACTCCAGTGAACCACATCTTAATTAAAAATTCTCGCATCACTGCAGGATCGAGAAGAGAAACGAGATGATGTGCATCAGCCGGCTAGCCGCATATTTGGATGAAAAGAATTCAGCGTGGATCTGGAAATGGTCGCGATGAAAAGATGAATCCGATTGGGGGTACTATTCCAATCCCCTTCTTCCATGGTACTATGCTCGTGGACTATTTCTCTCCGAAACCCGGTGTCGTTGATCACTCGCCCTTCAGTTCTACTAGTACTCCGGGTCGTGGGATGACCGGTGAGGACAAGCGGCAAAGTGAACAAGCCAGCAGAAGAGGAGCCACGCTTGCCGTATCCAAGCCAGGTCTTGGTGGGCCGCCCAAGAGGCGGTTTCATGTACCGATGAGGCGCGCGCAACTGGTAGGCAGGCAGGGATCATCGAAAATAGACATCTCGATAATATTCGAACATGCTGCATCTTCTGGTGCGACACGATGTGCTTAGTAAAGCGGTGCTCTAGCATGTACGGCCGTTGATGGCGACTTGACCTCATCCTTGCGGCCCGTAGTGTGCACTTGATGCTAGGAAGGTTGCAGCTGTCCAGGATGCCAAGACATATGAGTTTCCGGGAGTCAACGCGCCTCAGCTGTATCCTAGGAGCTATCATCATTTTCTTGCAGGTCCATGAGAATGCAGAGACCTGGAACACTCAAGTATGTCCACTATGGCCTGGAGACGGACGCCAGCCCAAAAGCCCACTCTCTATCCGCTGGGTATTCTTGAAACTGGACGGCAAGACTACTGGGTACAGGGAGCCGCAGAAGAACATGTTGCACAACCCTATAGGGGCTGAGATTCTTGACTGGTAGAATTCGAAAAATCCCTTGGCCATACTTGTTCCAAATTGTAACAAGCTCGATATACACGTTCGGGTGGTTGGCCGGCCTGCCCATGCAGATTCATCCGCGGCGTTCAGAACCGTCAGTGTTGATACTGCTGCCGGGTCGGCTTGGACGCACATTGCCCCAAGCAAGCATCAGCTTTTGGCCCGTTTCTAGTTGTCCGATCTTCGTCAACACGAGGTGAGGTGAGATTGTGGTTTCGAGGTGGGCGAGAATATTCCCCGAAGTTAGGTTGGTTGAACAACCAGCCGATCTGCGAGGGTACGGGCGTACATACAGCCACAGACATATCGAATGGACCATTATGCTGTGCCGCTGTGCGGAGGTACAGCAGGGTCTCGCAGAGAAAAACCAATGCCGTTGTGGCTGTGGCGGTGCTCGGATTCAGGAACCAGTCTCGCGGCAGCTGGATGTTTCATCCGAAGTCCCAGTCAATCCCGAACTTCAAGAAGCAGCCGCTTGTGAGCGTTCTGGCGTTCCAAGCTGGGTAACAGGGCTCGAGCGCAGGCAACAAGCTCGACCTCTGAGTGAACCGTGAAGCTGCCACATGGATGTGTTACTCCTGGGCTACCACCGCGTTAAGTGCAGATGAGATCGCATGGGGACCGTGCAATCCTGGCAAATGTTGTGCAGAACCCAAGATCAACTCTCCAATCTGTGATCCACATAATGCTAGTCCTATAATAGTGCATATAAGTCGTCGGAGTCGTCTGCAGCGGTATAATTAAATCAGTGGAAGCAGCGGAACCGGAGGAGATGTGCACTGGGCTGGCGCTCAATCGTCCATTGTACCGGTTTGTCGGTACGGAGAGCAATAGACCCGACAGAGATTTTGCTATCGTCAACGGCTCTGGCGGGATTGGAGAGCTCAGGTAAGGACGCAAGGCATGATAAGATCGTGGACAGGGGCTCTGCCTCTCGGACGAACTCCTGGGACCCTGCACTGCACTGGAACCCAACCAACACAGGGGTGGTATCTGCGACAAAAGGCGATGGTGACACGGGCTAACTACCGAGATCCGTCGACCCAAAATCGTCAGAAGCCACTGCCACTGCCGGGTGTGCCAGTTTCTGCCAAGTCAGAGCACACGCCACCTTGCGCCCCCGGCCAAGAGAGATCCAGCAGTCTCATGGGAGCGACAACCTGGAAGCTGTGTACAGTGCAACAAAGCTTGTGCTTTACTCAATTGACGGCACACAAAGGTGAGTGGCGGTGTGACGTCGAATCACGAAGACGCGAAGGAGACGAAAGAGGCGAAGACGCGATGTAGAAATACTCGAGCCTGCCAAAGGCCACCCTTGCGGCCGGGCTACCCACAAGCTCAGCCCAGCAGCTCCAATTATTCCGTGCCGGGGTAGACGTCCTGTTGGAGCTGGGATTTGAAGGAGGGTTTGTTTTCTTCCACATATAGTACGGCCGTATATGGCACCGCAGAAAGAATTAGCCAAGCTGTTGTTCCAGAGCCCGGGGAAATTTCGTGGTTCTTGTATTTGTTCGGCGGCGTCTAGGTCCAGATGGGACTCGAGATTCTCCTTGGTTCTCTCTCCGTGTCCTGTGTTCACCGCCTCGGCTGGGTTGAGAGAGCTGTGGATATGGCAGCACGCCATGTAGTGTGCTTGATGGGAGAGGACGTGATGGACGAGACCAATTGGGGAGTAAAGCCGATCGGGAATTGATGCCTCCGGAGGTTAAGGAGAAAGTAGGATCGTGACATCGCGAAATGATAGAGTGACGATGGAATACAAGTTGCAATTGCGATTCGATTCCATTCGCGATTTGCGATGGACGATGCCTTCTCTGATGTGGTACCGAATTTAGGTGCTCAGTGATCGAACCCGGGCCCCGGGAATTAATGACGGCGCGCCTGACCCGTCTGGGTTGGTCTGCAGGTAAGGAACTGTCGAGCTGCTCATCCCACCAGTTCGCCTCACTTCAGGCTCGATCTTGCCCGTCCATCGTTGGAGTGGCTCGAGTTCAGTTGGGATGGCTGCCGGTTCAGCTGAGCGCAATGGTGATTCTGCGCTGGGATGGCCCCGGCCCCGAGCGAGCAGGTGTCACAGCGAAACCGTGCCGACCACTGGACTCTGCCAAAGGTGGGCCCCGCCGTTCAGTGAGCAACGGCGGATCGTTCCACAGTGGTCTCCATACTCCGTACAGGTACCTGCCCACGCTGTCCTCCAGCGCAGCCAGGGCTGCCTCAACCCTCCCGATATCAACTCGGAGGGCAATTACAATCATTCATCGTGGCTGCCCACTTACGCCAAAATTCAACGAGCTGTTCCGAGCTACGCTGCGCTCCAGGGTACCTAGGTACCTTTGTCGGTACCTTCTCAGCGTGACCGCGACGAGTTCCATGGCCTGTGGTCGCTTCTCAGCAATCCCTTCATTTTTACCAAAGCATGCATAACCTGACCGGGTAGCTTCGGTTCTTCAGAAATCCCGATGTTACCTACCTGAAGCTGTCCTCCGCGCCCGCCTTACCTCATCATCTTCAGTGTGCATCTTGACCTCAACTCCCCGAGTTGAGTACCTCCGTATCGCTGTACCTCCATATCGCTGTACCTCCACAGCGAGTCTCGTCTACCGTACGAGCAAATCTCCTCGCAGTGCACGCCATCGGACAATCCCACTCGCCTCGGTGACCGATAACCGTCCAGGCCGGAATCCTTATTTCCCACACGCCTTACCTCCAGATTGCGAGGCGATTTTACCATCTTTGTAAGGACTGTATATCTGTGCAGCCACAAACGGTGGATATTCTACGCAACCTGGAATCCAAGGTGTACTGTACCACCGTCCGGGCCCGACTCTCACCACTCAGGGAACGCGGGATGGCGGGCTGGGCTGGCGGGTGGCGGACCCGGATTGTCGTCGGGCATTCCTGGCACCCTGGCCTCCGAGCTTGCTTGCCCTGTGCATCTTGGCCGGCTTGATGCCAGAGAGCTACTACACTACGCCCGTATCTGTCACAAAGCAATATTCGCTGTTTAACCACACCCGTGCAAGTGTCCAGCGCTCTTCTACGCTGCCTGCCATGCTGATCCCTGATAGAACAGACATCCAGCATCGCTTGCCTCCCCGAGTTGGTCCTCTGTAGCCCACGAACCTAGCCAGTACAGCGCTCGAGACACAATGTAAATGCACCAACCTTGCAAGTGCATGTGCGTCAGACTCTACTCTGGTACTTGCAGCGACCGCCTTCTCGTTGAGACCAATTCTACCACAGACATGGATGCCCTTTTGCGATGAGCGGCATCGAGACTCCATGGCCCGCCCATCATAGCTCCGGCACGCTCCGTCCGAGGCATGGATGATGCGTGTACGGATGCGCGTACGGATGCGTGCGTGCGTCTTCAAGAGAAATGCTCTTAGGTCTCAGGCTCTCAGCCCGCGCCGGACCGCATCGCCTCGAGGATGCCAAACAAAATTCACAGGTCCTGGCCTTATGTATTCGGCACCTTTCCGCCAACCGATCTTCCGGTCTGAGTTTCCCTCTTTATCTCTCGATCGGCCAAGCTCTTCCAACAAATCAGTCTCTTCTCCATCTCCGCCGTTCCAGTCTCGCACAAACATCACGACGACATTGTATATCCGAGGTGTCTGCGGCGGTCGACATCCTTCTTGACCCTTGGGTGCCCAAAGCCTGCTCAGATTCAGGCGTCTTCCATCTCCGTCTTGCCTCCAGGATAACCAAGAAAATCTCGAGGACGGTTTCATCAAAGCAGCGACTTCGAACTGACTTTACGGCCTTGGTCTCGAAGTCATTGGGGAGTCATCACCTTAGACCACGCGGCAAACGTACTGCATTCAGCTCAAATCAACTTGAAGACTCTGAGCGTGTCATATGTAGGGGAGCCGGCGCCTAGCAACCCCCTGCACAACATCGACAGCTACTTCTAGGTGGCAGCGGAGGCCGTGTTCATTCTGTTCTGGAAAAAAATATCGATCGGTAAGTTCATCCTCGACTGCCGTCCTGCACCGAGCCTCTATCACAGCCGCCCGTCAAGCTGCAGTGCAGTAGCTGGGGTTCAGCCGCCAAAGCTCCCCATCAATTAGGGACGCGGTAGGCGCTCCAGCACCCTATCAGCACCAGACTTTCACAGAGCTGCAAGTATTTATGGCTGTCAGGCGCGCCAGCCCAAGCAACGAAGCAGTGCGCGCTCCACTTGGCTCTTGCGCGCGCCAGTGCAACAATACAGACATGCCTGGTTGGTGTCAAGTCTGTTCCCACGACAACATCGTCTGTGTTGTCTGCAGCGCTGGTTATCTGTCTGCCCTGCCTGGTGGCAGGCAGTTAACTGCCGGCAGAGCTTAGCGTCTGTCGTCTTCGGGTTTTCCTTGATAATTCAGTTGTGATTTTTGTAATAGCATATCCCTACCATGTAACCACCTTGTTGTATGACCAGGGAATTGACCTCATCACTCACAGTGCGTCGTCGTAGGATTTCCCGACGATCCCACCCCGATCGCCCAATAGCGGAAGCATCCCTGGCCAATCAGCGGACCGATTGCAGCACTGCTGCAACTTTGCCCATCCAGAGTCCAGACAGGACCACCACCCTCTCCTTGGCTCAATCTGTCGGCTGATCGTCTGTGGGCTTACTGTCCGAAATCTCCAAGACTGGAGTGGTGGCAGATTGTCGGCGGCGGTGTTGTCAGGCCCGAGCATCGCTTGCGTTTTCCCGCAACGGGAACATTGCCAAGTGCCGCGTGAAGATCGCTCGCTTTCCTATCACAGGGATTGAGCAGGCGCTGCGCTGCGCTGCTACCCAGCTGATCTGGGATACCAGATACACGAAGAAGATCTCTCTCCCCCCGGTGCGTGCACACTTCAGGTGCGTCTGCCCCTGCCCACACCACCAATGTTACTGGTGCTTAACAACACCTCAGGCTATCCCTGTACGATTTCCCGTCCCAACATCTCATTCGACCAGTCGGCCCCCTGCCCGACCCCAGTCAATTTTAGACACGCACCTTGGGGTTTCGCTAGTGCGCTGTAGGCTTGCAGCTCACTTACACCACGCTAGTCTTTCTCATTCAGTGAGTACCTTCACCCCCTGCCCCTCACACATCCCCGGCCAGTCTTTGCTTTTCTCATCCTCGCACTGCTCCAGGCGGCGCTGCTTATATCCATAATTCGTCTGATATGCGGGCCTGCCCCATTGCATATGGTGGCCTTCAAAATCCATCGCTGTCTCCTGTCTTTTGTGTCAACAGCCGCCCTCTGCAAAAAGGACGGGTCTGCTGGAAAGTCATTCTTGTATTCCCCCCCGAACCTGCTTCCCATCCTTGCAGCCCTTACTACCACACACCACTGGGAGCCGGTTTCCACCCTCCCAACCATCCTTGCATGATCCGCATCTCTTTAGAAACATGGAATCTTGCATTCAACGGCCGGATCAGTCTCCATCCCTGTTCACCTTCTCTCTATACCACCTGTCGTCCAAACCCCGTCATCTGTGGCCTTGATAAGATCAAGAGGCCATAGTTGGGGGTTACGGGGTATGAGGAGCAGATCCGAGTACTCCGCTTTGGAAGCTTCGTTGTAACGGTGGACGACACACAAGCTGAGTTTCTGGAGTTTGGCGGGGAGGCGGATGATTCGCGTCACCTCCACCATCTGATGCGCTTCCCAGATCTCAAACAGCATTCCGGTGCGGTCTTGACGCTGACTTCCAACCCTCTCAAGAAATGCACTGGCGGTCCGTGTCTTAAACCTTTGCCTCCCTATGTCTACACACTCCACTCCATTTCTGGTCCCGGCCAAGAAATCCTTCCCATCTTTCATCAACAGTTCATGAACACACTGTTCGGTCCTGTCTCGAATGCTTCGTTCTTCTTCCTTTGCTGTTTCTCGCTACTCCTTATCAGCAAGCAACGGACGAACTCCTCGCCAAAGACCCGCTGCTTTTTGTTTGCATGCATCTGACAATTCATGATGCGAACAGGTTCAGGATAGCTGCATACAATCAAATCTCGCCTCCACAACTGCGGGCCCGAGAACCATAGTTCAGTCTACCTCAGCAACGGCTTTGTACCAATCGGAAAGTGAGTGAGTGAGGACCTTTTCCTACCCCTGGCGCCAGCAGCTCTGCTACCACGGTCGGGCACAGAAGTGTCCCGATGCTTTGTCGAAGCAGTGGCCTCTGCCAGCAGATTTTCGCCTTCCGCCTGATTTTGGGCTGACCGATCTTCTACCAGGTTTACTTCGGCCGCCTTTATTTCCATAAAGCAGGTCGTTTCGACAGAGTCTTTACGTCTTTGACTTCTGAAACGACAATCCAGTATATGAACCTGGCGTGCGTGAGCAAAGCGCAAGGCGAGCCAGGTTACTGAACCAATTTCGTTGCCTACGAAACCGGGAGAAGACTTGGGTTCTGTTCTAAAGGAGGTGCCATTCGCAGCCTCAAGCACGTCTGAGAGACCACTAGGACCCCTCGCAACCCGCTTCTCCGATATTCGAACCACTTTCGGCTCTGATATCCAATTTGAGTAAGTTCTCGCTAGCCCTTCACTCATCCGCTGCTACCTACCCTTGTGATGTGTACTCTGACCGGGAACATCAGTCGCGTGACGATGCTAATATCATGGGTGTTCAGTCACGAGTTACGTCTGGGTAGCTACATCCAAGTCACTTGTCACACATAACCAGGCTGGTTGTTGTGTCGCAAAATTGTTGCTGCTGCACTGTTCGTCTCGGGCAGAGAATTTGCAGCCATTCGGCCGTATAGGTTGGCAATATCGAACAGCAGATTATCATCTTCAAAATCAGTTTGAATGTCGGCCATCAGGTTGGATCAGCCAATATACTACGGTGTGAGTAATACCTTATCTTGCGATTCTTGTCCGGCCAGGTCCTGGGCCACACTCCGCCTCCACGGGCCACTATCAACCCCTGGCGAAGCGCCAGTTCCTAGCTGCTCAGCCATCTTCCCTTCGCGTGTTTGCCCCGTTTGCGGATCGAAGGCTCTCAGCCGCATGATAGCGCCAACTCGGGCATTGTCTTTTGAAAACATTTCGCTGGTCGCTGGGCAGAATTAGGCTAACTCTGTGTGCTTCACCGACACAGCCTGGGTACCATACGCAGCGGACCATAATTGTTGACGAGCAAATCGACTCGCCCGAGACTCTAACAATCCGTTTAGAGGAGGAAGCTGCGCGAGACGGAGGAGGCCTTCACGGGGGCTCCCCGACTGGTCTCCTACCCATGTCTACATACAAATCTCAACTGCACGGTAAGTGGAAATATTTACTCCCAACCACGTCAGGCAAAGATGGGTCATTGCGCAGCAAACCAGCACACGAAGGTCATGTTGCCCGAATGCTAACCATGAGTAATATTGCCTGAAAAATTACAGGCTATGCAGACTCGCCGTATTCTCCATACTCGCCACATTCCTTCTCCGCACAGCAGACCGATAATGCTGCCTCGCATTTGAATCAGATGGCATTTGCCGCTAACAGCGCAGCGACGGGACACTATCTTGCAGCTCAAACTCCCAGCATCAATGTCCTCTCGTGCCACCCAAATATGGGATCCCAGGGCAGCAGAGTCTCACTCAAAGTTTCAAGTCAGTTCGATCTCGTTTCCAGCACTATGACGGCATCGGCACCATTTGTGTCCATTTCTTTTGGCTCGGAGCGATGCGTGGCGCAAATATTGAAAGGCTCGCAGGACAGCAATGGTGCATGCACATACACGGTCACTGCGGAAGCCCCTCAGTTTCTGCTGACGAGCTGTCCATCACTCAGCAATGTTCCCCTGACGCTTCTCGTTGAAAGTAGCAACGGAGAGGAAATTGCACGCGTGAACAATGCCGGTGTGTTCTCATACCATGACCCCCAAGGCGGAGCAGCGGGAGGGAGTGTGGGAATTGGGGGCTCCGGTGACACCAGTCCGCCAGACCTGGGGTCACCCAAACGATCACCTGTCCAGCGTGCCAGCCCACCACACCAAAGCTTGCATGTGCAAAGCATTACCTCCAGCTCATCTGCTCATCACGGCCAGTCTTCATGTAACGACCAGACTACAAATACGTATGGCTTCCCGCCAGGGGTCTCGCCGGCGACTAGCGGAGCCCAAGCACAAACTCATGCCCCGGGTGACTACACTGCCACTACAGCCGGTGGATACAACCAAGGAAGCAGCAACATGTTGGGAGCATATCGAACCGCGTCCTTCACCGATCACTACTCACGCGCCCCGCCGGTGCTGCGGTCGCCGCACGGAGCTGGATGGTCGCCATTCGGGACTCACTTGGACCCGATCCGGAGTCCTGGAACGACCATCCCCCATGTCACGCATACTACCATTACCCGCCCGAGCATGACATCACTCGACCACTCGAACTCGAACCCTGCAACTCCGCGGCTTATCAGGACGAGTACTATACAGCAGCCTTCAGGAGCCGGGCCTGGGTATAATTCTTACCCTCTTTTTCATTCAAAGGCCACACTGAAGATTGCCGGGGATCTGGGCAGCATGGCGGAGAACTGGACCCCCGAGGAATGGGCCAACAAACGGAGACTTGTGATGTTTAGGAAGTCGCAGTCTGGGAGTGTATTGACGGCATCATTTAGCCCCGTGAGTGTGTCGGAACGCCCCCCAAACAGCATTTGCATCAGCTGCATCTGGTGGGCAGAAAAGCAGGAATGCTTCGTCACTTCAGTTGACACGATACACCTACTTGAGCAACTGCTCGCTGCGCCAACCCGATTCTCGGTTGAGGAAAAGAACCGCATCCGGAGAAATTTGGAAGGATACCATCCGTTAACAGTCAGCAAGGCCAAGGCAGAGAGCGAGGAGTTTTTCAAGATCATCATGACCTTCCCAAACCCGAAGCCGCGCAACATCGAAAAAGACGTCAAGGTCTTTCCATGGAAAAGTCTAACTCCGGCACTGAAGAAGATCGTGGGAAAATTCAGCGCCTCGCTGTCAAGCATTGATACTGGAACCAACTCGTTGACGCCAATTCTGACGCCAGGCATCAACACCTCATATCCTGCGTTGCCACCTACTCCAAGTTCCGCATCATCAACTAGTGCCGCGGAATCATCGGCAACGGGATACATTAGCACCGTCCATCATCCTGCAGACTCGGTAGCCAGCCCTCGACCGCTGCCTGGTGTCTCTTCTTGGACCGCCTATGGAACCTCAGCCAGGACTATGTCCCCAGCGTTAAAGACCAGCTCTCCAGTAACAACATCAGGGTTGCGGATGACCACTACGCTAGCTGCCTACGACAGTCGAGGGGCGATGCAAAACTTGACATCTCCTTACAGCATGTCTAGTTCGTCACACCATAGTCCGCACCATTCCCAAGGGGGTTACAGTCAGTCAACAGTGCCGGTTTCACAGAGTCACACACGCAGCTGGGAGAACTACTCCGTGGCGGATGGCTACTCCACACCGACTAGCCAGGCTCACGGGCAGGTATATGGTGGCGGAGCCTACGGCGATGGTACCCAGCGTGCCTAGTGTGTTTTCCCCCACCCAGAGTCCACGGCAATTGGGGGTATCATACGCGGGACAGTCAGATATGGCTGTGTAAGGGTCGTTGCAAGAGATGACATTTCAAATCTTGAGGTCTACTCGGATACGGAGAGGTCAGCTGCGGAGTGTATGCGTGTGTGCCGGGAAGTCATTTGCCTGGTGATATAACTGCACACCACATTCATGGTCAAGCGTGAAGATATGGGGTTCGGGACTTAGCAGCGTGTGGTTAATGCGGAGTTGAAGGAAAGAAGCAGGCAATGTGATAAGCAGCACCTCCAGCAATGGGATAAGCAGCACCTCCAGCAATGGGACCACGGCATGGGTGCAATCGGTTGCCGGGAAACCTTCAACGGCGGTTTCGGCGGTTTTCTTTGGCGCAGACCTGGATCCAGAACAAACACAAGCCGAGTTCACCACGGTCGACGGCAGGTCAGGACACGCTGAAGGTCATCTTGGAAAATCAGAGGCCCTTTCTTAGTGGTGTGGGACATTGGGGGAAGTGATCAGCTGCTCCTGTTGGGCCAATCAACAGTCGAGCAGTACCTCCATCCCACGGCGCCTAGGCCCATCCCGAGCCCTCCTCGCATCTGCATCTCGAAGTCTCCGACCCGCATGATCGTAGCAGATCCCAGCACGACAAATGGAGACGAGCACAATCAAACCGGGCGCCCCTTGGGTTTATCCTGGAAATTTGGACTTAAGAGGCGTATTTCCTTTGCCTTTACTTCGTTCGGGCTCTAGCGGACACCAGGGGTGGCTACATCGACACCCATCCACCAACGCCGGCTCCACAACGGACACTTGACGCTGTCGACCTGCCATATCGACATCGTATCGCTTTTCGCTTTTATGTCTGTGGGTTGGGTGTGCTGGTTTTGCGGATCTACACGCCGCGAGTTGCCCGATATCGAAGCTACTGCATGCCCGGGGCACACGGGAACAGGGTGCGGCCTGTGCATGACGCACGCAATCTGCGTCAGCCGTCCATCGTTGCTCTTGGCTGCGTCTATCTGCCCTAACACCAGCAGTCTTGCGACCTGGCCACTTGCCATCCATGGGTGGTCCCGAGACCTTTGCTACCGTGCCGCCGACCAAGAGCCGGACGGACCAGACCGTGCACGCAACAACTGTGGCAAGCAGCTCACCGTCGAATCACACCTACCCTTCACATGAGTGTTTGAGACATCCAACTACCGTCCTCGATATCCTTGTCAGTTGATCGGTCTGTGCGCCCCGACACCGTAGGATCGCTATCTGTGTCTACATCTTCGGTCACTTGTCAACATCCCGACGTTCACCTGCCCTTTGCCGCTTGCTGGGAGGATATGAGTTATGATACGGGCCTCGACACACCGCGGCTCAGTATCATCCAGCTTGCTCTTGTTGCACTCCTGCCGTCGGTCTGGTCTGGCCTTCGGCAGGCAGGCATCCCCTGGTTGCCTTGGGATCATCCGCTCCAAGGTGGCTGAGCTTGCCCGGATCTGCTCAGTCGTCGTCAGCGTAGTCGTCGAAACACGGCTGTCGCGTCCTGCCGCGTATCTTTCCTCCGCCTGAAGACCGAACCCCTCATCGACCGTCCAGCACGCACCGACTATTGCCTACCTGACGGTTTACGGATAACATCACCTCATACATCTGGGGACACCCTCTTCTTGCGCACCCACCCAAGCTCAAGTCAACCCTCTGAATGACGTGTTTGGGGTTTCTTCATTTGCACTTTGGCGAACCTTCGGCATTTTCTTTTATCTCTCAACCGTTAACTTGATCATACTCGGAACGGATTGACTGGGTATCAGGCGCATCGGTTCCTTCCTTATCCTACCTTTATCTCTCTCTCTCCAATGCACCCTTCTTAGTGGTTGTTTCGTCTTGCATTTTGACTAATACACAGTCCGGAGGGTCGGCGTGAATACAAAACATAAAGGGATCGGCAGTTTGTTGCAAGGGTTTGCATTTGTCTTGCTTGGCTGTCATCTGGCTTGGGGATCTAATGATGCTTGTTTTTGTTTCTCCATCTTCCTTTTGTCGTTTCGATTCCGTTCCCTTTGCGGTGATTATTTCTTACGTTTGATGGATTGCATGCCTTGGATCACCTGAAACTTTCCTTAAGCATAGATTTTGCGGAATTGGATGTCATTGGTAATCATTGGTTGGATGGACGTGTTATGTGTTGGTATTGGATATTAGGATACTATTTATTGCGATATACCCTTCTTTTCAAATATGTTAACTGTATTTCTTTCATGTCTTTAACTCAAACATGCTAGTGCTTTTCTTTGTTATCTTACTCTCTCCTTTTGCTTCACCCCGAGTCCTCGCAACGGTCTGGCGGTGTCTGAGGATTGGAGGTATGCATGTCTGGTCAAGATTGTAATTTGCATGGGAAAGGCTACATTGATATCTAATTCATCTTCTTTTTACTCTTTAACGTTCTTTGCTTCCACATTTCTGTCATGGATGCATGACCACCTGGAATTGACGCACGTTGAACTGATCTAATACCTAGGTAATTATCCTTGTCAGCAACTTTGGCGACTTACTGGGGCAATCCATGACCCTTGTCTCCCCTGGGTAAGGTGATTGCTTTGATTTGACCTCACTCCAATCATGACTCGTCGCATGAAGTTCTTTCCACCAGAAACACAACACCGCGAGTGAAAAATTGAAAACATCAACAAAGGACACAAACATGTCAGACATAGACGATGGACACACCCAGTACTCTAGTTCTGGAGATGACCCATCGGAGTGCGAGGACCTAGTGTTCGATGCCGAAGATCAGATTCGTAAGTTACGACGAAGCGATGGTTGATCTCAAAGGGAAAAAACAATGGGGATTCCTGGTGGTGCGGACCGCCTTCGCCGACGACGAAGCCACTGACGCGGCGCAATGGTCGATCGCTCTCGCCAAGCTGCGCACGTACGCTCTCACCATGTCGACGATCCTGGACCGCTACAAAGCGCGATCTACGTGTTGAAGCGAGTTTGTGCTCCCCGTCGTGTCCGACCGCTCTCTTACTGGTGTGTCCTACGAAAGCGTGCGCGAACTGTACATCAACTGGCGCAAGAATTACAACATGTTGCTCGAAGATCCGTCCAAAGAAGGCCGCCCGGAGGAACTTGCCGGGCTAGATCTCAACGACCAGGGCACTGTGCCCAAAACGGAACTACGAGGGTCAGATTACTCTGTATGACGGGTGCAAGAACAATAAAGACTGCCAAACGCTGATCGATCCGGAGGGCGGCAGTGAGGGCCGCAGGATGTGTCGTGACCTGGCTGGAAATGTGCTGAAACGAAGGAGGGCGTCATCATCCAGCGATGATGATATTTTCGAGTATCGGATAGGGATGTGGTAAAGTCGGGACCATGCAGTGGTATGTAGTGTTATATAGATGTAGTTTACTTTGACGATTAACTGTTCATCCATGTATATGCCATTTTTCTTCCTGTGGCCCTCAATTATGTGACATGTACCGGCCGGTCTATCCCCTTCCATGCTGCATGTCAATAACGTCACCATACTATCCCGGAATAGTGTAGTAACTCCTCATCAACCCAAGCAACCGATGTATCTTGCATCTAAACTCCTCCTTCCAACTAATCCCAGAAATTCTTTCCGCCCTAGGCACCTCCGGATGCATCGGCCGTGCCCGTGCCCCTGTCTACGCCCAGGCCCAGGGCCTTTCCCACCGATCCCATACGAGAACTGTCGCACTCGCATTCAAACCACACCGACACCACTACCGCTATGCCCAGACTCCAAGGACTGATCACTAGTCGTCTTTGAAACCGGACCAGTCTTCAATCGCTTTGACAGACCGTTCGTCTCGATACTCCTCCATGAGGTGTCCCTGCTCGCCCCAGAAGTCATCGATAGACTTGATCCCCAGGACACGGATAGACTTGATCCCCAGGACATGGATAGACTTGGATCCCAGGACACAGATAGACTTGATCCCAAGGACACGCTCGTGATCATGCCGTTCCAATGTCTTCTCACATAATACATTCCTTCAACGTATCGTGCCAAGACGCCGGGTATATCTCGTCACTTAGCGAGAGACCGCGGGGTTAGTCATCAAAACAGGACGGACGAAAGACGGGCAGGGCGGGCAAGCGGCGCTGCTGGATTCCTCTATGCTCATTACGTAGTAGCCATGTCTGACTCGTTGCCCAGGAAAGGGCGTGGGGTGCAAGATGTAAGGCAATCAAGTGTCGAAATTGGCTCAATCGTTTGGAAGAAATGTAGGAGAGAAATTGGGCTATGCGGCAGCCAGGAAACAGAGGGAAGGAAAGCTCCCAATATGCCTGCCTGATTGCAGGTGAAGCAAGCCTGATTTTGAGCGAACCGTCTTCAGAAGTATGCCGCTCTTTACTAGCCCTAACGGGTACTTTTCTAACAGCCATGTAGAAGCCAGTTTCTGCCGTTAATCCAGTTGTTTTCCTTCCTCCATTTTTTTTGTTATACAATCTTTGTTTCCATGGTGGGGGGAACCTGGAAGGGTTGTGTTGTTCAAGCGTCGACTTAAACGTGCCAAGCCGCCAAGCCCAGTACGCCGTGGTTGATAGGCCCACAGTTCTCTGCGCAATGCAACAATCAATCGGGAACCATACATGATTCTGAATCGGGTATGGTGTAGCGGTAACATCGTTGACTCTCACTCCTCAGAAGTGACTGCTCTCTCTCAACAGCCCCGGGTTCGACTCCCGGTATCCGAGTAACGTTCTTTTTTGGCTTTTTTTTCCTGTTTTTTTTTTGCCTTTGCTTGGAACTCAGACCAGTTTACTTTATGCATTCTCGTTTATTATTTCTTTTTTTTTTTATCAATAGCGTGCCAACTATTCATGTATCGTTTGAGTAAATGATGTTATCGCAATGGTTTCTTGCTCCGCCAGCTCCCAGACTCTGACTGCGCCCCCCGAAGACTAGATAGAACTCAATATTCAGCCACCGCAATTCAGGTGATTCCGAGAGTGGAATGTCGACCACTTGCACCAGAGACTCTCGTGCCGCAGCTGCCAATTCGACCACAAGATTGGCCAATCCCGAAGACAGCCAACCCACCTTCTCGCACCCCTCGTTTTTGACACTTCAAGCTCTCCTCCCACACAAGAGATAAGATACTGGTTGTGGTGGAGGCAGTACGCTGTACCACTGTAAGTCTACGCCTTCCAGGGCCGTTTCAGGTGTGGATGTTTCCACGACTCTGTCAACCATTGTTTTAACCACGATTTAGACTTGACTGCAGGGCTGTGCAGACCTGCCTTGGGAAATGCCTTAGGCAATGCACGCTCAGTTTTTTTAGCCTCGCGATAAGAGGTTCTAGGCCTCGACGACCATAATCAAATTGTGCATATAACACCAGATGAATGCCATCTTTGTTTCTTGAATTTTTGGATCTATATTTCGGAGATAAATCACCTCATCGCAAAGATCTTTGCAAGAAAACCCAATCCACAGAACTCAACAACACAACCGACTCCATCTCTCTCACTCAGCACCTTTCAAGCCAACTGCATTGTCATTGACTTCTCTTCAAACCAAACCATCACTTCACTTCGATCCACCCAGTCAAGACTCAAAACCAACAAGCAACTTCCAAGCTTTACATCTTCAATCAACTATGGCTCCCATCAACGCTCAGGTATGCCATATTCTTAACCGCCCATCATTCGGTACACGGCGCTAATACATAATAATCACAGTTCCTTTCCATCCTCCTCCTGTTTATCACCTTCATGACCTTTGGCAGCGTTGCCATGGCCAATCCCCTCGAGCATGCCGCCACCGAAGTTGGCTCGCATTTGCTGCGGGAAGCTGGCAGCAAAATTTTCGAGTGGTTCTCATCAGGGGACTTCATCGACGACCTGTTCGACATTGCCCAGGCCGTTTTGTCTTGAAAGGCAACCCCGGGTGCAAGGATATATTGGGGTGAAAGTGTAGCGAATATGGACTATGCTATTTCGTTTCTATGCGGTTACTTTGGGAAGGATTTTACCAGACTTGCATCAGTTTATACGTTGGAGTTCCGTTGGCGCTTTCGGTTCAAATGCAGTTTATATCCTCTTTGGTGGAGTTGGGGAGAAATATGGAAATTGTATAACGTTATACCTAAACAAATAGATCAATGGAGAAATCTGATACAGATCGCTGCAGTTGATTCAATGTCGAAGCATTCCCGGGCATTGCCATCGTCTTCGTTGGGCCTTTTTGCGGTTGCACAATGCCTGCCGGGCTTGGCTCAATTCCACATTCGTTGACTGGATGGATCCCATAGAATTATCGCCCAGATTATGACTAGCGCCAGACATCCCATCCATCAGTAATCAGCAAATGCAAATTGCCAAATGTCAGATCTGTTCTCTTCAATCCCAGTAACCATCTCTTGGTGCAACCTTTGGGCCAAAAAGTGTCAAATCGTGTTTCGTTCAATTCACAAAAGATGACCAGCCCTGCTTACCGACCTTTGAACTCCGCGGAGGGTGAAATTCGGGTACTGATCTTGCTCCACGGCCCCAGCCACGATGCCGACATCCACTGCGAGCTCAAGACCGTCAACCTGTCCGATAATCCGGTCTACGAAGCTCTCTCATACACATGGGGCTCCGTCGGCAAAGCAGACCAGATCCGCCTGAATGGCGACCACAAGCTACCGGTCTGGGAGAACGCCGGCGCCGCACTCCGCCGACTGCGACTCCCCAAGAAGCCTCGACACCTTTGGATCGACGCCATCTGCATCAACCAAAACGACGTGCAGGAGCGCTCCCAGCAAGTTCTCCTCATGCAGCGCATCTATGGCCACGCGGAACAGGTCATCGTGTGGCTCGGCGAGCTCACCGACAGCGGCATCCTGGCCATGAAGGAGCTGCAGGGGAAAGTGTGGTCCGTAGGTTGGCACCAGTGGAAGATCGACAGGAAGTTCGGCAAGCCCACGCTGCCGTGGACCGAGCAGTTCACGACCTCGCGGGGCATCGTGAACAGGGATGATCTGGTGGGCGAGCACAGTAACGGCGAGGTCTACGAAGTTCTGGACCGGCCGTGGTGGCGGCGCACCTGGATCATCCAGGAAGCGGTCCTCGCGCGTGGCGTGACCATTATGTGCGGCGCCGAAACAGTTGGCTGGGAGAGCGTTGACACCTTTTTTAAACAGCTTCCCGTCCACGTCGGGGACCGCATCGAGGCATTTGGGCTGCCCATTAACACCAAGGACGGTTTCCCCGAGACGTTGTATCGGATCATCTCCGACTACCGCAACAAGTGGCGCGCGGAACCCGACACGGTCAGGTTGTTGGATGTGCTGTATCGCTTCCGCCGACTCGAGTGCACCGACGCGAGAGATAAGATTTACGGCTTCCTGGGTATCGTCCCCGGGGTGGTGGACATCGGCTTGGTGCCTGACTACAGCAGTAGCGTGGCCGACGTGTACTTGAGCTTTGCGCGGCGGCTTATCAACAAGACGGGATCGTTGGATGTGCTCAACTGCAGGAGGGAGTGGCAGCATGGCGATGCGCCTACGGCGGCCCGGCCTGCGCAGGCGTACAGTATTCTGGACCAGGCGAGGTTCTACGACGTGCATGCCTTAATCAAAGATGCGCCTGATGAAGATGCGACTACCAGACGGGGGTGGGCCAGGTTGCCTGATGGATGGGAGAGGATAGTCGTGGATGCCAAGAAGACGGTCTTCCGGGACCATAATACTGGCACTGTGCACGACACGAGCCCCCTCGAGGGCACGCCGGCCCGTCTGGCGGAGTATTACACCAAGCAGAGGGTCCTACCGTCCGACTGGGTCAAGAGATGGGATAACCTCGGTCGACAAACAGTCGAACACCAACCGTCCAAACAGACGCCGCCTTTGGCAGAGTCTAGGAAAAGAGATGAGCAGCTGCGAAGCTATCTCTCTGAGCTGCCATCTTGGGTCCCCAACTGGGCGTCCCCGACGCGATGGGACCCAGAACCGCTCATCGATCTGCAGATGCCGAATGGTAGTCAGTTCTGGGCGGGTGGAAAAGACTCAGTAGCAACACCACTTGAAAATAAGCAGGGCTCAAGAGTCCTATCTCTAGAAGGGGTCATCTTCGACAAGATCAAGCACCTCGCTCCGGCGTGGCATCCCGAAGGTGACATTGCGCCACTCTCTCGAAAGAGCAACGAGGTTTTGGTGGCCTGGGAGGCTCTGGGCCTACAAGACGTCGCTGAGAACTGCCCGTATACAAATACAAAACCAACAACAGTGGGCGGGAGCCCCCGCGCCAACGCCCTCTGGCGCACCATGATTGCAGACCACGCCGGTGACGGCGCCGCACCCGACGACGACTGGTTCTACGTCGAGACGTGGTACGACCGCGCGGGATGGGCGCAGGACCCGCCGGACTTGACGTCGCTCGGGATCTTGAGCTCCACACTTGCGGAATTTGAGGTTCGTAGCCAAGAGAACGACATGCTCTACAGCTTCATCAAGCTCGACCCGTCGAGGTACCCGGAGTTTGGAGTGAAGATGAGGCAGTCGCACCAGGATGGCAAGGTGATTATCGCGCGGTACGGGGAGTATCTGAGGAGGATATTTCGGGCGTGTGCACACCGGGCGCTCTTTGTCACGGAGAAGGGTTATATTGGGCTGGCGCCGTGGAATGCGAAGGAGGGTGACGAGGTTGCGGTTGTTCGCGGGGGACGGACGCCGTTTCTGTTCAGGAGATGCGTGGATGATGGTGAAGTTGAGGATAGCGGTCGTTTTACGTTAATCGGGGAGACGTACGTGTATGGCATTATGGGCGGGGAGGCCTTGGTCGACAGGGAATGTGGCGAGAAGGTGCCAAGGACGACTCTGCACGTCTGTTGAGGACAGCCCGAGTTCCAGCCTTTTTAAAGGTGAAATACGTTATAGCCTCTCCGTTGTCAAGAACTTGGCAGACACCAGATCTGCCTAAATTATATTGAACCCTTTTTAGCTTGGCACGGAAGAGTCCGAGGTTGAATGCAACCTTCCACTTACATCCCATCTGACACGAATAAAGTTGAGACCAAACCCCCAAGCTCATCGACCCCAACTACCTCTACCTCACTCCACACTTTCCCGACAAACACACTTTCCCAAAAAGCACACTCTCCCGAAAAGATGGCACTCTCACTCCAGTCCACAACAACAGCTCCCGGGGGCAAGAGCTCAATCCGTATCCCCCGTCTCGGTCTCGGCGTCTACCAAATCGCCCAATCCAACTGCATCTCCGCCTGTAAAACTGCCTTTGGCGAAGGCTACCGACTCATCGACACTGCGCAGCTCTACCGCAACGAAGAACAAGTCGGCGCCGCCATCCGAGAGTGCGGACTCGACCGTGCCGACATCTTCGTGACCACCAAGCAGGGCGTTCGAGGCGAAACACCCAAAGCGACGTATGACTTTGCTATAGAGAGCATCAAGAGCATTTCTGGGTTCGGTGGTTATATCGACTTGTTCCTCATCCACGTGCCCTGGATCCGCGGCGAAGCGGAGGGCCGCAGGGAGATTTGGCAAGTCATGGAGCGGCTTCTTGACGAGGGCAAAGTGAAGGCTATTGGGGTGAGCAATTATGATGTTGAGCATCTTGAGGAGATGAAGGCGTACGCCAAGGTATGGCCGCCGGCTGTTAATCAGATCGAGGTAAGCAAGCGTGGTCAATATGAGTGAATAGTCTGTACCCTAATGGCGTACAAATTATAGCTGCACCCCTGGCGCCAACAACGTGGACTGGTGGCGTATTGCGAGAAAAACGGCATCGTCCTTCAGGCGTACTCACCATTGGCAGAGGGTGCGAAGATGGACGATCCAGTTCTGAGGACTGTCGCGGACAAACATGGCAAGACTCCTGCGCAGGTGCTCATCCGGTACGGCTTGCAAAAGGACTGGGTTGTGCTTCCGAAGAGTGAGAAAGCCGAGAGGATTAAGGAGAACGCGGATGTGTTTGGCTTCGAGCTTGATGAGCAGGATATGAGGACTCTAGATGGGCTGGATGAGGGCATGGCTTGATGGTTACTCCTGGAAGAATAAAACCGGGATAGTCTGTCTATGGAATAATGGTCATGCATTATATATACGCTTGCGGCTTATCGATGTTTTGGTCCCCTCTTCTGGATGAGACTGATCGACCGTTCGTTGACTTTACAACTTCATCTACCTGCCGCAATAGTCTTCCCACCTACCTCCTACTCCGCCATGAAGCGCTGCAGCGACGTTTCTCTATAATACAAGCTGTGCCAGTGATTACGCTTCCTTGATAGGACCCTTGAAGTAATATCTAGCCCGGAGGAGATACCACAATACACTGAAGACGACCACAGAACCAAAAACCAGAATGCTCCAATTTGCTGTCTCGACGGTTGTCGGAGTTGTTGGAGGCCAAAAAGACCAGAATAACAAAAGAATTGAGTATAAAACGGCAATAACGTTGTTCACGGTTCCCAAGGGCTCCCGTATTCTCCACAAGCCCCAGGAAAGATATCCCAAGTCTAGCGTATCGGCGCCGCTAATATGAGGTAGAATGCGGCCTGTGGTACGGCGCCAGAGAAGCAGACAGCATACAAGGAGATATGAGGAATACAGGGCTGCGATGACCAAGGACAGAAGAGCATTCAGTGCTACAGTCGAGCCGAGCGCGACTAAGGAGAGCAGCATGGTTATGGCCAAGGTGGCCAAAATAGCCGCGACAGGTAGCGAGGTTTGCGATAGCTGTTGTTTTGGAGCGTAAGCCAAGAAGTGGTCGAAATGACCCGGTTGGGGTTTCAGGGTTGGTAAATACAAGGTACTCGTTGTTACTCACCTTCACCAGGTGCCGGTGGAATGGCAACCCGCCGTCACGCGAAAAAGACCACAGCATACGTGAAGCAGAAGCATAAATGCTAACGCCGCTCGCAATCGCCAAGACGAGAACAATGCCGGCCATGACACACGCACCGCTGGGGCCAACAGCCGCCGAAAATACCTGCAAAAAGGGGTAAAACGTGGTCTCGGCCGCCCCAAGCGCTGAAGGCAGGTCGGTCAAGCAGAACATCAAGGCGATGATCATGGCAAAGGCAAGAGATCCGTTGATCAGAACAGTATACATGAGTGCTCGGGGCACTACAAGCGAAGCTGACTGGATCTCTTCCGACATGTGCACGGCGCAGTCCGCACCGACGAGCGAAGTGGCGAGCGAAGGAAATGCAACAAAAAAGGACATGGCTTGGGTCGGCCAGCCTCCCTCGTTGACAAAGGTGGTAAAGACGGTGCGTGCGTCGTTGTGCGGTGCGAGATACACTAGCGGGACTAGCACACCGAAGAACCCGGCCAAATGTAGAATCAGGACGATGCCCTCGAATCTAGCCAGCGCTCGACCTGTCGTAGAGTTGATTACCACAGCAGATAGGACGGCGCCCCAGATGATCAGTACCGTTTGCCAGCTCGTCGGCACATATGTCGGTTGGGCTAGAACAACCGTGCCCTGCAGCATGGTGGCAATGATGTATCCGGTCGAGACGGCCATAGCTTGCCAGGCAATGGTCGTAAGCCAGGCCGTGATGTACACGAGAAAGTTTCGGCAGGATTCTGGCGCGAGAATGGCAACCCAATGATCTTGATGGATGTTAAAGCGAGTGTCAGCCGGTGCTATAGACAGAACGTTGCCGAGAAACAAGAGTAGCTTACATTGTCCGCCGGTAGTAGGGGCTATGGACGCGAGCTCTGCCAATGCGGCGTACACGGATATGGTACCAGCCCAGTTGATCAAAAATCCCCAGATCACACCAGCTGGGCCACCGTTAAGGAGACCCGGGACGGAGGTGACGAGAGCCCCTTCCCACGACAACAGTGCCGAGCAGGAGAAGCCCAGGATGGACATGAAGCCAAAGCTGCGATTCAGCCTCGGGCGCTTCCCCAGGGATCTTAGCTGGGCGTCATCATCCAGAGCCGTTTTAGATTTGGTCGCGGGCTTGAGGAGAGCCTGACTGTTGTTGGCCATTATGGTTGACGTGGTGGTCGGAACACCAACCCAGGGCGCGATCTCTTGCTGCTTGTGCATAGCACAGGGCAGATAAGAGTCTCTGCCGTTTTGTTGCTGGCCAAAATATGAAAAAAAAAAAAAAAAAAAAAAAAAAAAAGGCTCGACGAAGGAGAATTGTAGAGTGGATTAAACGTTAGACTCAATTGAACTTGAGAGAAAGAGGCAAAACAAACTGGGGACCAGAAAAGTCTTTGAACAAAAGTCAGGAAACAACTGCCCCCTTTCCCTACAGCCTGATCATCCTTACTAACTTACATTTGCCCACTCAACCTGAGCAACAGAGCAATTATTCGGCGCAGGACACAGTCCATAGGGAATGTTTGTTGATGGATGGTTGTACAAGTATGCATGTATTAATGAGACTGCGGCCCAACGAAATGAGGAGCCTGCAGGGAACATCTCTGTGTCAATGGAGCCATGAGATAAGGGACAGGAAAGAAACAAGGTCTAGATTAACTCTACAAATGGCTTACACGGAAAGATCGGCCGCGGTTAATTAATTTACGCCCAACACAACATCCACCAAACGTTCACCGAACTTATCACCCTCAGTACGATCGATTCCGTTGCAAACAAGGCTTGGTATCCAGGCGGAAAGGCGGAGGGCCTGGCTCGGGTCGTGTGCATCACTTGTTTGCAGCGAGCACATCTTCGCGCTGGTTATGTTTTCGACTGCCGACAATACACCTTAGCCATCTATGGTCCGGCATCATGTCAGCGGTAACCTCACCGAAGCCACCCGTAATTATCTTGCCGTCATTTTTAATTGAAGTCTTCTATGGTCCATCGGCCCTCTTGCTAGTCTCCCACCCTTCCCAGCAGCAGTCTCAACACCTCTTCCGTGAATATCCAACTTCTTTTGAACTTATAACTGAACTGTCACGATGGGCGACGGTAACCTTATGATGTCTCGAGGAGAACCGCCCGACCATCTGAACCAAGTACTTCAGATGGTCGCGTGGCTCCTCCTCTCGATCACCACTCTGATGGTCTGCTTCCGACTTCTCACCAGATTCTTCCTTCGGTCAATCAAGGTGCTGAGTGTCGAAGAAGTGCTGGCTTTCTTTGCATATGTACGTAATCGTCCGATTCCGTCTCTTTTGAACCTTTCATCGTGATGTTTACTCGTGCAACAATAAAAGGGTTTCAGTCTCGGCCAGTCCGTCACAATACTTATCCCAGAAGGCAAGATTCTGGGCAAGGACATATCCGAAATCCCAGCGGAGCAGCTGAGAGCGGGAAAACGTGTACGAAGACAACTTTCCTCACGTCGGCTTTTACCGCATCACAATACAATTGCTGCTGACATGTGCGCTTCAAGGCCATGTATGTCGGGGATCTATTCTTTATCCTCGGCCTTGGATTTGCCAAGCTGTCCATGTGCGCATGTCTTCTTTCGTTATCGGCAGACACGACCCATCGTCGTCTAGCATTTGGCCTAGGCTCTGTCATTATTTCCTGGACAGCATCATCGTTCCTAGCATCATGCTTTCGATGTGGTACACGTCCGCCTTGGGACTCCACATCTGAACAATGCTTCAATCTCGTAAGCAAGCTCATCGTCTTTCAAATCTCCATTCGGCGTCTTTTCTGGTATTGCAACTAACTAGGTGTCCACCACTTCTCGTGGTAGCACGCGTTTCTCCACTATCTAGGCATTTCCAACATCATAACTGACGTCGCCCTCGTCGCTCTTCCGATTTTCATGATATATCCACTCCATATGCCGGCCAGAGCTAGAGCAGCTGTATTGTCTTTCTTCGGCTCGAGGTTATTGTATGTAAAAACACATGGACGTCCCATTTACCATATGGGCTTATCGGGGCGCTGAGGGACGTCTGAAAACTAACGCTCTTCAGGGTTGTCATTTCGACTGCCCTCCAAGTAATCTATATCCCTCGCCTTTTCGAAGAGAATTTCACCCTTCGAGCCTTCCCATATTATCTCTGCGTCCAGATCGTCCAGTTTGCCACAATTTTCACGACCTGCATCCTCTACTTCCGGCCTCTTTTGCACTCGCTCCAGAGCGGCTTCATGAGGGCCGACAACATCGGAGCAACACGATCGCCTTTGCAGTATAGTATGTCAAACATTTCCAGCCCCAGCACGGCCAGCACGCAAGCACGACTGCTGGCAAGAAAACGGCCTGATCCCAAACGCACAAATCAAAGAAATGATGTTATTGCTACGAGATGGAACGCGGGGAGCTCAAGCAATCAGAAAGGCCATCAAGGACAGGCCGACAACACATGGGGGAGATTGCGCGCTGAAGAATAATGATTCCTGACACAATGAGCCAAAAGATGCAGGCTGTCTTGTAGTAAACACTGTTAGAAACCCCACCAAATGCGTTCCATTTTCTCGTCATCAACGAATGCCTAATTTTGAAGGGGCGTGTCCACACGAATGAGAATGATGTGCTCTCAAAGGTTGGTAGCTCAAGTTTAACTCAAGGATTCACAAATGTTTCAAGAACTAGTAGACCCAGTATATAGAGTAATGTAGTGATTGAAGAAGCCGCCAGGCACCCCGAAGCTACCTAACTAAACTGAACAGTTGCGAAACTACCTTACGACATGACAGCCTACATGTAGCTTTGCACTCATCTTGCTTAACCGTGATAAAAAGAAGGCCCATTTTGGCGGTAAAAGTCCAGCAGTTGCACTGGTTCAGGGCGCGATTATCTCCCATGGATCAAGATGATGGGTGGAGATCGCAGGAAATGATAACTGCATCGCCGCAGAAAGTTGCAGGTTCGGGACCTCCAGCTCCAGAGCCGTCTGACTCTCCCCACGTGTAAGCATATGTATCTATCTACCGGGTACGTACTCATCAAGGTTCCAAAACTTTGCTCTTACCTGCAATTCCTGATGGAGCCGCACGAGCAATGGCAGCGTAGCCGCACATGGTGGTCAGAACCAAAAGCTTGAGAAGCATTGTGGCAGTGATGTTGTGGCTAAAGTTGGTGGGTTGGTGGGAGAAGATGGTCACTAAGACAGCGAAAATTATGGTGGGACTTCGTGGAGTCTCCTGCGTATGTGTTCGACTTCAAAGAACCTTTGCTAACTCATATACTGTTTAGGAGCTAGACGGAAATCCAGTCCCCTGCATCTCTGTATATGGATACAATCCATCTAACGGTTCATATGCCGCCCTTTCACCGAGTGTCTGATGACGATGTCGGTTTCTCCCAGCCTGCCCAATGCATGGTGAGAAGAACTGCCGATGTTCAGTTGGTCCTTCCCTGGTGGTGGCCTACTTTAGATAGCATGCGGGTTGTTTATCTTCATCTTCATCGCTCGCCATTCTTTCGGGAATGATTGGTAGGTGGGAGGATTGACAAGGAGTTCCAATGATCACATAGATGACGAGGAGGGGGTGAAGCGGCTTGTTGAGGCGCATGAGAGGCGAGGTCTTGATAAGTGAAGCTGACGGAGCAAGATACTATACTCAGGTGATTGATTATATTAAAGTTGTCTTGATGAAACTATTGTCAAGTGTTGGATATGTCCAGGTTAGAAGTGGAAGTGGGCGCAGTAGTCGGCGGTTCTCATGACCAGCATCTTTGGCGAGAGACATTGTGCCGCAGTCGGCCAGGCGGCAAATCCCAGATGTCTGTCTTTTAAGCCTGTCCCGTTATCTGCTCAAGTGCAAGCCTATCACCATTTAGCTGCTTATATGTAGCTGGTAGTTCCCTGTTTCCGGAGCGTCACTGCTTGGTTAGCAATGGAACTCACAGATTATCGCTGCCCACACATCGTCAACAAGCCCATTCTTTTTCAGGAGCTGAGCCATGGGGAAGCACTTGTATCAGGACATCCAACAGGACCTCCTTGAAGACTGTCGCTGCCATGAGTCCGAGGGCAAAAACCACCGACGTCTAGGTCATGGATGGCTCGGGGCGAATGCTGCCGCGCTTACTATCATCACACTCCTCGTCTACATTGCAGTGGTTTTGACTGCGCAAGTGGCAGGGGAGCAGAGCGGTGGGCAATCGAAATCTTCCGTCATTGGAAGCACACATCCCAGTGAGTTGACCGGTGCTTGATCGACAGCGAGGCGTGTATGTTGGTGGGCTGACATCAGGCAGCTCTTGTTCCAGAGGAGTTCTTGAAGTACGTGGAACAACCAGAGTGGGAATCTCCACGCTATCCATGGAACTCTGGGCCATCAGATGCGTTAGACGCCGCGTGGAGGGATCTGCTCAATGGTATAGCCTTCAATCCCCGGGGAATGTTTCAAAAGTACCCATGTGTACGCTGGCGTCATAGCTAATGACACGTTCGCGACAACAAAAATAGCAATAAATATCCAGGTCACACCTACCGAGATGGATTCAGTGGGGGAGAACAGAACCAACAGAGTTCGGATTGAAAACGGGAACTACATTGGGGCCTTGGGTGTATATCACCATTTGCACTGCCTCAATAACCTTCGCAGAGTCATTCACTGGGATTACTACGAACCACAGCTTAGAGAAGTCGAGCATCCGGAAGGATTCTGGAAAGAACACTCTGGTAAGCCGGCACCCTCGTCCCCGATGTAGTAGATGCGCCGTCAGTTGTTCAAGTTGGTTCCATTCTGATCAGCAACAGATCACTGTATCGACGTTATTCGGCAGGCGATCATGTGTCACGCCAACATGGCCGTTTACGTCTTGGAGTGGGCGGACGATGCGCGCCTCCGGGTTTCGACAGATCTCCGATCAGACGCCCGGGTGACCTGTGCGAACTGGGACGTCTTGGACAACTGGGCCCGCCAGAGAGCCGTGGTTGCAGGACGAGATCATTATCTGCATGCTCCTGTTGGTTCCAAGGTCTTGGAACCGTGACCATCAGGTTGATTACGTACGTGGGGGAAACCACGCGGCGTCAAGTGCAAGGGTCGGAGGACCAGGATGTGACATGCTAAATCGCCTTGATATCATCACAGTCGTTTGATCATGACGGAACGAAGATGGCAAAATGAAAGGTGCCTTTTTGAGATAAAGGGACTGCGAGAAGTAGGGAAGTGGCACATCATGCAGACTCGAAGATTTGTTTTGAAGTGACCTGATCTCCCGGATTTTGTAGCCAGCTACGGTGTAAAGAACCTGGATGGAGAGAGTATCAGATGCCAGGCTACCTATATTAGGCGGTTAACCCAGCCACTTTCATCTAGGATGCTGTCGCGAGCATGTGATAATTAGGTATGTAGATTAGCATGCGGTCTCTCTTGGAGATGAAGTTGCAAGCAATTTCTCGCCTAGACATCATGTCATCCCGAGGTCCATCCCCAACTACCCGTCTTACCGTCTTTTCAATATCGACCTGCATCAATCCTGCCCTGTACTTGTGTAAATAGACCCGCCTTACAGGGTCGATCACGATAGAGTAAACTTGCAGTCCTTCGGCCCGAAACGCTAACGTCTTGAAGCGGCAGGACGATAAATAATAAATTAACCAGACTGCATGATACAGACGGGCTGGGAAGCTGCATGACAGTAGGACCTGATGTAGGGACTGATTGCCCTGAATGATGAAATACAACCACTCAAAACACCAACAGCAAACGGACAACCGGTAGTTCTCACCGAACAAACCGGAGGTGGGTTTGGTCTACGCGATAATTGGCCGGGATTTCCGGGAGAAACCAGTGGAGGTGGCACAACTGGAACCAACGGCTCACCCGCAAACGGGGCAAGGCTCGGTCGGCAATTACTTTCACCGGTTCAGTAAAGCTGGCGCAAGGCCTTTATTATGATCCTCTGACTCCATGTTGGTTGTCGACCGTGGCGTAATATCTCAGTGACCAACGCTCAAGAATCTTGAGAATGACGGCGACTCTCTCAACCACTGAGGGCGAAGTGGCCTTCGCTGCTCCCGGCGCCGACAAGCCATGCAAGACGTGGTACAAGGTAGTGGGCAGTCTGGACTCTGATCGGCTCCCTCTGATCGCTCTCCATGGCGGTCCCGGCGCCGGCCACGAATACCTATCCCCATTGACAGACCTTCACCGCGATTACGGGATACCTATCATCTTCTACGACCAGGTCGGTTGTGGCCGTTCGACACACTTCCCGGAAAAGATGGGTGACGTCGAATTCTGGTCCTTCAACCTATTCACCCAGGAACTCGACAATCTAATCGACACCCTCAACCTACGTGAAAAAGGGTTTTACCTCCTAGGACAAAGCTGGGGAGGTCTCCTCTGTGGTCTCTACGCCTCTCGTCGCCCGAAAGGACTGCAAAAAGCTATCGTCGCAAGCGGGCCAGCAAGTATGCCGCTCTATGTCGAGGGCGTCAACCGACTGTTGGCTCAACTACCATCTAATGTCAGAAAGGTTCTAGAAGAGGGCGAGCGCACTGGAGATCGTGAGAGCTCGGAGTACGAAAAAGCCGCCGCCGTTTTCTACAGTCGACACGTCTGTCGGCTCGATGCTAAGCCGGACGATGTGCAGGCTGCGTTCAAGAACCTCAAGGAGGACCCTACTGCGTATCTGACTATGTAAGTTTATCATGAAAACCTAGGTGTGATAGATTCTGGCGGGTAACACAACTTGCAGTCAAGGCCCGTCGGAGTTCGTCATTACAGGCTCCATGAAGGAGTGGGAAGGGTGGCAGGATGCGCACAACATCGAGGTTGACACACTGCTTCTTAACGGTCGGTATGACGAGGTGACAGACCTGTGCATGAGCCCCTGGTTTAGCTACATTCCCAGAGTCAAGTGGATCACACTGGAAAACTCTGCCCACCTGGCGCACTGGGAAGACCGCGAGCGGTATATTCAGGTGTGCGGTGATTTCCTTTGCGGCAAGTGACTGACTTGCTCCGTTACGCGTGCACATGCTTGGAGGGATTGAGTACGCTATAATGTCGGATAGTACCGAGGTTTTTGTCCTTAAGCCCAAGCTTAGTTCAAGCAATTCGATGCTGATTAAATGGATGCACTTTGTGGCCCGTACCCGTCATCGTACGGGATTTCCACCTTAACCTCCTGCGGCACTAGCCAACTGCCGAATCCGATTTCTCACGTCAAGACACACAAAATCAAGCTCATTCTCGTCTTCAGATAGTATAAGGCGTAATCTTTGGAGACGGTCTCAAGGTACTGAAAGGGAGGGAGGGAGTCAGAATCGGCGGTATTGTCGCACAGACTGGTCCGCAACACAAGCCCGATGAGCTCGCTGGCGGCGAAAAAGTCTCCGAAAAGATGTATACTTGTGAGGCGCGGTAAATGCTGTGACAGCAGTACGGCGAGAGAGGCGTCTATGGTACCTTTTTATGCAGCTCCTCTATCCAAGTGTCGCGGTAGGGCGCATGCGCCCGATTTGTTTCCACAAAGGAGACAGCTGCTTTCACGTCTCGCTCAGGCACGCCAGTTTTTAGTGGACATTGCTGGTAGGACGAAGGTCCGTCACACCGGATGGTGCGAATGTAGGCGGCCAAAGTCGGCTACTCGACATGATGGTGCGCAGACACTGGGTGATGGGGTGGGGCATGGTTTTCATGTCGCTGTCGTCTGGTCGTTCGGTGAACACGATCGCCGAATTGAGGGCTTCTTCGGCAAATTTTTGGAGTTGCGGATGGACAAGACAGAGGGCATGAAAATCAGCTTTTGACAGGCAGTCCAGGATCAGACGCATGACGTCTTCGTTTAATGCGAGGAAAGGCTGTGAATGATTGCCATTATTAGCACGATTGATGCTGGTAAGCCAGACGGGGACTTACCATGGTGAATTGATGGAGGTCAATTGCTAAAAATATTTGTGCGTTGTATTGATCTTTGGGATAAGTCGATGAGCATGGGTAGGTAGGTAAGGTAGTTGGCTGGGAAGAGTCGGTTGGTTGGGGGTGCAAGTCTCCTTTTAATACCGTCAGCCCACGCTAGGTATTGACTATTGTGGTCCAGGTAGATCCATACTCAAGAACTCTATTTCCTGATTCAGACGGGAACGAATCGTTTCGAGGTGCTTTACCGGCGGAGAGACGGTGTGACACCAACGTCCTACTAGTGAACTGCTTTACCGGCGGAGAGACGGTGACACCAACGTCCTACTAGTGAATTAGAAATGACTCGACATCTCTCCAAACAACAAGATCTTCAACGACAAGCCCTATCGTGGGATACCTAATATTATATATATATAAATATATATATTTATTTCCTTTTCTAAACAGACTTATTGATATCACCATCACGCAGCAACGGTAATCCTTGGTGGCGTCGAGGTGCATAAACTCACTCACTTGACCAGAGAGGCTGTGCAAATTGAGATTATTGGTTTGGTAAAGTGAAGAGGTGGTTTCTTTCCCCTCATCTCTTCACTCTTCTTTCAGTCGGCACATCGCAACACTGCCAATCAATATCTTTTTTGTTAAAAACAAAGCCATGCACTTGATTGACGTCGACACTTTCGAGTTGAGGGAATTCACCCCGGTCAATCTTCCTCGATATGCCATCTTATCACACACCTGGGGCGATGACGAGGTCACATTCCAGGACATGAAATCCGCTCGGAGCTCCCAGACCAACAGCAAGAAGGGTTTCCAAAAACTTCGCTACACCTGCGAGGAGGCCAAGCGACAAGACTTTCAATGGGCCTGGGTAGACACATGCTGCATCGACAAGTCGAGCAGCGCCGAGTTATCCGAAGCCATCAACTCCATGTTCAACTGGTATCGGGACAGCAGCATCTGCTTTGCCTACTTGTCCGATGCTCCCAATGACTCTCGACCTGGAGCCGTCGACTCGCCATTCCTTCGGAGCCGGTGGTTCAAACGTGGGTGGACACTCCAGAAGCTCATCGCGCCTGGAAACGTCCGCTTCTATAGCGAGGGCTGGACGTACCTCGGAGATCGTTACAGACTCTGTGGCCTAATCGAAAACATCACTCGCATCCCCAGTCAACTGCTGGTCGGGATCAAACGCGTGCATCATTACAGCGTGGCTCAGCGCATGTCATGGGCGTCGAACCGCGAAACCACTCGACTTGAAGACAGGGCCTACAGTCTGCTTGAACTGTTTGACATCAACATGCCATTGCTTTACGGCGAGGGTACCAAGGCCTTCCAGCGTCTTCAGGAGGAGATCGTGAAGCAGACGGATGACCACTCTTTATTTGCCTGGACAGTCCCAGCCAGCAGCCGGAAGGCATGGAGGTTGCACCGAGTCCTTGCCGAGTCTCCCGACGAATTTGATGATTGCCAAAAAGTCTCTGTCCTGCATGAGGAAATCGGAGAGCCGTCGCTCATGACAAAAAAAGGCCTGCAGATTACCGCACCCATGTTACCCTGTTCTTTCCCTCCAGACTCGCGCCTGTACAACTTTGGTCTTCCATTTTGCCATAAGGATCCCGGGTGTCAGCTCATTTATCTTGTCTTGAACTGTCATCTTGATGATTCCAATCTACGGATTCTTCTCAACGTGATGCGACTGACTCCTGGCCTGTCGACGTTCGCCCGGCTCGTGCTGCTGTGGCAAATTACACTTCCGGAGGTAACTCGTGCGCACTTTACGACACATGACGGCGCCTTCAGCCGGGTGGTCGTGGCCGCAAAAGGTGCTGCTGTGGGACACGGAGATGATAGGACCATTTGCGGATGGAGGAATCTACTTCAACAGGATTCAGATGTTCCTAGGCAACGAACTGGCTGATCTCGCGAATGCTACGTCCACCGAGCCGGAAAACAACGAATTTTATCTCGTTCCAATTTTTGGCAAGTCAAAAGAGACAGAATCAGCGCTCCTGCCGGTAAACAAAGGGTACCGGTTTCTGAAAATACCCCAGGCGGCTCGTGAATTTCTGTTCGGCGACTCCGAGTCCCTTCTTCCCGACGGCCACTCCGGCCCTTATGAAGTATATCCCTGCACCAGTCGCAACCAGCGTAAACCTCAAGGCGTAGTTACGCGATCTCTTGCAATTAATGGGAGTGATGGATGGATCAAATATCCAGTTTTGCATTGCGGGCTGGTGCCCGGGGAGGCCAAAGATGGTGGCTGGGGCATATTCTGCTTCATTTCGCCAGACTCACAACCCCCAAGTTGGCCTTTCCCAGTTCCGAATCAAGTTTCCAACCACCCGATATTCTGGCCAAGAGCTCAGACAGGAAATTTATTCCTGGTCGAGGCAAAGTATGGGGCAACCATGATCGGCGTCCTGGTTCATAGGGAAGAGAAACATCGACACTTGGGCCTAATGGCAAGACGAGAAAGATCAAGGAGCACCGAACCTTTTATTTACTGTTGTTCATAGTTCAGAGCGAGACTGGATCACGGGTAGGAAAAGGAACAAGCTTATCAGTAACCATTTGGAGGAAGAGGCGGTTGGGCAACTGGCACCCGGGCCTACGACTATCAACATCTCGAGCAGAAATGCTTCATCCTCGGATGGTGGTATTGCCTCTCTAGCCACTGAGTCGGATCTGCGGGACTTGGCCAAAATTCGAAGGGTCAAATACCTAGGGAGACATGAGAAACTCTATAGCACACCGCCACCGACAGACATCGACAGGCTAGAGTGGTGCAGGATGTGCAAGCTTCAGCCTAAATACGATAAGAACGGGAGATTCAAAGTTGAACTCATATCTGCGCAAATTTACTAGATGATTGGTCTTTTCAGCATCTATCAAAGTGTAGTTCCCCTGAATAGTATCAGCTAGGACACTAGGTACCTACCTACCTCACTTCGTTACTGGCACTCAAGTTGCTATGCAGTGTTCACCTCCACAATTTTCCTTAAAGGATTCGCAAGGTCCTCTTATAACTCTATAAACACGCTCTCCTTCCACTCGAACAGTAGTGTGAAGGGGTGACGGGCTATTAGTAATGAGGTGGTCTAACCGGGCTGTTGAAAATGTCTTACCAAACTGTAGCGCCATACATAACCATGACTCGAGGGACACCTCTGTTGGAATTTAAAACCCTAGCGCAATACTCTGCAAGACTCTATCTGTACAAGAAAAGACTGTTATACCTAACACAGACCTGATATTTATCATACTGCGACGCCTCTGATGGAAATCCTGATGCTTTGTACGTTATGAGTGAGCTTGAAATATACGTTTAAAGTCTTTGTTAGGTATAACAGTCTTTTTTTGTTCAAATAGAGCTTTGGAAGGTACTTATACTGAGATCTTAGATCCGAGTACAGCTTGATAAGACGTTTCTTGCAGTCCGGTTAGACCACTTCTTGTTAGATTACTTATGTCCTGCCTACCAGTTAATCCTCCTGTATCTCAGCAATCGGCCCCTCGTATTCCTTCCTGCCCTGCACAAGATACCAAACGACAGAAAACAGAATCACACCCCAGAAAGTAAGCACACTGAAGTTCATCGTTTGGGGCGTCCAAAACGTCTAGAAACAGACAAAAGCCGGAAACAGACACGCAAAGACGTTTGTTTACAGTCCCCCACACCGCCGGAACGTGCCACGGACCCTATGAAGATTGAACGCACGTCCCGCCATGAATCCAACATACCTAGTACTTCGGTCTATTATCGAGAGGAGCATTGGTTGGTGGTATTGTTCCCCGCAGTTATAATTATCTTGCCAATCGTTGAATACTATCGACAAGTATTCTCCGCAGTGAACTGCCGGATTCATATATGTCGCGGTGAAATAAGGCTAAAGAACCATTTGGCCGTATTCAGTGGCCGGTTGCAACCCCGTGAGTAGGACGTAGCCCTGTTGGGTTACCAACTACTGGTGCTGTTCGGAGTCTCAGACTCCCAGTCCAGTTCTCGCCATGGCATGCTACCCATGAACCAAACTACAGAAACACGATATCATCATGAAAAAAACAGCTAGTCCTCTTAGTAGTAGACTCGGCGGGAAGAGCTGTACTACCATTAGATATGGCCGCCAACTACTTTTCTTGTTCGCTGCTGCCACGACCCTTTTCTCACAGCAAACAAGTGGCACACCCCAAACAACATCAGGTGCTCCTCCGCCAGCTCCGCATCTACGCACACCAACACAGCGACAGCTCGACTGGCATCGCATGGAATACTACGCATTCGTCCACTTCGGTCCAAACACCTTCACCAACGAAGAATGGGGCAAAAGCCAGAGCTTGCCGGACGTCTTTAGTCCCACGAACCTCGACACGGACCAATGGGCTAAGACCTTTGCCGACGCCGGGATGGCCGGCATGATCCTGACGGCCAAGCACCACGACGGCATGGCGCTCTGGAACACAACGACGACGATATACAAGATTGGCAGCGGGACGTGGGCACAGAAGCGAGCCTTGCAGGGGCTGGACACCGACGTCGTCCGGCTGGCGGCGCAATCCGCGAGAAAGTATGGCATCAAGTTCGGCGTCTACCTCTCCCCGTGGGACATGCACCGCGACCCGGCCGTGCCCAAGCCAGGCCTGCGGGGAACCGTGTACGACGAGGCGCAGATCTTCGGCGATTCTTCGTCAGGAGGCGACTACAACGATCTCTACACGCGGCAGCTGACTGAGCTGGTGACGATGAACTTGTCGCCTAACGGGACTGGTTTCGAAGAAAAGGTAGACCTATTCGAGATCTGGCTCGACGGCGCCAGCGGCTCGGATACCGTCCAGACTTTCGACTGGGCCCGCTTCCGCGACATCATCCGCGCGAACCAGCCCGGCGCCGTCATGTGGGGCCATCAGGGCGTTGACGCTCGTTGGGTGGGCAACGAGGACGGCGTGACGACCGCGACGAACTGGCACACCATCAACCGGACTCAGGACCAGGCGCATTACGGTGGTGAGCAGCTCCAGACGGGGATGCGTGACGGTCTGTACTGGGCTCCGGCGGAGGCGGACGCCCGCATGCGCAGCGGGTGGTTTTACCACGCCAACGAGAGGTCAAAGACCGGTGATGCGTTGATGAGCATGTATCTACAGTCTGTTGGGCGTAGCGTTAATCTGCTGCTGGATGTGCCTCCCGATACGACTGGGCGGATTGTTCAGACGGATGTGGATGCGCTGATGAGGTTCAAGGAATTGAGGGATGCGTTTCTGAGGAGAAATGTGCTGAAGAGTGATATGAAGGTTGCGGCGAGCAGTGTTCGTGGTGGGGATGATACGCTATATGGGCCGGCCAATGCTCTTGATGGTAGAGCTGATACGTACTGGGCCATGAATGATGGCGAGACGAAGGGATCTGTCGAAATTGACTTGGGTGGTGTCTTCGCCGTTGACGCCGTTATAGTGCAAGAGCATATTGCTCTGGGCCAGCGGATCGGAGGATACGCTTTTGATGTCATGGCGGCGAATTCGACCTCTTATAAGCCGGCGGTCACGGGTACGTCTCTGGGATATAAGCGTATTGATAGACTGGCAGCAGCTATCCAGGCGACGAGAATCCGGGTTCGTGTCACACAGGCAAATGCGCCGCCCTTGATCCAGAGCATTCAAGTGCTTGGGAGCCGAGTTGGTTGAGTGGGTTTCGCAGTACTTTGTCTCCTCATTTTCTCTCACGGTGTTCCTTTCCTAGTCATGGTGAGCTGGGTAAATCTGCTGCTGTTGAAGGAGTGCCTTTCTGGGTGCAACAATTTGAAGGCACGACATCAACTCATGTCCTCTACCGCAGAGTGCATGTATGTAAGGTTAGGTACCTAGTCAACGGTCATCGCAGAGATGTCCAACTACGTCGTATACAACTTCCCACCTCCCGTGTTCCCATGCCTCAATACCTTCCACATCTCACACACACTCCCTTGGTTATTCTCCCAGTCTGTCGCCAAATCACTTTTAACTACTGTCGCCTGATCTTGAACCGACACCGTCGCCATTTCCCTGGCGTACTCCGCCTTCGGAAACTTGGAATCCTCTCCACCAACGTTGAAGCGAATTGAAAGTCTTCTTCATGTTGATCGTTGGCACCTTCTCCGGCGAATCATGCGACTTGACGGGTTTGAGTCTAACGCCCATGACGGTGTTCGACCGTGGAGTTGGAGTCGAGCAGGGATTTGTTGGCGTCGTCTGTTTCCGCGTTAGCCATGCCAATTGTGAGTCAACTGTCTCGTCAAGATACATTAATTGAGAACGGAAAGGGGCAAGAAAACAACCCGGCTTACATCTGTTCCACAACGCTCCTGGCACTCTCTTCACCACCGCCTCCAACCCAAATTCCGCATCAATTCCCTGCCTCTCATCCCATATCTTGATAGTCATGTCCGCCCTCTCAAACATGTTGCCCCTCTTCATCGGCAAGGCATAGACATTCCCGACCCTTGCCTTAACGCCTTCATCTACATCCCTGCCATTGTACTTGACCTCTCGCAGTGGGAATCTCGCCAATACCTCAAACTCAAACATCGCCGCTCTGACAAGCCACGAATCCGGCGGCGGCAGTTTCTCTCCTTTCTTAGGCGGGCGCGCAAGCTCCTGCTTGGAGTCGTTACTACACCTACCGGCGACCAGGCTGACCAAATGTTCAGGTAGGTTCCTCGCCTTCTCCCAGCTCTGACACTGCTTGACAAGCGTATAAAACCGGCCCCAGTCGAGCGGGTCCTTGTCCTCGCGGCTGGGCCCGAATTTTGACGCTGATGCTGAAGAACCAAAAGTGCAAATGGGCGGTCCCGGCGACGGGCGGGCCGTGAGGGTCCACGTCTGCCGAGATCTCGGCGCTCACAGCTTTACTCAACCAACCCCACCCGATGCGCGTCGACGCGCTCACTCTCACGCCGATGCCGGCTTGGAACTGAAAGGGCTCGTAAAAGATGAGAAAGTCGGCATAGGCGCTGAACGAGGCACGCGTGTGGCCTGATTGGGAGAGCAGGTCGAGCCGGCCGCCGCCCATGACGGCCTGCGAGGTGATGGCGAAGTAGGCCTCGCCCGTGATGGAGACTTCCTCGTCGTAGGACCAAGTGATACCCAACCGCCTCAGATCTTGCGGGTAGTGCGAGGGGACCCGGAAGGCGGGGAATGGCAGCCGCCGGCAGAAAACACCCAGTCGCCGTCGTGGCCCGAGGCTGGGAGGAAGTACACCAATGCAAAGCTGCCGCCCAGTTTGCATCCCTTGCTTAGGGCAAAGGACTGTGGGCGGTGAGCTCGCCCCATAGGCTCAGGATTCCGACGTTGGGAGCAAATGTAGCGGCAAAGCCAATGTCAAGGAACAGAAATGCCTTGTCCTGAGCAACCCCCCTTGGGGAGTGTTGCGATGGCCTCGGCGTAGATGCCGACTTTGGGATTAGGTGAGAGGTCGATGCAGACGACGGCCTGTACATCGAGCATCTGGAAGGCCTTGACGCCGAGACCCGCTGCCAACCAAATCGAGTCCTTTTCTGACTTGAACCAGGCGTCATCCCCTTGCGTTTTGGTTAGCGCGGTGGAACTGGTCCATCACATTTCCTGCCAGGCCGTCACCCCCGTTCGGGCTATTGAGAGACACGAATGGAAATTTGGTGACTTTCGCTGATGCTTGGAAGCCTGAGTGACGAGTTGTACCCAAACCCTCCGACCAGGCCATCCACTTCTGCAAAGCCAAACGAGATGATTGGGCCGTTGAGTTTGGAAAAGGCGAAGACCGTCTTGTAGTCTGCGTGCTCTTCATAGACGCCGGCCGCGAGGAACTGCCAGACTCCGACGCCCACTGAAAGTCCGCCAGCGTATGTCTTGACGTTGCCATTGGTCGTGGAGGTGAACATACCCACCATCGCAGTTTCGGGCGGGCGGGAAAAGGCGACGGCCATGCCGTGCAAGGAGAACCCGATGCCGAGCTTGACAATGTCAGACGGTGTTGTGAAGTTTTCAAAGTCAATGTCGACTTCGAACCCTTATGAGGGATAGGGCGACTGGACACAGGTTGGCGACGGCATCCAGGTTGATGGTGGGTGCCTTTGTTCCTTTCATTTTCAGGCCCATATTGCGGATATTGAGGCCCTTGGATGAGCGTGTAACGGGGGTGTCTGGCCAGTAAACACCTCTCTGTTCAAGAGGTTAGCGTCAGCCACGGTGACGTCCTCGCCGCTGACCCAGAGAAAGTCTATCTCGTCAAACGGCTGCGGCAGTTGCTGCACAATCGGGATATCCCTGGCTTCCGGCAATCCCGCCAGGGAAAAACGGAGGATACTCTTCGGTTTTGTCTTGGCCCCCTCCTCTTAAGATGGAAAAGCGCCCTTTTTCTCCTGCATCCGGGCAAATACAAACGAGAACCTTTCTTTGTCAGCCGAGGCCGAAGAAGATAAAGGCACAGAAACAGTAAAGGAGAAGACGACGACGCTCTTGGATTCAGACCCAGCCGCCTCTGGCATCCTTTTGCTCGAGAACGTCAACTTGGCGCTGATCTTGGACAGAGGAAGTCTGAAGTTCCTGATATATTCCGGCAGCGAGTCCACGTGTTCGCGGACGAAGACGCCGAGAAGCTCCTCCATGGTTGCCTCCTGTTTCCCGGGGGTGGCGCTCTTGAAGTCGGCGCTGAGCTGCCAGTCTGCGCCATCGTGGTTGTACTTGAGATCCATTTCCAATGGGCCGATAACCAAGGTACCATCAATGCTGATAGCACCTGCTCTTTTTGCAGCAAACCTGACGCCGACAGAGAACCTGGGAATCCAGACGGAAGACATGAGGTGTATCATGGCATGGTTCGATCCGTCCACGGGGAACAAGGAATACAGATTCGCAAGCTTCAAGCCCACCGCCTCGGCGGCCAATGTCCATCCATTTTCGTAACCGATATAGACTCGAACAAGCGCGTTCGTCTCTCGGGACATGATGTAGCCGGGCGCCTTGAGGTTGATGTTGCTCCTGAGCTCAAAGGTATTGGTACCCGCAGAAATGTCCCTCATGTACAGCACCTGCAGCTCGTCGAGCCAAATGGGTGGCATCACATCGGGTTCCTTATTTGGTGCGGAGCATTGTAGCTTTCCCGTAATGACGACCTTCTCCCAGTCACCAAGTGTGACACTGACAGATGCTTTGCTTAGCGTGAGCGGGATGCCTTGGGGAAAATCCTCTGGCTTGGCGCCCTTGTCGAAGAGATGTCGAAGGAAGATTTTATCGACGACAGTCTCGCCCGGAAGCTGGAGCGGTCTAACCTCGGAGAAGGTCTCCCGGAAGGGATGAATGTTGAATGGTACCAGACTCTGGTCCTTGAGGTCCCAGATCTCGCCTAGAAGCTCCAGCCGTCCAGGAGACCATTTGATCTCGCCGTGGATGGGGACATGCTCTGTTTCCTGGCCGAGATGAAGCTGCAGCTCAACATCAATCTGGAAGGCCTCTAAAGACGGGCCCTCGCCAATGGTCAACGACAGCTGGCGAGGGATGATGTTCTTGGCGATGTCGCTCAAAACGTCCATGAAGCCGCTCTCGATATTAGAAGCACTCTCTGGTGGTCGTTGTCTCACATGGCGGATTTGAATCTATCCACGATCCAGTGGGGCAATGTTCTTATACCGTGAGGCTGGCGGGTGGCTGTAGAAATAATGATACATCTGCGTTCGAATTGGTCACGGCAAATCTGACACGAAAGTTCGCCTGGCTCCATTGCAGAGCGCGCCTGCAAAGGACAGGCGCGACTCCTGACAAATCATAGATTGATTGGGCAGATCCATCTCTTTGACGACCTCACCAGGCCCTCGATGCAATGTAGACGCGACAGATGTCACGGCACGGATGTCGAACACTTCCGACGCGTGGAGATGCGTCTTAATGAAGTCGTCGTTGGCTTTCCAGCCCTTCGGAATCGGTTCGCAGGGGAGGTGTGGGGAGACACATGGGTAGATGGCGGTCCTCGGGGCGTCAAAAGTTGCTGGCTTAACACAAGAGACAATTTGTCCAAATTTGTCCACGATATGCAGCTTCGTAAAGAGGAACTGGCCATGCGTTACTGGATAGAAGGAAGCTTGTGCAACGGTGTGGGTGATGACCATCGACCTGTGAAAGTCTGCCGTACGATGCTTTCTCTGACGCAGCGATAAGTTGTCGAAGATCTGATTCAGACAGGCCAAGCGAGCCAGATCGTCGTCAGCATGGGGCCGGACGTGAGCGCCGCGGATGACCGTCATGAGATGGTCTTGAAGACCCGCCAATGGAGCAGAGAAGTACTCTATCTCCGCAATCTGGTCTACCAGTGAGTTTGCCTCTGTTTTTTTGTCGGCGGCTTGTTGTGCCCGTGAGAACAGCTGTCGTATCCGATATTTGAGCACCGACGAGGCCTGTGGCATTATGGGTGTCCGCCCAGAGAACTTACGCCACCGGCTCGCGTTTGGGTCCATAAGATCCGCGAGCGGCTTGCTCACGGCGATGTGATATCGCCAGCTGCCATCAGGATCATGATCAAACCGCCAAATCTCCCAGTCTACATGATGGTACTCAATCTCCCACTCTATAAATAAAGGCAACCAGCCCTGCCCCTCGCCAAAGCTTTCCTGAGACAAGTAGGGTGACCGGGGAACACCATCGCGGTGAGGCACCAGCGAGTCCCACGCAATCTGCTGGATGAATGGCGCAACATCAGGGAAGCTTTTAGCTGTGAGGTCGTACCACTCGGGAATGCTGATTTCCTGAGTGAGGGGTTTCACATCTGGTGTCTGGGGCAGCTGGTACGCGAATCTGACCTTGACCTTGTCTGCGAAGCCTGTGGGGCAGCCGGATGGAACGCCAGCAAAAAGAATGATGGGGTCCTGGTGAACTCCGAACGAAGGGGCGGATATGGCGTCGAGGTCCAGCATGCTGAACAACTTGGTCAGAGCATTCTCCTCCTCCCCGTTGGCCGCCTTGATGGCATAATTGAGCTCCTTGACCTCCCCCAGAAGGACGGTGATGGCGTATTTGTGGCCCTTCTGAGCGGCGTCCAAAGCCGTGCCCCGGACTTCCATTGCATTCCACCAGCGGTAGAAGATGTTCTGATACAGGTGGTGCATTTCACGGACCATCGCCGACACTGCGGCCTCACAGTCGTTCAGATTTGCAAGAGCTTGAACATCGGTGGCTGTCAAGACCAAATTCGTCTTCTTCCCGTCTCCCGCTTCCGAGGAGTCTTTTTCGGGCTTTGAGACAGACCAAACTGTCCCCGAAGGCGCGGGAACCCAGTCGTTAGTCGAGATCTGGTCCTCTGCTTTCTCTTGAGCGTCAAAGTTGTCACTGACGACGATGAGTTGCACCATCTTGAACAACATCTGCTCTGTCTGTGACCGGCATTTGGGGTCATCGGAGTACTGTACATGGAGCAACGCGAGCAAGGCGTCGAGAGTGTTCGTTCCAATAGCCACCGGGTGGTGCTTCCGGACTAGGTCCTGGAGCTGCACTGAGGGTGACTTTGCCTCGAGGTTGAGACCTGAACGTTGAAAAGGGACATTTGTCAGGGTGCCATGACACATAAGTCTTATAGAAGCGGAGTCGGTCTTGAGATTCGGCCAGTTGGCTCTCAACTGAGTCCTGGAGCCCCAGTCTAAATCAGACCCGTCAAGATCCATGGCGCAGGCATCCAGGATTTCGCCATACGACGGACGGTCAGCCTCTTTGACAGACCCAGCTACACAAAATAGCTCGTTTTCGGGACGGTTGTGGAAGTCAACGACGAGGTAGTCGAGGGTCGCATCCTTGATTTCGTTCCTGGTCCCAAAGTCCAGATCGTCATGCAGTGAAATGACTGAGTTGTTGTGAGGTTGGAAGTCGGCAAAGAGATCGTTTCCGGATTCAACAATGGTCAGCGGGAACTCTATGTGCGGCATCTGGATTTGGCGCGTAGTCGCAAAGTGTTTTCTTGAGCCCGAGAAATGTCTCAGCCTATTGTTTTGAGGAGAGTGCTGGGTCAATGAACGGGTATGTCACGTTCTCCACGTCGAGGTTGTTGAGCTCAGCCTCATTGATGTTGCGGATCCGGACGCTCTCTAGCACACAGACTCGGACTAAGGGGTCGAGGAGTTTCTAGAGTGGGCAACCCTGAAAATGAGATACCTGGTGGGGATGTTGCGAAACTAGAGAAGAGATCTAATGTAAACATCTGGGTGAGGCAGTTTCCAACTGCTAGTGACTGCTAACCTTGATATCTGCGGCGGCCACGTCTTGGGGAGCGTTCGTACTCCCTCCACTGGAACTTGGGGTACTCGTCTTCGTGTCGTAGATGTATCCCGCCTTGAGCTTGGCGACCGAGTGATCGACTGCTACCTTGGCCGTGGCGGTGATGCCCTGGCGGTAAGTTTTGGGAATAGTCCAGCTGAGGTAGATGCCGACACGCTCCTTGCGCGCTTCTCCAGTAGCCACATTGACAAAGCGGGTTTTGTGTTTGGCCAGGAGACGGTGGCTGGACAGCTGAAGCTGTTCCATGACATCTTGTGCGAGCAGTCTCTCGGCGCGGAGGCTCGAGTAGTCCGGTTGAATTAGGGGAGCAATCCGGTATTTGCTCTGAGGGAAGTCTTCGGTGACCACAAAGGCCTGGACGGCCATAGGCATCAAGACAGCATTCTCAGCCATGATCGCAATGGTCCGTAATCTCATTGCTCTGCTGTTGTTCAATGCCAGGTCGTAGAGGAGCAGTTGACGTTGGAGATGGATGGATGGATGGAATTTATTTCGCCCGGAGGCAATAAGCCTAAAGGGCCTGTGCACCCTAACTACATTCGGTTCATCCAATTCTGCCATTGTCTCGTCCAAGCCCTCTACTTTTTCACCTTTAGACCACCCGACGCCTCTTGTCGTATTATTAGCAGATCGCCTGGGAGTTTATATTCTCCAAGTATTCAGCGTCCTATCTCCAGCAGCTAAAGCAGGATCTGCTGGTTGAGGCTACGTGGGCCCCTTGGTCAAGTTCTCTTACTGCGATCGATCTATTCTCTGTGCGTCCAAATCCAGTCTTTCCGTTGACATGGCATACTTTATCGTTGTCCGAACTGCCTTCATGTATATCTCATCCTTCGTCATACTACAAGTGACCCGTCATACTACAAGTGACCCGTCATACTACAAGTGACCAAGTGTGGATCCCACAAAATCCTTATGTCTTCTCCGATCCCCATCTACAGCATCGTCTTCGCTTATGTCCGGAAGGTGCACCATTAATGTCGGCGGAAGTCAGGCTGCTCCTTTCCTCCTGTTATTTGACTACACGCCGCCAGAATAAACGTCAGATACCACCACCGCCACGGTCGATCTGGCTCGTTCTGCATTGCTCGCCGCTGCAGTAGACTTTGCATCGTTATCCCAAGCCACTGTCCCTCCACTCGCTGTAGTATGTTGTAGCGCACCAGTACATCGCGACTCTGCCGATACCGGAAACTATCCCATTCACCTTTGCCAAGTGGCAGAAATTGCCGGAGACCAGCCGGTATAACTTGGTCAGCTTCACCGTCTAGCTCAGCGTCGACCATTGTCATGCCAAGACACGCTAGACGGAACAATTCATCCTGCATAATGCTGCCTGTGAACTGCGCGAGAAAGGTTAGCAGTAAGTTGGGCTGCAAATTCGAATACTCTCTCCTGATCCTTTCGAGGGTGGTATCCCACACTGTCCACACCGTCTTATGTGTTGGAGAAGTGCCAGTCATTCCACCGCTGACATGACGCCAACGTGCAGAGGCTCGCAGACCCCTGGGACGAGCCTCACACTTCTGTCGTTCTTGACTGGTCACGATGACTCCTCCTCGGTTCCCCTCTGGCATGATCTTCTGGATCCCCCAGCTGACATCGTCTGCATTGTCGACAATCACCAGCCATTCGTCGTCCGCCTCTGTTCTGTCGTGAAGCCATCGGCGCACTGCTTCCACGACCCTGTCAGTAAGAACGGACTCTTGCCTCTCAGCGGGCTCCTCCGGAATCCCCAGCTCGGCAGCACATCGTTTGAAGTTAGACCGCACTGCCTCCTCGCCTGTCGCGTCGATCCAGAGGATGGGGCTGTATTGATCTTTGTGCTTCTCGGCGTAGGTTAGTGCCAGCTGGGATTTGCCGGCCCCACCTAATCCGTGAAGGGTAACGGCATAGGGGACCTTTCTTTTCTCGTGTCTTATCTTCATTTTCTGCTCGATTTCTGCCGACAGCTTGGCCCTCTCGGTGTACGTATGTACCGTCTCGAGCGGCACAGCATAGCGGTGTTTTGGTTGCGAAGCTACTCTGTTAGAAAAGCCGGATATGTCCTCGCCTATTTCTACCTATCTCTCATGGAAAACTCACGTCGCTGTTTTTTCTTGTCAAGAAGTGCTTTTTTGACTTCGAGTTCCTGAATATATTCCGACAGCTGACTGTAAAAATCTCTGTTTCCAGGCTCGTGTCTGGTGAGCGAAACCTGCACATCGCCATGTGATTCGGGTTGTGGATGAAAAACTTGCTATCACTCTCCCGCCGATTCAGAGCTGGTTCCAAGACTGGGATGCCATGTCGGAAACAAGTAGAGGAGTTGACGCTGCGGAGGAAGAGAAAACCTTCCAGAACTTACTTCGTAGTTCCTCTAGGAAAACCAGGCGATATACGGATGAATGGCTTGGAGATAACCTAGGCCAACGAACAGCCAATTGGAAGTGAGACCAGTTCCAATGAGGTTGAGCTTCCCCGAGGGATTCCGTGACACTCCGATTTCCATCCAATCAAACCATTTTCAGTGAACGGATACATGCGAAGGCGTTCTTCAGGTCATACTGAGGGCGCCCAGGAGTGGCTGTGCTCAGGAGTGGCTGTGTTCAGGAGTGGCTGTGCTTCTCACTGACTGCAGCACGTCGTGACCCCGCTACCCAACAACCAACATAAGCGGATATCTGCCCCTCAACTCTTCATCGCATCCGGTTTCTCCCAGTTGTATCCTCAATCGCGCGATCAACATCCAGTCACGGGCAACTACAATTGTGCCAGCACATCGATAAATAAGTCTGCGTGTTGAAGATCAAACAAAGAAGCCGCTATTATGGAGCCGGTCGGACTTGCTGTCGGGCTCGTAGGGTTGGTGGGGCTCTTCAACACCTGCCTGGATGTTATCGACAAAGTGGATTCCTACAAGGACTTCGGAATCGAGTCACGTTCCGTATATGCTCAATTCGAAGCCGATAAACAGATCCTCAAACAGTGGGCCCAACATGTCGGCATCGAGAATGGCGGATTAGGAGTCCGCCATCATCGCCATCTTGACGATGCTGATACAATGGCGGCCGTACGGACGTTGCTATCAAGTATACATGAGATCTTCGGGAAAACGGAGAGGACAGCCTTGAACCGTCAGCCTGCAATGGAATCTGGCCGAAACTCTTCTCTTGAGATTCCCCACAGAGGTACCAGGATCATCCAACAGCCCGAACCTGATTTCTCGAGGCGGGACAGAATCGGATGGTCTCTTAAACGGAAAGGAAAAATCACCAACCAGGTTCAACAGTTTGGATCCTTGGTCCAAAGGTTGTACACCCTGGTACCTGTGGAAAATCTGAAGGACGCAGGTGTGGAAGGACCAGGGTCCCGGGACTGTACGTTTCTCCAAAGCTCACGGACAAGAACGTCCAACTAAATTGCAGCAGCTAGGTGGCATTCCGAATACCAACAAAACTTGAGGCAAATACGGAAACATATAGAGGGTAAGCAGCTTCTTCCATTTCAAGGGCCGTGCTAATAATTATTCTAGGCGAGATGAGGATGGAACTCCAAACCTGGCTAGATGCGTCTTGGACCAACCACCTTTACGACAATTTTGTTGGCAGGAAACTGGATGGAACCTGTGATTGGATTCAAAATCGCCCGGCTTTTATCGACTGGGCATCGCCCGAATTTCCGGATGGATCAGCAAAGATGTTGTGGATCCACGGCCCCGCCGGGTTTGGGAAGACCATCCTATGTGCAAACGTTGTGAAACATTTGTTGGCCACTCCCGACTCCCTCGTCGCCTTCTTTTTCTTCTCTTCTGAGACTGGAAGCCGGGGAGACCCCTTTATCGTGATAAGGTCCTGGATATTGCAAGTCATATCTCGCGATCAAAGTGCGTTCGAGCTGGCATGCTCGAAATGCGATTCCAAGACTGGCCAAACGGCAACACGCACAGAGATTCTCGAACTCTTCCAGGCTATCGTAACAATTCTACCCAGATGCACATTTGTTGTCGACGGCCTAGACGAATGTGCGAAGTCGACAGAAAGTTGGACATCCCATGAGGACAGCTCAACCCTTGGGTTGCTCAAGGCCATCAAGCAGTCTATCGCCCACACTGCTACCAAAGTTCTAATTGTTAGTCGCGCCGATGCAGATATTCGATCAGGATTTCATTTTATGGCGTACGCCCATCGCAATATCCTGCTATATGAGCAAGCGATCAAGGCAGACGATGTGCAAACGGACGCGACAATATTCTCACGGAGTGTTGTGGACAAGAAGTTGGGGAAGAAAGATCAACAGCTCCGAATGGATCTCTCACATAGGATGGTTGAACGAAGCGGAGGTATGTTTCTGTGGATCAAGATGCTTGAAGATCAGTTGCGTGGGGGAAAGAACAAAAAACAACTGGAAGAGATCGTCGACCATGCTCCTACTGGACTTCACCATCTATACGAACGAAACTGGAAGAATATTTCCCTCCTTCAGGACAGAGATCAAGCTCGGGCCTTCTCGATTTTGCGATGGACTGTGTGTGCCCTGCGGCCGCTCAGCGTTGCCGAACTCGTAGAGGCGCTAGTGATCAATGACGATGATCTTCATGACCTACCAATCGATGAACTTCCTGATGCTATCGATAAGGATTATATCCACGACGAAATCCTAAGTTTGTGTGGTTCTCTTTTGGAAACCCGAAGTACGGACTCGGAGCATGACCCAGCGACATGGACCGTTGAGCCAATACACTTTTCAGCCAAGCAGTACATCTTGTTGCAAATGACGCTTCCCGGAACTCTCAACACGAACGAGCAACTGAATAAGGCATTGCAGAACAACATCATAGCCAGTCTGTGTCTACGATACCTTAATTTCAGCACCATCTGGCAGCCTCCTGATACAACAATCAGCTGGTACAAGAAGAGGCCTCTTCGAAATTACGCAGCAGGCTCATGGTATCAACATTTTAGTTGTCAGGTTGCAAACTCTGCCGAAGTGGATCATCTTGTTCAAAAATTGTTCCAACCGGGAAGTGCGAAATGGATTGAGTGGAGGAAATGGTTCGAGAATGACAAGCGAAAACCAGCAGCGTCTAAAGTTGATCCAAATAGTAGCCCATTATTTTACGCGGCAACACTTGGATTATGTAAAACCGTTTCCCACCTTATACGGGAGAAACGTGTTGAAATCAATCAGAGAGATGGATTCGGAAGAACTGCATTAATCGGAGCATGCTCAGAAAGCAAGCACGATGCGGCCAAGCTACTTCTCATGCAGGGCGCCGACCCGACTATTGCAGATAACTACGGACGTACGCCATTACAATTATCTTCGGCAAATGGAAGCCTTGACATAGTCAAGCTGCTTCTCGAGAAGGGGGCCGGTATAGCGACTGCAAGCAGTGAAGGATGGACACCACTGAATTCAGCATCCGACAACGGGCACTTGGAAGTCGTCAAGGTGTTTCTCGAGAAGGGGGCCGATATAGCGACTGTAAACAGTGGAGGATGGACACCACTGAATTCAGCATCCGGCAACGGGCACTTGGAAGTCGTCAAGCTGCTTCTCGAGAAGGGGGCCGATATAGCGACTGCAAGCAGTGAAGGATGGACACCACTGAATTCAGCATCCAACAACGGGCACTTGGAAGTCGTCAAGTTGCTTCTCGAGAAGGGGGCCGATATAGCGACTGTAAATAGTGGAGGATGGACACCACTGAATTCAGCATCCGACAACGGGCACTTGGAAGTCGTCAAGCTGCTTCTCGAGAAGGGGGCCGATATAGCGACTGCAAGCAGTGAAGGATGGACACCACTGAATTCAGCATCCAACAACGGGCACTTGGAAGTCGTCAAGTTGCTTCTCGAGAAGGGGGCCGATATAGCGACTGTAAATAGTGGAGGATGGACACCACTGAATTCAGCATCCGACAACGGGCACTTGGAAGTCGTCAAGCTGCTTCTTGAGAAGGGGGCCGATATAGCGACTGCAAGCAACGAAGGATGGACACCACTAAATTCAGCATCCGACAACGGGCACTTGGAAGTCGTCAAGTTGCTTCTCGAGAAGGGGGCCGATATAGCGACTGCAAGCAGTGAAGGATGGACACCACTGAATTCAGCATCCGACAACGGGCACTTGGAAGTCGTCAAGCTGCTTCTCGAGAAGGGGGCCGATATAGCGACTGCAAGCAGTGAAGGATGGACACCACTAAATTCAGCATCCGACAACGGGCACTTGGAAGTCGTCAAGCTGCTTCTCGAGAAGGGGGCTGATATAGCGACTGCAAGCAACGAAGGACGGACACCACTGAATTCAGCATCCGGCAACGGGCACTTGGGAGTCGTCAAGCTGCTTCTCGAGAAGGGGGCCGATATAGCGACTGCAAGCAGTGAAGGATGGACACCACTGAATTCAGCATCCGGCAAAGGGCACTTGGAAGTCGTCAAGTTGCTTCTCGAGAAGGGGGCCGATATAGCGACTGCAAGCAGTGAAGGATGGACACCACTGAATTCAGCATCCGGCAACGGGCACTTGGAAGTCGTCAAGCTGCTTCTCGAGAAGGGGGCCGATATAGCGACTGTAAATAGTGGAGGATGGACACCACTAAATTCAGCATCCGGCAACGGGCAGTTGGAAGTCGTCAAGCTGCTTCTCGAGAGGGGGGCCGATATAGCGACTGCAAGCAACGAAGGATGGACACCACTGCACTCGGCATCCATCAGCGGACACCTGGACGTGGTCAAGCTGCTACTTTCCCGGCACGGAGCTGACCCCAACTTTAAAGATAATGTCAAGCGAACCCCGCTGTCATTGGCTGCTAAGAATGGACATGACGCAATAATCATGGCATTCCTTGCTAAAGAGGTAGACCTGAACCCAAAAGATCATTACGGTATGACGCCGTTATCAATAGCCGTGCGAAATGGCCGTCTCAATGTGGTTAAGATGCTGCTGGATACTGGAGCCGTCAACATCAACTCGAAGGACTTTTTTGGAGAGCCTCCGCTATGGTATGTGAGAATGTTTAATAGTTCTGACATCGCGCAACTGTTGAACGATAATAAGGAGAAGAGATCCATATCGGTGTGCGAGAAGAGCCTACCGCTGGATGCGGGGTTCAGGACTGGTGACGAAACGGGTGACACGACGGGGAATCAGACAGGCGAAACATCACGGTGGTGCGATATTTGCACATTGGACATCCGAAAGGGCTATGTCTATTATGAATGTGAAATCTGTAATAGGGGAAATTTTCATGTTTGTTCGGAGTGTTATGAGATCGGAGGGTATTGCTTGGAGTCTGGCCATGTTTTAGTCCCTGCAGAAGTCAACATGGAGGCTAAATAATGGAGTTAGGTGCAGATTTAACTCGTTTTCTTAGTCTCTCAACAAGTCTCGTGGCCCTCCTCGCCACCCAATTTTAACTTGTTAAGGATGCTGTCGTTAAACTCGCTGGAAGCGCATCGGCCGTTTTGGCACGCTGTACGAGCTGTCAGCTTATTAGCTATTCCTTGTGCGGGCTGATACAGCCAAGAGTCCTGCTGATGTGGTGAAGCCGCCGCAAAGCAGTACCGGATCGTCCCGTTCAGACGTGATAAGGAATTCGTCGGCCGCGAAACGATTAACACCGACCCCCTTGCGAGGATCCTGCCTAGTAGAGACGAACATGACTGCCAGCAGCTCGCCATCGAAGGTCTGGATGGGGTTGGAAAGACACAGATTGCTCTTAAGGCCGCTTTTCGCATCGGCGACACGCACCCAAGCCGCTTGGTCTTTTGAGTCCCCGCTGTATATGCCACCACTTTCAAGAATGCATACCCCAATATCGGTAAGCAACTCAAGGTGCCGGGAATCGACGAAGAGAAAGCAGATATTAAGGCACTTATCAAGGCTGGTTGAGTTAGAAAATCGTATCATCTTGAAGAAATGAGCAGAGAGAGGGCTCTTAAATTATTGCAGAAAAACTTGAAGAGTGATCAGATAAGCGATACAAGAACCAACGAAGAGTTGCTGGAGTTTCTTGCCAGCCTCCCTCTAGAGATACGGCCGGCGTCGGCTTATATGGCCAAGAAGCGGATCTCAGACTGCAATACCTTGGGCTGTGCAAGTCTGGTGACGAGGATATATATGATCGAGTTGTTAGGGAGAGACTTTAAGGACCGACATCGATATAAAAGCATCCAATATCCAGTCGCCACAACTTGGCTAGTTTCATTCCGGCATATCTTAGATTACGACCCACTGGCAACTGACTTTCTTAGATTCATGTACTTCCTAGCTGGGAAGGATATTCGGAAGTCTCTCTTGCCGCCGGCCACGAGCCAGATGTCATGGCCTGGGCCCATGCAGTGTATAACCCACTAGTCTAGATTCCAAGCCTAGTCACCTTAGAATTCCGACATCCTTTTGGATTGAGGGGGTGTTAGCGCAGTTGTAGTGGGTTATGTGCGGTCGCCGTCACACCAGAGAGAAGAACAGACATGGACAATCACAATGGATGACAAGTGCCATATTCCGACACCATGTGCCTGTCATGCCGCCTCCACTTAGCCTGCCGTAGTACGTTTTATAGCTTTGTTCTATCTGGGGATCCTTTTTGGTAAGGTCTTATTGACTTGTGCTTGGGATTGTGGACTATCATTGATGAAATCCATGGCAAGTTCTGTCAACTCATTTGCTGTAAGTAAAAAGAGGGGCAGTATATATTTGTAAGTCAGAGTGTGATGTTTCTTCTGGGAATAGCGTCGTTTTTACGGCGCCAGCCAGCCATAAGTTGTTTCCAATACACCATGACTGTCCCTTCCGCGGGATCGGGATTGTCTTCGACGCCGCCAATACTGAATGCAATGTTCATCATAAATACCTTCAAGCATATGAGGTCATAAGCGCTAGCACCGGGGTGTTCTTAAGCATGTCTAAAATAGAAAAGGTTAGAGAGTACGCCTATGCACGGGGTAAAAATTCTATTCTTACTGATTCCAAAGGTCGATCATACGGCGGTATTCTTTCGATACCTTGTCTGTCAGTCTTTTGTGGACTACAGAGCCGTCTATCCCCTTGATGGAATTTCCGGATCCTTTCTCCTTTCCCCCTGCGAAAGAATTCCTCATCACGCGTCTTGCTCGGTCATCATTGAAACAAGGGCACTGTATTGAGTGAACAGAGTAAAATGAAAGGTAGAAATTGCGGAAGCTGAATAATATTATTATTCATACGCCGCTGTGCCCTTGGGCGCGTCGGACCTTCAAACTATTTACTGTACAGGAAAACCGTGCCCTTACGGGTCGGGTGAAAAACCGGTACCAGCAGTTGAGAAAACACATCAGTGACTGAGCCTGTAAATACAAAAGAAGACCTTCTGACCTTCGATGGTAGGGGGTCTCAACCTGCCGACTCCAGTTCTAGCTTCCTTGCTAGATTGTACATTGGTAATCTTCCCGCATCCATCAGCCAGCTCAGGATCCTTCTTGTTAGCCGTGCAGCTGGGAGATCAATGCCCTGTAAGACAGAGTAAAAATCCCGTCGAGTCCGAATATCTGCTCTCTCCCATCTTCGAGTCAATGGTGGAGCCAAACACCATATGACTAGGTTTTCGACAGTTTCACGGCCTTCACCGCACTCGCAAAAAGTCGGTGATTCCCCCTGTCCAGGCTGCAATTGTTATAGCGGATTCTTGTTGAAGTGGATTAGCTTGCTCTTTTCTGGGCCAAAGACCATTCCTCGAGTGTGTGCCCACCGCAGGCATGTCTTCCAGGCCGCTTTCAGCTGTCTAACGTTTGCCTCTGGCTCTCGGCCAAAGACAAGGAGATTGGTATCGTCTGCAAATCCCACTATTGACAGATGGGGGTGTTCTTCTTTTAACTGCTTGTAGAGAGAAGCAATGTAGAGAATAAAGAGAACTGGAGATAGTGGGGAGCCCTAAGGGACTCCTGCTCGTACTGCTGTTGGGGTAGCTGTTTGGACGTCGAGTTGGCTTCTGCGGCCTGTGTGATCTTGTTGGCCACCACTGACTCTATCACCTTCGCTAGGGTTGGTAGTAAAGCAATAGGGCTATAGCCTCCCGGTGTCTAGTATACTACAGGTGCTTTCCTCATCTTTGGTAGGACCACGGTCTTTGCTCTCTTGAAGCGGTCTGGGAACCACCCTAGCTGCAAGCATCTTGTAGCTAAAATAGCTACCACGATAGCTAGCGGTTTCCCGCATACCTTCAGGAGGCCTGTAGGAAGCAAGTCTTTGCCTGGTGCTTTCCAGGGACTGGCCTTACTTATTGCTTCTGCCACTTCGTCTGCCGTTACTGTTTGGGCCATCTCAAATCCTGGCTCCCACTCGTTCAGAAAGGTCTGGTCTTGAATGTCGGTTAGGTTAGCTGGTGGGTTTGGAAAGAACTCTTTTTGGCTAGAGCCTCTGCCTTCTCGCTGTGTTCTGCGGCTACCGTCTGTCCCGAAGAATCCTTGAACGCTGGCAACCTCGGAGGTTCCGGTGGCTGGAAGCTCTTCAGCCTAGCCCATCTTTCAAGGCTCCACATCTTGTCTGGCTTTTCCGCCTCGCTCGCTTCCTGGACCGCACTCCTCCAGGCTCTCGTTTTGGCTTCATGAATTGTTCTCGAAAGCTCCTTGAGCCTTTCGTTATGTTCTCCCGGTTGTATTCGGTACGGACCTCTCTGGCCAGTCTCTCGGCTCTCCTTGCCTCTCGGTTGGCTTCTTCCACCTCCCGAGTCCACCAGGGAGAACTGTAGCCGCGATTCTCCTTCCGTGGATGGGTGCTTTCCTCCGCGACCCAGGTCAGCCAGTCGACTAAATCGTCAAAGGCCTTGCTAAGGCCCTTTATAGTCTTAATCCTAACTGTTAGGCGGTTTGGCCCCGGATCTGTTAGACCGATGGTCTTGTGGAGCAGCTCTGACTCTGCCTCTACTCTCTTCTTGTTCATCTTCTTCCAGGACCAGCCGGCTATATGAGATATAGGAACAAACACGGGGGACAAAAGGGAAAGAAGAGAACAGTTGTGTGGTAGGTAGTAAGGTGGGACGACCCTCTTTATCTAGCCAGTGTCTGACATACGACGACAAGAGCCCAAAAATGTTCCAAAAACGGGAGAAGAATAGCATTATTACGGAGTTTATTTTCTTGGGCCATGTTCTGGGTCCCGTTTACGTTTTCGTTTGGTCAAGAGGGACGGAAATTGGTCCTTTTCGCATGTAGTCTTATTCTTAACCCCTCGGTCCTACATTTGTGCCTTTGGGGTGCCCCAAAACTAGTGCTGGGAGTCGCGTAAAGTTGTTAAATTTTGAATATGGTGAGTAAAGGTGAGCTCAGGGTGAGTAAAGGTGAACTGAGGGTGAAGAAGGGTGAAGCGAGTCTGAAGCGAGCCTAATTTTGGTCTAACCATTCTTGGACGGGACGAGATTCTTTTTAGAGAGTCACTACCTAGGTATCAACCTGGGTACCTTACATACTTTTTAAACTTCCGTGATATTGATATTTGTTGTTGTTCAAAGACAGCGGTCCTACCAAAGATGGGGAAGACACCTGCAGTATACCAGACACCTGGAGGATACAGGCCTATTGCCTTACTACCAACTCTAGCGAAAGTAATAGAATCAGTGGTAGCCAACAAAATGACACAGATCGCGGAAGCCAACGACTTGATCCCTGACGAGCAGACGGGCAACAGAGCGCATCGGTCGACCAAGCTGGCGGTCTGTTTAGTGGTCGCCCAAGTGCAAGAAGCGTGGAGACAGAAAGCTACTGCCTCGCTACTACATAGTAGGCATTTCAGGAGCCTTCGACACTGTCAACCACATCCGCCTACTAGTCACTCTCCACGAGATTGAAATTTCCGCGGTGGCTGGTCCTTTGGGTAAAGGGCTGGCTGACCGGCCGGGAAGCTATCCTCTACTTCGACGGCCAAACAGCTGCCCCGACAGCGGTACGAGCAGGAGTCCCTCAAGGCTCCCCACTCTCTCCAGTCCTCTTTATCCTCTACATCGCCTCTCTCTACAGACAACTAAATCAGCAAGACACCCGAGGAATGACCTTCAGCCCAAAAAAGAGCGAGCTGATTCACTTCAATAAGGGACGGAAGCGGTGGACTGACCAGCTAAATCTCGACCAGCCAGGAAGAACAGGAACCAGCCCAGTAAAGCCAACAACCTCGTCTAGATTTTTAGGAGTCTGGCTGGATTGGAAACTAAACTGGAAGGCTCACCTTGGAGCGGTAGAACGAAAGCTGAGAACCCAGAGCCTTGCGCTGACAAAAATCGCAGCTAAGACATGGGGACTAGGATTAACCAAAGCACGGGAAGTGTACTCCAAGTGCATTCGGTCAGCGATAGCCTACGGTGCATCGTCGTTCCACAACCCTACCTGAAGGGGAGGCGAGCCAGCGACAAGAGGAATTACTGGAGCACTCATAAAGTCCCAGAACAGAAGCCTACGAACAGTAGCAGGAGCCTTCAAGTCAACGTCAATTCGCAACCTAGAAACCAAGACGTGGGTACCGCCGCTAGATCTGTACTTGAACAAACGGCTAGCAGACTTTTAAGCCCGGTTCCAACAGGCCACCCTTGCCGATTGCCAAGCGGGAACGAAGGCCCCAGAGAGCATCATTCACGAGGCCTGCACCAAACTACACCAGAGGTTCACGCCCAGGAGAGACAAAAGAGGCCGACCACAAACCGCCGGGCCACAGAGGCCAACAAAGGTAGAAAGGCCGCCATAACGATCGCAGCCTGGACCGAGGGAACCACCGACACGGACAGGCTAGTATAGAAGGCATAGAGGGAAAGGTGGTTAAGAGAACGGAACGGCCGGGCAACGACGAGGCCAGCGGATGATCTAGACCATCAGAAAGAGACCATCTTCACAGACAAAACACTCAAGAGACATGAAGGCCTCAACAAGGCGCAAAGATCACTATTGGTCCAAATTCGAACTGGTGCTATTGGGCTCCGGGACTTTCTGTTCAAACGGGGTGTTCCGGGGATTGCAACACCATTTTGCGAGTGCTGTGAAGGTCGTGAGACTGTCAAACACCTAGTCATATGATGTTTGGCCTCACCTTTGACACGAAGATGGGAGAGAGCAGAACTTCGGACTCGACGGGATTTCTACTCTGTCTTACAAGGCATTGATCCTCCAGCTGTGCGGCTAATGAGAAGGGTCCTGAGCTGGCTGATGGACATGGGAAGATTACCAATGTACAATCCAGCAAGAAAGCTAGAACTGGAGTCGGCGGTTTGAGACCCTTCCCATCGAAGGCCAGGAGGTCTTCTCTTTTTGTATTTAAGGCTCAGCACTGTCGTATTTCCTTAAGTGTCGGTGCCGGTTTTTTTCACCTGGCCCGCAAGGGCACGGTTTTCCTGTACAGTAAATAGTTTGAGGGCCCGGCATGCCTAAGGGCACAACGGCGTATGAATAATAATAAGAATAATAATAATAATAATATTTCTGCCTATGCTATCAGTATCATTGGTCTAGGCGAGGTACCATAACTGAATCATGGCGTTCGGTCTTACATTCTCGATGGATGACCGGGTGGCTTACTTCCAGGGATGGAAGCTGGGTTAAGCTGTATGATTTTGAAACTGAGTCCATACAAGACACGTTGGAGAAATCCCTCGATCGGGTCATGATTGATGGGGCTTGGATCGTGCAAGGTGGAGACAAATTGCTTTGGCTGCCGCTCAAGTATCGGCCGTCGTGTGCGACTGGGTTTGGCGTGAAGATTGCAATTGGGGGATTGTCCGGGCAGGTCTTGATTTTGGGGATTGATGAGAATGGTTCGATTGTGTATTAAGTAGGTGTTTGGAAAAAACGCTATCACGGGGGCTCAGGAGGTGGCTTGCCTTGTTATTTCCTTCTTTACACTCCTCTTCACCTGGACAGCCATCTCCACCCAACAGCCAGTCAACCCGACTACGCTTGACACCAACGGAGTCGAGTTCGTTCACGAGCACAAGACAGCACTGCCAACCAGGGAAAATCCCTTAACGACTTCTCCCCAAGATCTAAGGACACGGCTACATCCTGACCCCCTTTTTCCGCGCCCTACCCCAAAACTTCTCAACCAACCCTCTCATGGCTTCTTTAACGCAGCCAAAGTATCGCCGCTGCGACAGAAAGCCGGCTACCCAGGCCATGCCGGTGGTATTTTCTCGTATCAGCAGAGTCGATACCATTTCGTCAAGGCCCGAGACTCGTATTTTATACTAGAAATTGAATCTCACCGATTGCTAAGAGTCCTTTTGATCGACGAAAGCCGTGATTAGAGCGTTAAGGGAGTCCGGCTCAAGGGCCGGCCGGAGCCGGTGTCGGTGTTCTCAACATGCAATAAATAGCCGGCGCAGTTGACCTACCCAGCTGGGTCTTATGCTGTTGGCTATGAATCCATAACGGCGAGTGCACCGAATGACGATACGGGTAGCTCGGCAGACCACCCAAAGTCTCGCTAAGTGACAATGACGCATGATTTTGACCCGCTTAAGCGATCAGTGGCAGGCTCAATGGAACCTCGATTAAACTCAAACCGGGCACCGACTGGTTCGAGGACACCAGCTTTCTCCACACGATGAATTGAATACGAGATCGTGTCCACTGATCATCACGCTGTGCTCTTTGGAGCGAGTCTGCAGTTTTTTTAAATGATGCAGCTCAGTCCCTGTGCTCACTCAGTCCCATCAACTCAACCAGAAAACATCAACTCGACCGAAAAGCATCATCACACTTGTTCAAGAACCCTAGACCACCGTCAAAATGAAACTCTCGCTCCTTGCACTTGTGACTGTTGCCTCCGCCACCGCCATCGGAGAACGCGATATTGTCTTTGAAGCCCGCAACTTCACAGCCAGCTGTGTCCCCCACAGCGTCATGTGCTTGTGAGCCATCCCAAAATACCGCCCCTTCGGCTAACTCAACTGACATCATACCAGCTACTCCCTAAACGCATTCCAACCCGGCACCATGGATACCCTCGGCTACAACTGCACCGCTTCCGATGTCGGACCAAACCGCGGTGTTCTCCCAGAGATCAAGGGCGGCACTTGCCTTCCGTCTTCGCGGACTTTCGACGTTGTCCACACCGAGGGAGGCATGAACGTGACGATCAGCGTTCAGGTGTCTCGTCTAAGCTATACCAGGGGGAGGCATTTTATTCCGAATGATCAGATCCAGATCATCCCGGGTGTTACGCCCACAGGCGATTACACGGCTTATGTTGGGCCGAAGGATTTCTCTCTTGAGCGGATATGGGATTGAGGAAATGTTGAGTTGCACGGATGTGGAGATAATTGTAACGGATGGATGAGATGAACTTACTAGCAGTGATATACGTACCAGCACAATCCAGCCGGCAACGAGGATTACCAGATCCCAGCGTAATAGGCCGAATTGTCGTACGACGAAAACTTCCTAGCCATGCCAGAGAATGCCACCAGCTTATCCGTCTCTTTGGTCAGAGACCGGAGCGTATAGTCCAAAACTAGAGCGTTCCAGCTCTCATACCTCTGCTCGGGGCTACAAGACCGCCAGGTCTCGAGCGAGGTTGGAAACCCCGCCGTAATGCCACTAATCATCGTTTCTACGGCCGTGATAAGCGGACGGTGCATCTTCGAAGGAGTTCAGCCCCGATATCATGCAGCCATCGGGCAAATGACCACGGCAATGTGGCTGCCACTGCATGTTATAAGGGTGAGGCAGCGTCTCTCGCGGATCATAACTTAAAACAGGTGGATTTGAATATGACACTCTCGAAAATCATCAATACAACTGCAAACGGTAGCCATACGAGTGCAAGTGTGATACCGACCAACGAGACAACTCAGACAACGTGACAGGGCAGAGTCAAGATGACATCAACGAATTACAAAAATGCAAACTCGACAATCGCACATCAGGGTTACAATAGCGGGTTATTGCATCTCCAGTTTGCTCCGTACGCCATAATTTTGTCAACGTTGAATGCATTAACCACCTTTTTTTCTTGTATAGTACTGTGATCCAAAACGTTCACAATGGTAAATCACTACTTCTTGCTAGTTCTTGGTATCCTATTTCTCTATCACTATCAAAATGTGCTAACTCGCCTCTTGATGAAGAATATCTGAAGAGTAACTTTCTCCCGATCGTAGACGAGGCGGCCTTCGACGAAATGGATGACCCAGGCCGCTAAGGATCATGTTTCTCAATATTGGAGGGATGGAATTTATTTCGCCCGGAGGCAATAAGCCTAAAGGGCCTATGCACGCTAACTACATTTGGTTCATCCAATTCTGCCATTGTCTCGTCCAAACCCTCTACTTTTTCACCTTCAGACCACCCGACGCCTCTCGTCGTATTATTAGCAGATCGCCTAGGAGTTTATATTCTGCAAGTGTTCAGCGTCTTATCTTCAGCAGCTAAAGCAGGATCTGCTGGTTGAGGCTACGTGGGCCCCTTGGTCAATTTCTCTTACTGCAAATGTATCTATTCTCTGTGCGTCCAAATCCAGTCTTCCCGTTGACATGGCATGCTTGATCGTTGCCCGAACTGCCTTGATGTCTGGCGACCATCTCTTGGGGTCCGGTGTCGCTTTTCCTCCCAGATAGAACGAGAGACTCCCCCGTCTTATTGTTGTACATTGCAGCATACCTTTCCGTAGAGCCGTCCACCTTACGCATCGTAGCAGAAAGTGATCCACTGTTTCCTTCGCGTGACCGCAATCGCATAGGTCGGATTCAGCAGCCCCGATTTTATATAGAAATCGTTCAATCTCGCCATACCTGTCCGGAGTTGTGCCAGTACACAGGCCTCTTTTCGCTTCAGCTTGTCGTACAGGTCGTGCGTGTGTCTGCCCGGGAGCGCCACATCAATGATCTTTGAGAGCTTGCCCACCCCTTCCAGGAGCCTTGTCTGCTGTTGCTTGGTCTTTGCTAGTCTAATGGCAGTTGACTTGGCCTGCTGTACGTGGAGGTATGGTGCATGCCCCTCGCTTCGTTGCCCTTTGTGCCCTGTCGGCATGACTTTGGCTGCGTGGTTCAGTAATGCTCCCACTCGGGTCACACCCCTATAGCGTTGGATTCACACCCTCCCATATCCAGGGCCCAGGTTTTGTTCCCTGCTGAGGCACACACTATTGATATGCGATGCAGCGACCCCCGTAACACTAACCGTACCTCCCCACCATAGGTACTCTGTGAGGTACCTATTCTCTCTACGGAGTATCTCGACCGCTGGCGCGGAAGTGGGCACTCCGAGGTCCCCAGGAAGAGCCTCTCTGGTACTGGGCGAGACCGCCTTCACCTCTTGATCATCTGGATTCAATGACAGGACCAGAAGAAGCATCCCAGACTTCTTAGGCACGTCCGTTGAGATCCCCCGGCCAAGCTGGCTCGGTCCTCATTGACTGCGCTTCAGTCCGTTGGAATTGTTATTTGTATAAACCCACACATAATCATCGCACCAAGACGAAGGAGAGCCTCGTCATCATGGCAACCACAACTGCGCGGACAGGCGTACGGTTCCGGTCATACGCAGCCAAAAGGCCCACCTTCGCGAACGACGCTGTAGATGAACTCGCCCCTGACGAGGTCACGCTATCATCGCACCGCGTCCCGACCTTGGCTGCGGGCACTTACAGGGTGAAAATTGAGCAGGGCATCGCGGCACCAGATGGCAAGACCGACACGCTTTCAACGGAACAGCAGTTTGTTGTCCAGGCGCCTCAGCTGCGACTTGACCCCAATGTCGATGTCCACTCCGTCTTTCCAGCTCCCGGTCACCAAGCTCCAGCCAAGACCTTTGCCGCACATCGTCTTCAACGACCCGGAGTTGCCATTGGAGCGCTCCATCTCCAACACATCTCTCGACTCCTTCAACCGCATCCCTTGGACAGCCGTCTTGACTTTTGCCGAGGAGGAGCTGCATCTCCCTCCTGAAGATCTCACAAAGTGGCAGGGTGACAACTGACAAGCCTCGGCAGAGTCCCACACTGGCCGTGAGCATGAAGACAGGCAGCCTCAAGCTGCAGGGCGATCCGGCAACGGCGATGTCGCCCATCCCAGGGATAGAGCCCAGCTTCAAGGACAGAGAAATGGTTGAGTGTCTTGTCCTCAGGACGGACCTTTTTAAGCGACTGTTCGGCTCGTATCCGGCCGGTGCAAAAGAGTCGACCTGGAATGGGATGTCTGATCTGGGCGCCTTTTCCTACTTGGCTCATGTGAGGGGTGTGCATCCCCATGCCATGGCATCGACATCTCCTGGTGATACCGAGCTCCAGTTGCCTGTTGTCATTGGCCATAGAGTGGCGCCATTTAGCTTGCAGCGGCCAACCATGATGATATCACACGTTGTGTCGCTGGAAGGGGTCGAGAATCTGACCTGGTCGGGTGGAGGCCCCAAGTATGTCGGCTTGGTGAGCCTCCATTCATGGTCCTGGATAGCACTGCCTCCTGACCATCTGGATTTTGCCGACGTCATGGGCAATCTTTCCCGTTCCGTCTAACCTCTCCGGATGGAGGACACGTTGTTAAATTCTTCCGCACCCGCACCTGCCGCAAAGCAGAGCGCACCCGATGAGAACGCATCGTGGCTTCTTGCGCGTCTTAGGGACGGCTACTTGCTGAAGCCGCACACTTCCCTCTCCGGTTCTCTCTCTACTGTGCTCTTTCGGGGACCCTTGACTCCCACTCTCCCAGTGTTAACGGCGGCATCCGTCAAGGCATGGTCCAGCGCAGGCAACGACTTGGACGTCCAAGACTGCAGGACAGGCCTTATCGATGCATCATACCGTGCGGCGTGGCAACTCGGCCGCCTGCTTGCCTTGGCGGATGCAGCGTTTAATGTTAGCCTGCTACGACTGCGTGGGCGAATCCACACCGAGACCAGCCGGCAGGTTCGCCAGGAAAGTGACCCAGTTTCGCATGACTGGGCCAATGTCTTGGGCTGGATTATGGATCTCCTGTTCACCGGCAAGATCCCTCTCTACTGTCAGGTCAGTACGATTGTGCGCCCGTCGCTGGACCCAAGCGCATGAGGAAGAACCTGTTTTTTTCTGATCGAGAGCTCCTTACAGATCCCTGATCTTGAAAGCCTTCCGCGTGAAAGCTTCTGCACATTCTTCGTCAACCCCGTCTGGATGGAATGTGCTGTGGACGGGGCACTCAGTCTAGCGTCGCATTTCTAGCATGCTGACGCCGCCGTGAAAAGGGAGTTGAAGGCAGCCATCAATGAGTATCTGCGAACGCCGCAGAACGCCCTGAACGACAAGGCGCCGAGGCTGCCCAGATGGGGCTTTTTGATCCGCAGCATCGCCATCTCGTCTTTTCCAGACCTTCGTATCGAGGCGCCGCTCAGACGGGAGGCCAACTCGGGGCGAGTCCGAGATTCTCCTCCTGCGGCGCATCGCCGAGGCCGTCATCTTGTGTTTCACTGACCGGATCCCGGGCGAAACCTCCTTCACGAAGCTTCTACTATCCCAACCCGGGCACCAGCAAGGCTTCGCGCTTGATTACTGGGTGGACGAGTCCCATTTGAAGATGACACTGAGGGCTCTGCCCAAAACGCCTGGTGGCAATACTGTCGAAATCTCCAAGCTCTGGAACCGCGCGCCCAAGACCGGAGAGCCTCTCCCCGTATTTGACTGGAAAACCCGCACCTTGATTCTGGTTGAGTTTGCCAAACAATGTGTCGATTCGCTGAGGAAACCTGGCTACTTCGAGTGGGACAAGGAGAAAGGGGATTCCAAGCTCGATTCTTGGCTCCCAGTTGGCCAGCGCGGCGTTCCGACTCGGTATCGGCTCAAACCCGGACGATGGGCTGCAGAAGGTTCTTGCTGATCCTGCGCGGAACCCATGGCAGACCAAGGATGGGGCCAGTCAGAGATACGTGCCAAGTACCATCTCAGCTCCTGCCCGCACCTCGTCCAAACAGCCGACGGCTTCTGCTCCTCAGACAACGACCACGGAAAGTCTCTCGCATGTTGCATTGCCTGTTGGACATCGTCCTCCGGCAAAGGAGGCGTGGGGTTCTTCATCTATGCCTACCGACCCAAACGGTGAAGGATCTACCCAGTTTCGAATATGGGCCATATTATGATCGAAAGGAGATCAACTATGGTGGTACCTCGAAGCAGTACACCCAATACTTCAAATCGACCGTTGATTGCTTCCCTCTGCACCTCGGCCCGGGCAGTGAGATACTGCTACAACCGTACATCGACGTACCGATGGATGTCGTCTTCATCGCTACCGGACACACTAGCAGCCATAGATATTCATTCAACGTTAACTGGATTGAGTGGCTGATCCCAGTGCACGTTCCGGCCTCCGCGCCATTAGATAAATTGCTGGAACCAAACCCCGTCGAGCAGCCATCGCTCTTCAGCATTGGTGGCACCCTTGACCATCCCAGTTTGCCATCCGTCGAGCCCATCAACATCTGGGTGCCGGTGGCTTTATGATACGAGATTGGTCCACGGCACGCTTCTAGACTTTCCCGAGACCAAATACGACCACATAACTGTCCCCAAGCCCAATGCCAACAATTTGCACGCCCTGCTGATTTGTGCAGGCCCGGCCGAGGGACAACCCTGGGCGGGAGGAGGAAAATCCAAATAAGCATATTGACCCCAGTTTCCTTCTAAAGGGTGCACGCTGGCATGTCCCCGACGCCGCCAGTAGCGACCACGCCATCTCCATGCAGTTCCGGGTTTTATTTCGCAACATGCACCACTCTGCCGTGACCAAGTCTGTAGCCATGGATCGCACCGTCCGAGTCGTGGCACGTAAGTGACGCAAAGTGCCGACGTCTGAGAAGTGTGTCGCCTTGCCAGCGAGGGAAATGTCCTGCGCCCATGCGGGTTTGGTAGAGCATCACGAGGGCGTCAGCTGGCGAGCCGAGCTCGATCTGGTGGCCCAGTGGGGTTGATGACACTATCTCAGGGTGCGAACCGAAGCAGCCCTTGTTTGCTTTCTCACAGCTGTACCTTCGATATTGCTCTATTAAGTGTATAAGTGGACGTTCCTGAAAGTAGTCCTGCATGCTCATCAAGTTCGCAACCTCACCGGAGAGTCAGAGAACGGTCCTCGAAAGTGATATTGTTTCGTGGGTTGAGACTCGTGATATGAAATGGTCGAGGCCTTAAATGCCAATAGATTCCACCTCTCTTTGTCTCATTAGAATATATTCAGGCGTCCTGCATACCATGTTCATCGTTTTAATATGAACTCTATGATTTCTGCTCATAAATCACTGACATCGAGTGTAATTACTCTGTGGTTCTATTCACTTGTCTTACTCCAATTCAAGCATAGCAAGGTTAAAATCCCATATAAACTTCCGGTGTGTGGCTTCCATCTTCTTGTTCTCACTTATCAACAGATTTTAGATTCTTTTCCGGGAAGAATGGGTTACAAGATACTCGATTCTGCCCTCCTCGTCCCTCATGAAACCTGATGCATGCACGGACCCGAGCACACGCGAGGTTACTTTCGGTGTACGCGACGGCAATGGGATTGGCTTGTCCACGTTGCAGCTGTGATTCGACCGGCTTGGGCCGCTGATCCTTCCGTTCCTTTGCATTAGTTCCAGGACTCACTCAGCCCGCAGTGTTCGACATCAGCTCTCTTTCCCCTCAACTTCAATCTTCTTCGACACAATAACAACCTATATCTAGACTTCCCCACGGCGCTCGTACAAGTCGGCGGTCGCTGTCTCCTACTGCTCCGAATCCTTCCATCAGCATTTCTCTTTTCACCTTGGTCATCGTACGATATCACTCGCGCCGACAGAAACAATCCGCAACACGTCCATCACCCGTCGTCTATTGAAACCAAAAAGCCACCAACGTCATAATGGCAAGCGTCCTCCCGGCTGCCGCGACCGGCGTCGTCGCCGCCATCCACACCTACATCATGTACCTCGAGATGTATCTCTGGACGAAGCCGACGGGCCGCAAGACGTTCGGCCTGACCGCAGAGTATGCCGAGCAGACCAAGGCGCTGGCGCAGAGCCAGGGACTGTACAACGGATTCCTCGCGGCCGGACTCACTTGGGGCGTGCTCCACCCCGTCCCCGAGTTTGCTTCCCAGCTGCGTCTGTTCTTTCTGGGATGCGTCGTCGTCGCGGGGGTGTTTGGCGCCGCCACCGCCAATAAGCGCATCTTGTATGTGCAAGCGTTGCCAGCTGCTGCGGCTGGTTTGGTGGTTTACTTGCTCTAAAGTTCCAGGGATGGTGGCATTGATGGAATTATGGGTTGCCCGGTAATAGTTGGAAGGACTGATTATGGGTTTATTTGAGGAGGTGATTATTTATGACGATGGAGTTTTGATGTTGCCATCCTTTTATCAAGGGTTGGAAATTATAGACGAGATTCTATGGCTGCGGAGTACAAACAGATCTGACTATCTTATCTGAAACCATCGAGATACCCGGATGCGATTGAAGGTGCTGGCAGTCGGGGTGGATATAGGTGTATTTGGCACCAAGACGATCAAGGGAAGCAAAATGAGGTGTCTGTGAAGTTCAAGTGGTCATCTCTACGCGGAAACAAGTGCTGCCAACAAAACATGAGATGTCTGGACTTAGATATCATGCTAACATGTTTTAGCATCCGGATTAGGTGATGGTGCACCTTGAATATGTGCAGGGTAGAGCTGTTCTACACCATTCCACGGTAAATAGTAGCCATCGGGTACTTCACAAGGGCCCTAGCTCGTAACTTTTCAAGGCACCTGGTAGCCCTCCTGGAAATGCTTATTTAAGCAGCAAAGATTCCTGGTAAATGCCGTCTCAAGCCCTAGCAGCAGATTGCAAAAAGCGTCACAAACAAGAAATCCTACAGTGTTCTCTAAGTACCCGATGGCTACTACTTATTTACGATGGAATGGTGTAGAACCGTCCTGCCCACTGTCACCTACATCTGTTCCCTCAGCTAATCCAAACGCGAGAGGAGGCCCTTAGACAAATAATTAAATAGATATTCACCACGTGAAAGAAGCGGCATCCCTACTGTGTGACTCCCTACATGTACCATGGTATCTATCGGGCGTACTGATCCGACTATGGACACAGAGTATGGCAAGCACGATGAATCTCAGCATGTCAGTCTCAGGCCACATTGCACATGATTTATATGTAATTTGAATGCAGTGCAATGGTGCAAGCATTACACAATCACGCATTTGGTCCACGGTTCAAGTTGTCTTGGTAAGCTAATTTGTCTTCTCATGTCTTGTCTCTAGGCTTCAGTGTCAGACATGAATAAAGCTCGTAAGCTTGCCTCTTTCATCAGATTGCATTATGTCGTCCGTTCTAAGCTGCTGAACACCTTGGATCGAACGTGACATTAGATGCAGGAACCATGTCAGTTCTCTTATCAATCCCACAGTCTCAGATCCACAAACTCTAAGCGACAGACAAGCTCCATCACGAACACATCCACGAAGACGACAATGTAGCATCGCACGTGTTCTGTACCTGGCTGCACGATATGATATTGGCGCGTTTGACATGTACCACCGAAGCTTAAACCAAGTCAGTTGGAGCTCGCCACTCGCCGGTAGCACCAATCGAGCGTAATCGGCCCTCGCCGCCGGACAATTACAAGATATCGATTCAACGAGCACGTTTTAGGCAGGACATGTTCTCTCGGCCGGACTCGCCTAGGTAGGAAGGTAAGAGTAATCTCTTGGCGTTGATAAATACCCATGGCGCCGATCCTTTTGCCCCGGCCCTTACCAACCAACCCCTTTTCTCGCACACGAGCCACACTCGGTACCTCATGTTAGTGACTGGAGCAACCTCCAAATTGACACGGCGGGCATCAAAGACTCCCATTTAGGAAATGAGAGATTATTATTAAAAATATGGGTCTGAAGGGAATTTTCATATCAGGCCTGTCGAACTCAAAACCCAGACTTTCAGGTCCTGCTCCCGAGTCGCTCGATCCAGACCCGTTTTCATAGCGGTGTCCGCGCAAGGGTTCGGACCGAGCGCTAACAGTCGAGACAGGCAGGAATCTAACTTCACCTTCATGTCATCCAATCACTCAGCATGCCGCACCACGTGAAGCTGATGCAACGGCCTGCACTGCAACCTCACCACTGGGGTAGTACGGATCTGCAATAACGGGGTCCAGATTATCTAGTAATCGTGCTCAGATAATAAATAACTGGTGGTCCCAGGTTTTTTGTGTGAGGGGGGCCATATTACGTCTGAATGTCTCGGTCGTCGTGCGGAGCGCGTCGCTGATCATTCCTCTGTCACCGACGACGCCCCGCTCCCCCGCCACAACAATCGCACACCGACGACGACGGTGACAATGGCATCCGTTCGGAACCTCGTCCTCTCCGCCGCCGGCTGTTTGGCCGTACTGGCATCAGCAGCAACAGCAGACGGCGAGGACCATCTCATCAGCAAGCGGCAGCTCTCCAAGCGCTTCATCGACGCCGACGGCAACTACAACATCTCCTTCTACCACATCAACGACGTGCACGCGCACCTGGACCAGTTCTCGTCGTCGGGGACCGACTGCACCCGGCCCGAGCGGGGCTGCTTCGGCGGGTATGCGCGCGTGCGGACCGTCGTCGAGGAGACGCGGCCCTCGCACGCGGACTCGCTCTTCCTCAACGTCGGCGACGAGTTCCAGGGCACCATGTTCTTCTCCTTCTACGGCGGCGAGAAGATCGCCGAGACGCTCAACCAGATGGGTTTTGATGGTATGACGCTGGGCAACCACGAGTTCGATAAGGGCGACGAGCACCTCGGCCAGTTCCTCGAGAATTTGACGTTTCCCATCATCAGCGCCAACGTCTTCTCCGACAATGAGAAGCTCAACCGCACCATCAAGCCGTTCCACATCTACGACGAGTACGAGCTGGCCGTGATCGGCGTGACTACCGACACCACGCCGAGCATCTCGTCGCCGGGCAAGGGCACCATCTTCACCGACCACGTCAAGGCGGTGCAGGACACGGTCGACTTTATCCGGGCGACTACCAACATTAAGCGGATTGCGGCCATCACGCATATTGGGTACGACGAGGACCAGCGGCTCGCGAAGGAGACGACCGGTTTGTATCTCATCATGGGCGGGCACAGCCACACCCCGCTGGGCGACTTTGCTGGTGCAGAGGGCCCGTACCCGACCATTGTGAACAACAAGGACGGAGACGAGGTGTTTATCGTGACTGCGTACCGCTGGGGCGAGTATCTGGGGTATATCGACGTGACGTACGACGCCGACGGCAAGGTCCTCGAGTACCACGGCGCGCCGATCCATCTCACCAACACGACCGAGCAGGAGCCGGAACTGCAGGCGCAGATCAACGAGTGGCGGAAGCCGTTTGAGGAGTTTTCCAAGCAGGAGATCGGCGTCAGCAACGTGATTCTGGACCAGTCGACGTGCCAGACCAAGGAGTGCACGCTGGGCGATTTCATTTGCGAGTGAGTGTTATTCCATTCCCCTGCGTAATAAAATCGAAGTCCAACTGACTTTTGGGGGGAATCAGTGCTATGCTGGAGTACCGACTCAATGGCAGCACGCCAGAAAACGCCCCGGCGTTTGCGATGACCAACGCGGGCGGCATCCGCGCGACCATCGACGAGGGCCCCATCACGCGCGGCGAGGTCCTCACCTCGTTTCCCTTTGGTAATGCCGTCGTCGAGGTCACGCTCACGGGCCAGCAGATCTGGGACGCGTTCGAGGGCATCGTGGCGCGCGTGAACAAGGCCAACGGCAAGGCGGTGACCTCGTTCCTGCAGGTCAGCCGCGGGATCAAGGTCAAGTGGACGCCCACCGACGCCGCGGCGAACCCGAGCATCGGCAAGCTTGTCTCCATAACGATTGGCGACGCGCCGATCGACTTGACAAAGTCGTACAAGGTTGTGACGATCGATTTCCTCGCCGGGGGAGGCGATAACTTTTTCAGTCCGCCGCTGACGGGGTTTGCGGTCCTCGACACGTTGGATGAGGTGCTCGTTAACTATGTCGTCGCGCAGAGCCCAGTGGATATTGCGCTTGATGGAAGGTTGTCGCCTGCGAGCAAGTGTAAGAGCCGGAGGAAGAGGGCGGTCAAGACGGTTGAAATGACGGGTCAATAGACAGCAATTGACAAACCTTGCTTTTCATAAACCTGTGCTGTTGGGTTGATATACAGCAAAAAGTAATACACCGCCCAAATTACTGCCTAGCTTCGAGTACATAATAAGATAATAATCATAACCTGCTTATTACATTCCATGCACAAACAAACAAATCCCGAATCTTGACCGAGGTGTTGCCTTGTGGTAGGTATTAGTTGAGAGGCGGCGGTAGTGTTCCATGCTGCGACGTCTTGGGATTGCGGATTTGTTTGGGGGATGATGTTATGTCCTGTGAATGATGTTGTTTCATCCGCAGTAGTTGCCGTCGGAATATGCCGTACAGTACAAGTGCAAAGTGGCTGACTGCGCCCCTGACTAGGTAAGCTAGGTAGGTACCTAAGCTACCTACGTTTGGGACGAAGAGTGCTCAGCTGGTGGTTGTGCAATGCAGTGCCGACGACTGTTATATAAGCCTCGTTATCCAGGTGTGTGTCCTCTGCAGTAAGGACATTGGTAGGATGACCAGACTCCGGTCGTCGAAGAATAGCAGCAGTGTACTTACTGGGCGGGCCGTCAAGTTTGTCGTGAGTGCCTTGGCTGAACCTAGCTGCAGGGAGGACGCAGCAAATGATTTACCCCCTAGCAGAAAAGGTGCTTCACAATTTGGGGAAGCCCAACATATCAATGGCCTATCACCGGGCAGTGATGATGGTTAGGCGCTTTCAGATGATGCGGCGACGTGAACTAGCGGGAAATCCCTTATCTCTGTGGCGTTCCAACAGAGGCTGTCATAATGTAATTGGGGTTCATAGGCCGTTTATAAGGAGAAAGCACCCTCACTGGGAGTTATGGCAGACTCCCTTTCGTACTCCATGATGCTGCACTTATGATGTGAGACAATGACGAGCTTTGCGCCCACGTCCATCAAAGGTGCTCTACCAGATTCAACGACCCATTCCACGGATTCGGCATCCGGTGAATTGCCAGCAGCATCGTCCCGTGATTCGACCAAGAACCATGACCCGTTCTGGCTAAGCTTTTGGAAGTGGGAGCTCGCGGCGCTATTTCTGGCGTGCGGTCTCCTGGTCGCCATCGGAATTATCCTTGCGGTTTATACCGGACAGCCAACGCCGCGATGGCCGCTCGGCGTCAATATCAATTCGCTGGTGGCTATCTTGACGACAATGTTGAGAGCATTGCTGATGGTATTTGTTGCGGAAGGTGACTACTATGTCTGAGAGACTTCTCATGGACTCAAGACTGACATTTGACATGTGTTTTCTAGTCATCTCACAGCTGAAGTGGGGGTGGTTCAACCAGCCTCAACGACTTCGCGACTTACATCGCTACGACTCGGCGAGCCGGGGTGTCTGGGGTTCGGTTCTCATCATCTTTCGGAAGTCAAAACTGTAAGCGGAAGGACCGATGTTGCAAATTTGGATTTTCACTTATATGTCCACTACATGTAGTAATACGAACATGGTTCTCACGATGCTCTGTGCGGTTGTCACAATCATCTCTCTGGGAATCGGCCCCATGGCGCAGCAGGCCATCAACTCCACCACCTGTAGTTTTATCGTCGACGGGGTTCACCCTACCGTCCAGATTGCGAGAACTGTTGATGCAGGATATATCCAGACAACCAGCATCGACCCCTCGCCAGAGGAGGCATTTGACCTGAATCCAGGCCTCAAGGCGAAAATCCTGAATGCCTTGATGGACAAGGGGAACGCAACGGCCCCAACGACCTGCCCCACGGGAAACTGTACCTTTGCAGACCCGATGTACTCATCGCTGGCTTTCTGTCATAAGTTTGAGGACATCTTCTCTCAAGTCAAACCCAACTGCGGGCCAGAGTGGGCGAAATTCGACGATGCCGAGTTGGACAATTCCCACGGATGATTGGTCCGAGGAGCTGGGACTGCTAAACTCCGAAACCACTTCCTTTTCTATCTTCGACAGGGGTGTTCTCAACATCACGACGTTTAATGGTGTGCCAAAACTCATCATGATATCCTCACCGGACATACCAAGACAATACAAGTCATCTTCCGACTTCTTTGCTCTTGTGCCCGCTCATGAAGGATTGATCTGTCCCGGAAACGAGTCATCGGCAAAGCGGTTCCAGCACGATCCTAGTAAGAACACGTCGCAATACACCATCGTCGCTGCACAATGCTGGTTGTATCCCTGTGTTCGGCGATACGAAGCAAACATGCGCAACACGCTGTTACAAGAGAACACCACCTCCACCACATGTCAGTATGGGAATGTCGCGGTTAGCAAGTACCAACAAATTCGGCTAAAGGAACGGTCGCCTCGCACTTTCCTGCCCATTACTCCCTGCACCCTCGACGGGCTAACCTTCGACCTCCACAACATGTCCCTGGTTGCGGAGAGTGCTCACCGCACATTCGTAAATGCCACCGTTGGGGAAGACACATTCTTAGTCCCGGGGGAGTGTGCTGTTAGGCCGAGCGAGAAACTACAGTGGGGTCTTGAAGCATTTCTGCAGGAATCCCTGGACGGAGACGGTACACAGCCGTCTCGGATCAATACGGTAACTTCTAATCAGAATCCAGACAACGGTGTCTCTTTCACTGGTATAAGTCGTTACTCGTCCGTGGTGACCAACCGTTGGTGGCTTTCTGCCCTTTTCAACGACTGGGAATCGAGCTTCGATCACGTCGATAGAGACTTTGAGCGAATTGCCCTGGAGACTACGGAATTCATACGGAATAACCCTGGAGACTACGGAATTCATACGGAATAACCCTGGATATGACCAATATCTGGTCCCGGAGGAGGCTCGAGGCACCACCTTAGCCCCATCTCCGCACTTCGTCACGGGCGTCATGACTACCACGACGGTTTGCGTCCTCGTTGACTGGAGATGGCTCTCCTTCCATGCCGCGCTGCTTGTCCTCGCAGTTGTCCCCTTCGCGGTGATGGCTGTGCAGCAGGCACTACTATCCCGGAGGGAGGGCAGATTACCACAGTGGAAGTCATCATTGCTGCCGCTGCTGTTTCATGGGCTGGGCAATAATTTTCCTCAGTCAGACAAGTCTGTCTTTGCGGATGGCAAGCCACTTCAGCCCAGGGAGATGGAGGACATCGCAAAGAACACCATCGTTCGGTTCCGTTCTTTTGACGATGGGGGTTTCAAGCTAGCTGTGGTGAACATAGAGGCCGATGTTGAGGAAAGCTTGCTGGGTGCAGGTCATGATGTCGCAGTCTAGGATTAACGGAGATGGTCCGGATGAAAAAAAAAAAAAAAAGGACAAAACCTGGCAGAAGAGAAATACCGAATGAATGTATACATGTAGTATTAACAAACATTTGGAGAAGAAAAAAGAAAAAAGAGAGGCATTCGCCGGGAATTGAGCCCGACGTGGGGGTCGAACCCACAACCTTGAGATTAAGAGTCTCACGCTCTACCGATCTGGGGGGGGAGTTAGTTTACTACACTTGATAATTGTGGAATACAGAAAGTCTTACTGAGCTAGCCGGGCGATATTGCTTTTTGACTTGAAAAGTTGTGTGGATATTGGATCTGTTGTTCCATTAGAATAGGCCCTGATGGAGCAGATGGATCATCCTGACTTTTTCGCTACTTCTAGTGCAGGGATAGCCAGACTTATCAGAGTTCGGAATGAATGGGCACTCCGCGACGCAAAACCATGTAGATGGATGTTCCAATGCTTCTATAGAGCACCGTGCGCGCGGAAACGTAGAAGCATTGGGAGGATCTCCTGGGTTCGGGCACGAGTCTCTGCTCAGTCAGGCAGCCTTCTCTGTCCATATTCTATGACCAGATATTAAGGAGGAGTTACAAACTCTGACACATACCTCTTCGCCATCAATCACATGACAACAAAGCCTAATGGCTGGAATTTGCCAAAGCCTTAAATCAATCAAGATACAAGAAAACAATATTCGAGGGAAGATTATGCGGTGACCGTCCGCAGCCCTGAATGCAGTGTGAGTGCGTGCCTGATACTATGTCTTCCTCCCATCATTGTATCTGGCTGAAGTACCCAAATCGAACACCAACCCAAATGTGATCGCCCATGACAGGTACGACCCGCCAAGAATGCATAATGTTTCACATCAAGCACATATAAATGCACTTGCCCCTTGCCCCAACCAGAGTATTCCAAATTCACCATCACTACACAAAACTACCAACTGGCCGTGACAAGACGGGGAGGCCCGACAAGATAGGTAACAAGAGCCGAAAAGAGCAGCACGAGAAGGAGTGATAGACTCTCGCATCTATTCAAATAATTTGGTACCTAAACTCCATTCTACCGACATGTCTATATTTTTGCAACTGAACAAAGAAAAGAAGTGACTATTAAACCTACTTCAACGTGAATCTGTTCAAAGACAAGTCCCTCGCAATCACAACCACCACGACTGAGACAATCCATCACAACTCAAACCCCTGATACGCCTCTTCCAGCCCCTGCAACATGTTCCTCGTAATACCCAACCCCTCAGCCGTAACGAGCTTCTGCCCAGGCACCGTAACTGCCCAGCTCTTCTCTTTATACTCGTCCCAGAACTCCATCATGACGCCCATCTCCTCGCCCCAGAGCGGCCAGATCTCGCGGAACGCTTCACCAGAAACACGCACAAACTGCGCTTTCGTCCCTTTCGCCCCGGCCCAGATCTGCAGCATCTCCTCGGCGCCGTGGTCCTCGAGCGAGGCGAGGACTACGTTCCCGTTCTTTGTCTTCTCCGGCTGCTCGACAACCGCCTTCACGAACGGGCTGATATTCACAGAAACGTCCCCGATCGTCGTGATGGGCGTGTCGGCCGCGTAGTTGGCGAACTGCACGTACTTTTGGGCCGTCGGGATCCAATACGGGGTAAACATAGGAAACTGCAGGTTGGAATGGTAGAACGTGACCCAGAAAAAGCTAGTCTTGGCTAGTAGAGCTGGTTGCTCGTTACGAATGTAGTTGTCGATGCGGATCTTGCCCTCAAAGTGCGGGACCAGATACTTGCCGCCTGACACGGCCTTGGCGTCGGGCAGCGTGCTCCAGATGTAGTGCTCGAGGGTTGGGGTGGAAGCGGCCGCCAGTGCGAGGTTGATACCCTGCTGAACTTCGACCTCCATGGCCTTTTCGGGGCTATTCAGAGAAGCGAAGGGCTCGAAGAAGTTGGTTACGCCGTAGATGATGTGCGAGCCGGCGAAGGCGGCCTTCAGGGAGTCCAGGTCGTTGACGTCCGCTTGGACTACTTCGAGGCCTTGAGATGTGAGAGCCTTGCCGGACGGGGAGGATGGGTTGCGCGTCAGGGCGCGGACGTGGTAGGCTGCGTTGTTGGCGAACGCTGCGATGACACCTTTGCCTTGGGCGCCGGTGGCGCCGACGACCGTGACGATCTTGGGAGACATTTGGATGGTATTAAGTGTTTTTTTTTATGTTGCTAAACTCAATGTTATCTTGGTCAGGGGGAAGCTGGACGAGGATGTCTGAGATATAGGCTGTACACTGTTGTGAAGATCAAGGAGTCGGCTGGGATATATATATTCTTAGGGCTGTTGAGATAGCAAAGGATGGCAACTAGGTATGTATACCGAAGATCTGGTCACTGGTAGTGCCTGTCGTATGGGAAGATGTTGATGGAATTGATATTCAAAAAATCCAGTCTCATGAAACCCGGCCATGAAGCCAGTTATTTATCCTCAGAAGTCTGATATCACTGTTAACCATCAACGGCTTCATCTGATTACATATCCCATTTCCAGATGAGGATTACAAATTAGAGCGTCCAGAGTTCCATTGTGGGAGAGTCGTGTGGTTGGTTGTCATACAAGTTCTAGGTACCCTGGTTGTTCACTCCGGCACCGCAATCCCCTTGGATGGGTAAACAGGAAGGGCGTTGGTGACCTGAGAACATGTGTCAGCACAGCGCAGGGGGAATCACTCTACCGGCGCGGCAGTCATCGGCTGGGATACCAAATCCGTAGCATCACAGGTAAAACATGCAGCGGAAGAAGAATAATTCCCCATGCACTACGACGTCCGTGCTCGATGCGCCGGCAATGACAATACCTTCAGTAATGGATGGTCTTACAAATACTGTGATTGGCACATAGAAAAGTTTCAGATCAACAAGAAAGCTTAGCTCTTTAGCTTCTAGTATGCCGGGTCTCTTTCGGCTGGCCAATGCCGGAGATGCAAACTGCGGGGACGGGTGAGCATGCATGGACGGTTTGCAACCACATCACCATATCCGCGGATGTCACGACACATACAGAGGAGGCCCGGAAATCGACAACTCTGCGCCCTTTCGGAGATGAGATCTTCCTCAATGGGGTCCTTTGAAGTTCTCTGGGATGGCCTCCAGCAGCTCCGGGTGAAAATAGGCCCAGACATAGCAAAGCCAATTCAAGCGGGTTCGGAAAGAGGCGGATACCCTGCTCATGTAGCAACCCCTTTCCAACCCATGCTTCGATAACCATCCACCGAACATCGGGTAGACATGTAGACTAGTTAGACAAACAAAAATAAACAGTGGGTATCATGACCATCCATATTCCACACCTCGCGGTAAAATCCAAAGACCAACTTCAAGAGAAACCTTAGCAATCCCAGAAACCACCGCCCAAGCCAAAGAAAAGCAGCGTTGCGTGACGGCCGGCATCATCATTGAGAAATACTGGCAAAACCAAACTCCGCAGCCTTCGCCTTGTTCACCAACCCACTCAAGAGCTCCAATACCGCCCCTCTCTGCCCCGGCGACGACGACACAGACGCCGCATCGGTTTCCTCCCCGAGGTCAGCAGGCGCAAACACCTTCAGCCTCGCCTCCGACATGACAAACCCGCCGCAGGCAATCCTTGTCACCCTGACGCCCGGATGGAACAAGTTGAGCCCGAGGTGGTGATCAATGTAGCGCCCCAGCGCCTCTGTAAACGGCTGGCCTTCTTCTCCGTCATCTTCTTGCTCCTCCGTGCTAGCAGTATCTTTCCTGCGCCACTCCCATCCTTCCTCGTAGAGCCGACCAGCAAGTTTCCTGCGCTTCCTAAGATCATCCTCCCAAGCCCATTTGCGTTTTTGGGTACTCGTAATGTTAGCACTGCCAGCGTCCACGAACCCGCGCAGCTCGGCAACCGGTATAATGATATCGATAGACTTTAACCCGAGCTGCTGATGTCCATCCTCGTCATTTCCACCCTCCTCCGCCGGTGGAGGAGGAACCCAAAACCCCAAGCTGATGGCCACGTCTTTGGCAAGCGGTCCTCGCGTCGGCAGACCGGCGGCTCGGATCCACGACTCCCAGCTGCGAACCATACTCCTGGTCCCCAGCCGAAGCGAACTGACGCGGCAGTCGAAAGCCGAGGACAAGAAATCGGCGACGACGACTTTGAGCGGCGCGGGCATGCGCAGTAAAAGCAGCGGCAAGTTGACAAAGTGTTTTCCAACGGTTTCTTGCTGCTGCTGCTGCTGCCTGTCGTCGTCGTCGTCGTTGTTGCCACCAACGTAAAACTTGGCCGCCGTGTTATTATCTCCAACACCGCTAGCGGTAGGTTCAAGTTCCGGCACCAGAAGCGCGGTACAATCCGCATTCTCATACCTCAGCATGATATGTATCCCTTTCTTCTTGTCCTTCTTTCGCCTCAACTCCGCCACAGCAGTAGCAGCCTTCCAATCAGACTTGGTCGTAGCACCAAGATCTCGACTCTCAGGCCTTTCGTCGTTCTCGTCTCGTTCAGCCAGACCCAAAACGCCCGCCATACTGACCCAACTAATTCCCACGGCCTCCAACGCTCCAGCGCGCCCCATCGCACCGACACCACCATCATCTGTGGTGTTGTTGTTGTGCAGCAGCCCAACCTCGACGCCGCGAACCACGTCCCCGACCAAAATATCTCGTAGCCTCTGCGCAAGGACGGCCAGTCTCTGGCTGGTAAGCTCTTCCTTGCCGATATAGAGCGGCGAGACCCGGTGCGCAGAAAATGTGGTGTTGTAGAATGGCGGGAGCGGGACATCGGCGCTGCTGCTACCGGCGGTACCTGAGAGGTCCGATAGCTGCGACGGTTCTTCTTCCTGCGATTGCGACGAGACGCGGCGAGTGGTAGTAGCTGTAGCTGTAGCGATAGCAGTCGGCTGCGGTCGTCTTCTTGCTTGTTGTGCCTGCTGAGGAGATTCGGGAATTGGTTGGTCCTGGTCGCGATTCGGCCGCCGTTTGCGCGAGGCGGAAGAGGAGGAGGTCGCCATTGCTTGCGACGACCGCGGGCAATCGTCGTTGCGATTGCGAAAAGTCGGGAAAGGCGATGTGATCTACCGCGTAGGTCAGATACCTACCTGGTAAGGTACCTCAGTTAGGTGGGTTTGACGCGTCCACTGCGCTGTAAGACAAGGGCGTATGGTATTCTCGCTACTTGGGGCAATTTGGATTGTGTTAAGACGCGTAGACTCCAAGTTTGAGAGAAATTGGCAGCTTGCGAGGCCTCATTATGATGTTGACATGGAAAGGTTGACACGGGGTTGGAACATCTCGGTGCACTGGACGGAAAGAATCCCGAATTTGGGGGAGGGGTCGCGACCCCCTGTATTCACCAAGCTCTCGCAAGCAACAGCACAAGAGCTTTCACCAAGCCGTCCTTTACCTATCCATTATCGACACATCATATTGATGAACGACCTTGCAGTTGACTTAGCTTCAGGCACATAAAATCAAAAACATACGGATTGGGGCCGCAGCTGCTGACACCAAAACCTCGGTGGTTCATGTCGTTCCGAGGTTGAGAAGGCAGTTGGCAATGTTTAAATCAGAGTCACGCAGTTCTTTCCAAAGAGATGCAAATAGGAAATACCTAGAACTACCTAGATAGGGGGCTCATTCAAACCACAATCAGCAAAACAAGCTTAAGAACAAGAACAAAACACGGCATCTTCATTTCTACCAAACGAGAAAATAATGGTTGTCAACACAACTGGTTGCCACCAACTAACAATAACTAAAATGCAACCTATCCTACTCCAAACCCGCTCCCTATCCCGCCGAAAGGCTCCAAGAACAAGCCAAGACAAAAAAAAAAAAACTCCACGCCATGCAATAGATGTAGCAATTTGAGACAAGCAGACACCCAAAGAACAAAGGATATAAATCACCGACATCAATGAGAGGAAGTAGTGCCAGCATAAACACCCTCCCACCTCTCCGAGACACCGCCCACAACCTTTTTCGCCGCCTCAATCTCCCTGTCCAGCTCCTCAAGATTCCTGGTCAGCGCACCAACCTCTTCGACCCTCCGCGCCCCGTGCGCATTGTCCACCATCTCTTTAACCAAAAATCGCTGCTCCTCGAGCACAATCAGCCGCTCTCTCGCCTCCTTCTCTTCCGTCTCGAGCGCCGAAATCGCCATGCTGGCCTCGCTCGCGCCGCCGAGACTACTCGTCTCGGGGTCAAACCCGACAGCAGCCGACTCCCCGTTCCTCAGCGGGGACGATGACGACAAGGTGGACCCGTTCAACCCGGACAGTAACCGCCTATGACTAGAAGTAGTAGTAGTACCACTACTACTATTCCGCTTCAAAACAGCCGGCACGCTCTTCAGCGGTATCAGATTCGTGTGTAGAAACGTCGATGCGGAAGCGTAGATAGCCTTCTGCAGCCTCAGCTGCGTCGGGCTCGTCGTCTTCATGTCGCGGATCCGTTTCGCCGCCAGATCGTACTTGCCGAAGGCGTCTGTCAATCGTTTTCGGATCTTGGCCGCTTCTTGGATCTGAGCGCTCGTCGGGGGCGGTTTGTTGTTGTTCTCTCCTCCCTCCGGGTCAGGGGGCTGGAGAGCCAACAGAGATTTCTGGAAGGACGGTATGAGCATCTGGATGCCGCGCTCAAACTGGCGGAGCGTCTCGTAGGCACGCTGGTCCGGCGGTTTGCGCGCGACAGAGTCGGCAAAGTCGCGGTGTGAGAAGATGGTGCTTTTGCAGTCGCGGCACATTCGTACGTCGACGTTCATTTGGCCGTTCCCTGGAAGCGGTTTTTCCGAGGTGGGCAATACCGTGGCTGCAGCAGCTTCTCGGTTAGTCCAGATTCGACCAACAGCTTTCGTAGAACGGTAGGTAAGAAAACTCACGGTTCGCCACGTTCAAGCCGACCTCGCTTGAACACCCCGTCTCCAGGTCGGCGCACACGACCCGCCCACACATCCTGCAGTGGTGCCGCCTAAACGTCCACGATCTAAACTCCTGCTTGCAAAACGGACAGTTGGACACGGCCGCGTCGTCCTCCCACGTCACCACCGACTGCTCGATCATCTTCCGCTGGCTCTTTTGGCCCGCCAAAGACGCCATGGGCGACAGTAGACTAGAACCATTCACGCCCCCTTCCTGTGGAATCTCGGCCAGCATTCTCGTGAGCTTGGTCAGCCGCTTCTCCAGCCTCTGGACCTCCAACCGTTGCCTATCGACTCGCTTGGTCCGCATCGCCACAAAATCGGCCGTGTGATCCCGCGACAGGCCCGTGTGGTCGTTATACCCAGCTCTCGACTTGTAGCACGTCTCGCACACCCGGCACCAGACGCCGCGGACCGGCTCGTGGTGGGCCGCCCTCGACAGCTTCATCTGGTACATGGTGTGCTCCTCGCAGAACAGCCGGCCACATTTCCTGCAGTTGATGCTGCCGCCCAGGGGCCCGAGCTTCCTCGCGCATAACGGATCTGTGCAGCTGTCGTTGCCTGTCGGCCGCTGCCAGTGTTTCCTCGTCACCAGCTCCTCCGGGTCGATCACCGTCTCGATCGGTCTCCCGGGTGCCACGGGCGCCGGTATGCCCTGTGTCTCGTTGGACTCGAATACCTCTAGCCCTCGGAGCTTCTGATTGATCAGGGACAAGGGCTGAAAGCGCTTCGCCTTGAGGACCTGCTTGTCGAACCATGTCTTGACCTCGTCCTGCGCCGCTTCGGGGAGTTCCTGGTGGACGTCGTCGAGGTGTCTGTTTAGTTGTAAAAGCGTGACCTAGCAGCAGCAGCAGCAAATTGTCAGCATATACAGCATGATAACATGTACTTATTTAGCTGGCCGTAGGCATACCATCTCCTCCTCGCAGATTGGACACTTCAAGTTGTCGTTAGCCGGGGTGCCATTTGAAGGACCGGCCAGGCTGATGTTAGATGTGAGATCCTGGTTGAAATCGGGGAGCGGACTCGACGAGGGAGGAGAGATGGAGTTCTGCGTCGAGTTTCTCGAATGGAACGAGATGGTGCTGCTGTCGGAGGGCGGGAAGGGGCTCGTCGCTCGGGGAGTCCGGCTGGCGGGTGACGGCGACGCGGCCGGCGATGGCGATGACGGGGCGAGACCCTTGCCACTCCCCAGGACCCTGCCGCCTCCGAGCCTCCGACTCGACATGTCGTCGGTCGTAGTGTTAATTTGGACGACTACCTGTCCACTCGTTGATAGGTGGCAGCTATTCCCTACTCAATCCGCGTTTGTGGGCAGACATTGTGGGAAAGGGGTGTTGTTTGATGGCTGGTGGGAGGTTGCAGCTCGTGGGAGGTTGCAGCTCGTGGGAGGTTGCAGCTCGTGGGAGGTTGCAGCTGGTGCCTCAGTGCGACCGACACTCGATACGATGGACGTTGGAGTCCCATCCAAGGATGGGTGCTGGGGGCGGGCTGCTGGAGCTCAGGTTTTAACGCATGCAGCGGGCCGACCGTGGTAGGTTCTGGTGGGGTGGTAGCGGGAAGAGCATAGATGGGTCGTTACTTGCATATAACCCCAAATCACGCGAATTAACCTGGAAAGTGAAAGTACCTTATTAACATAGGTGTCTTGCCCGCAATCATCAGCAACTCGTTATCCGTTATCGCTCTTCAAAAAAAGCAACGGCAGCTTCAAGGACATGCCGTCCAATGCCATCCAATTTTTATGTCATCGCGTGCAAGCCTCCTCTCACGTCGTCTCCCAATCGAAAATGCTCCTTCTCATCCCCTCCTCGCCCAACTCCGCCCCGAGCGCGCCGTGACAGTCTATCAACGACCGCCGCCGGTGACGAGACACGACGCAGGCAATGGCCGAGACACAGCAGAATCAGCAAAAGTTCCCCGCCGTACAGGGCGGAGGCAGCTTGATCGTCGCCTGGCAGGTCAAGGGCAAGAAGATTCTAGTTGTCGGCGGTGGTGAAGTTAGTTTGCACTCCTCCTTTGTTATTATCAACCACGACATTCAATTCCGGAATTTCAGCCAAGACCCACCCCACTAACACAATCATCACATAGGTCGCCGCTGGCCGCATCCTCAACTGCCTCAATGCCGACGCCCTCGTGACCGTCATCTCCCCGGCCGCACGCCTGAACCCAGAAGTGGCCTACCGCGTCGCCGAGAAGCAAATCACCCACATCGACCGCAACTTTGAGCCGGCCGACCTCGACGATCCGGCCATCAACATGGTCCTGGTTGCCGTCGACGACCCGGCCGCCAGCACAACCATCTGGAAGCTGTGCAAAGAAAAACGCATCCCCGCCAACATCGCCGACGTGCCGCCCGAGTGCGATTTCTACTTCGGCAGCGTGCACCGCGACGGCCCCCTCCAGATCATGGTCAGCACCAACGGCAAGGGGCCCAGGCTCGCGAGCACGATCCGCAAGTTCATCGCCACGAAGCTGCCCCGCGACGCGGGGAGCGCCATCGAGACGGTCGGCCGCCTGCGCGTCAAGTTGCGCCAGATGGCGCCAGACCCAAAAGACGGCCCCAAGCGCATGGGCTGGATGACCTCGGTCAGCGACGCCTACAGCTGGGACGAGATGTGCGGCATGACCGACGAGGACATGAATAACCTGCTGCGGTATTATCCTTCTGGAAAAGTGCCGTCGATTGATGTGCTCAAGGCTATGCGGGGGAACCCGGATGTGAGCCAGCTGGATGTGTTTGATGGGTCTTTTGGGTTCAGTGTTGGTGCTTGATTTATTTGCTTTGTGTCATATATATATATATATATATATATATCGGCTAGACAACTTGATATATCGTGTTTCTTGGAGGCGTTGGACGGCGTCACGCGATGATACCATTGGTTTCCTTTTTTTGGCATAACACAGATTGGCATTAAGTAATGGATGGGAGAGTTTGTTACTTTCATCCCGTCTTGATATAGTTCCATATATATCGTGGATTATGACGGTACGTGAGATCAGCGAGGCAATTCAGCACCAGCAGACAAACACCTATAATTACCTTCGGTGCTTCGTGTGGGAACTCAGATATCTTTCCCAATCATCCCCTCCCTAAAAAGGCCAGAACAGACAACGAACATTAGTCTAACCATGGCTTGTATCTAAAGGAACAGTAATCGGGCAAAGCCTCAAGAACCTGACCGTAGATGTATCCATCATGCCCTGGTTGCCCAATAAAGACCAGATCCACGGATGAACTGGAACTTCTGTAATACCGCACCAAGGAATGCAGTTAATATGAGAGCGCTCAGCAACAAAATAAAGCTGAAGGTATAACCATGCGGAGCAAAGCCAGACCGTAGGTTTTTTTCAAGAAGGCAGTTTTGAATATGCAGTTCAACCCAGACAATAAAATACTTCAACTTAATATATATGTATAAAACCATAAAAACCATCCAACCGGGGCACCTAAGGTCTAAAAGTAGGAGAGTAACCTGAAGGCGCCATGCATATGCGCAGAGACACAGCACGCAAAGCATACCTAACCACCGCCGCCGAATCGATACGTATCCATGAAAGTCCCTATGATTAAACCACCCAAACAGACAAGAAACCCGGTAACAACCAAAACAAGATGTGAGGTAAGGTTGGGAAGGATCAAGATCAATGCACAACCGCCTCCACGCCGCCGAGAAACCTCCTCACCCGCCCGATCTCCAACTCCCCCTTCTCAGACTCGACCGCCCTGGTCAGCGTATCCAGGAGCGTATCCACCTCTCCCTCGGGCCGCCTCGTGCAAAGCGACACCAGTTTCCGGTACTTGAGCTCGCGCTCTCTGCTCCGCTCCTTGAGCGCCTCCGTCTCCTGCTTCGTCTTGCGCGAGCACTCCCTCAGCGCATTGATCCTCGCTCTCAAAACAGCGGTACTGGGCAGATTAGGACTGCTGTTGTTCTGTCCCCCTTTCTGCGTAAATAGATTGTCCAGTCCCATCTCCCAGGCATTCGCGCTCGCCACATCTAGACGTCCGTTGCGTTGCTCGATCTCCGCGAGCCGATACTGTTCTTCCTCAGCGGCGCGGGTCAGGTTGTCGACTTTTTGGCGCGTGAGCTGCTGCGCCTGTAGTTTGTCGTGCAAGGCCTCCATCGTGCGCCTGGCCTCGCTCACTTGAACTGAGGCGGTACGTAGCGAGTTGTGGAGCGAGTCGATCGACTCTTGCTTCTTTTTGAGTTCGTCTTGGAACAGCGAGGAGGTTTCTCCTATTAGGTGGGTGATTGCTACAGGGGGGAACACTGTTAGTAACCGAATCTGAAATATGCGGTGGTGGCGGGACGGACTAGAGAGTTTATACTTACAGTTCACAACCTCGTCGCTGTTCTCTCTGCTTTTGTGCCCGGAAGGGCCTTGGGCCCTCTCCGTCTTTGGTTGGCCGTTGGCCCGCTGTTCGGTCTCCATCACAATCCCAAAGTCCTTTGGCCGCAGACCCGAGTGGTTCGCAATGTCTGGGTCCGCGCCAACCTCGAGAAGCTGCGAAATGATGTTGCGGTTGCCGATGCGAGCAGCAATGTTCAGAGCGGTATCGCCGCTGGTGTCTTGCGCATTCACAATCTCGCTCATGAACCGGCCAATGTTCATCCTCGCCGGCAGGCTGATGCCGTTGCTGTTGGGAATGTTCTGGCTGCTCGGGGCGCTTCCCTGCCGCACCACCCATTCCAGCAGGCTATCGAGGTAATATCTGCTGGCGAGGTTCCGCCCCTTGACGGCGCTGGTGACCGCAATGTGATGTAATACGGTCCGCCCCTTGTCGTCTGTCACGTCGATCGTACCACCGAGGAGCTCGAGGAGCTCGGGGAAGGAGTTGGCCTCCATTGAATTCGTGACCAGGCACGCGCGCATGAGCGCGGTTTCTCCCCAGGCGTTGACCCGGAAAGGATTTGCGCCGGCGTTGATGAGCGCGCGCAAAAGAGGCAGGCGAGACAGCGTTGCGGCCCAGTGAAGAGCCGTGCAGCACTGAGTATCAATTGGGGCATCCAGTTCCTGAGGGATCATGTTGCGCATCATGTTGAGAAGCGACTCGCTGGGCCCGTCGAGATCTTTGAGAAACAGATCCATAAGCATGCGCCGCTTCGCTTCGGATTCGGGCGAGTTGTCGTAGGGTAATGGCCTTAAAGGCCCAGGTCCATAATGAGGCTCAGGGTCATCAAGCCCGGCTTGTGAGTAAATAAACGATTCGTTGGGTTCTGTTGGGGACCCGGGAAAATTTCCAGCGTAAGAGTCTAATGGGGGATATGTAGGAGTCAGGCCGCCGAAGCTATTGGCAGGAGTGAGGACTCTCTGCCGTTTCCGTGGCGGCTGCTCGCCCCCATCGCCATTGAGTGGTTGTGTGGTCTGGGACCCGAAAGCAGAGTCTGTATTCTGGCCGTAGTCCGAGACGAAGCTCTGCTGCGAGTTGGCCGGAAAATCATTGACGTCCTGCATCGAGGACTGGCGATTGAAGCTGGGCGTCCTGGTCGGTCCGGTGCGATTCCTAGGCGCAGGAGAGTCGAACCGGGCCTTGCTAATCGCAGCAACTGCGTGGGATGCTGTGGATGATATGTTCTTGAAAAAGGTTCCGGCCATGCCATTTGCACGATTTTCTTGCGAGCTGGCGTTGTACATGCGTTTCCTCTGTGCTGCCATGGCCTGCTCTTTCGTCGGTGTGTCGACATTCTCCGGTCCTCCTTCCTGCCCACGGTTGTGGGTCAGTAGCTTGTTCAAGATCTCATCGACACCGTACTGCCGACAAACTTCAAGGCCACGCTCAAAGGGAATCCACGTTCCCTGGTACTTTCCATAGCCGCCTTGCACTTTCTCGTGTTCGCCCGTCTGGATCTCCTTTTCGAGGATCTTGGTCCGACGACCCTTGTCAACTCCTGCAACCTTGAGAATCTGAGTGGCGTTGAGCCAGCTATCGTTCTGCCGTCGCATTACCGCGATCTGGTTCACTTCCATTTCGTAGACATTAACGCCCGAGTAGGTCGCCTATGCACCAAGTTAGCTCGCGGATACCCGACGGACAACTATAGAAGCCATAGCTTACTGAATAAATCGACATGACGCCATCATTTAATGGTTTCGGGGGAGGATCTGTGTACTGGCGATAGACCGACGTCGATATTTGTGACGAGGGTTGACTCATGGAGAAGGATTGCTGCGATGAGGGCTGCGACTGCTGTGATGCAGTACCCATTTGAGGCGGTTGCATGTTCCCGGCGGTACTGGAGGACTGCGAGGGATTGCCGGCGTTGGCCAGCGGCGGTGTGGGCACGATGGACGTTGGGGCGGCTCCGGAAAAGGATGCGCGATGGGGATGCAGGGAGGGACCTGCCGGGGTCGAAGAGGTTGTAAGTGTTGTGGAAGCCATTAGTCGTCCATGAATGTTGAACAAGACAATTCAATCTTCTTTAAACCCGGTGGTGAAAAGCCGAAGGTGCGGGAACCGAGTGGATGGCTTAAGTTGTTGTCCGGTGAAGATGGGGAAGATACGGAGTACGGAGAGATTGATTGTGTGCGCAAATGTCGAGATTCGGTGAGAAGGGCGGCCCCTGCGACTTACCGCGACGAGTTGAAGAGCGACGGGAAGCGACCAAGCGAGTCCAGTGCGTCGCAGTGGATCGTGGAAACGGGTTAGTCGAATGCGCGTGCAGACGGACTCGCTGCGGTTCGGGAAGTGCGTTCAGACAGAGTTCAACAAAGGCCACGTTAATTCCAACCAAATCGCATCTGGACAGCTAAGGTATGAAAGTTGAGATGAGGAAAGCAAGCAGCCTTGCCTGACGCCAGATGTCGGACGGGTCTTGCCAATCGCGGGTCCCTGTTTCGGAAATTCAATTAAGCTGGGATCGTGGACGTGTGATTTTCGTGTTCTCGCGGCGGGCGGCCAGCCAGACGTGGGCGTGTCTTTTTTAGCACTCTGGCAGTTGGCCGGCGGGCGGCAGAAGCACGTCGACGCGTACCCAAGTGGGGCTAGCCACTCTCTGGTCTCCACTGCCAGAAATGAGGGGTTCCGTCGGGTGTTCCCTTCCAGGTTTTTGACCACGGGGAACGCGGGCTGAGTGTGCGGGAAGGAACCGAGTTTTTCGTGCCAACGCACAGGCCATTTAAATCCAAAAGCCAAAAGCTGACAATGGAGCTCCCCACTCGCGAAACAGGTCATCCAATCAATCGCCGTCGGAGCTCCAAAAGTTGAAACTCCGAATTGCTCGACAACTGCAGCACCACTGTGAGATGCAGTGCACAATGTCCAGCAACCGCTACCTGACAACGCAAACGATGCCACCACCATAATGCATCGTTATCTTCAACTCCCACACCCGAAAACAGTGCTCCACCTCTATCGACATCTCCTTCGCGAGGCATCCTATCTCCCCTCGGTCGCGCGACCCTTCATCGACGCCGAGATAAAGAAACGGTTCCGCAGGAGACGCAATCTGACGGCTGATTTTAAGCTCTACCCCCATTATGTGCAACAAGGTCATCATGACCTTCGCCTCCTCCGGGCTTCTAATGCCGGAGACTTGTTACGGATGCGCCGCGTTCTGTTTGAGGCGTTTGGTCGCACAGGTGCCCGCCGACGACTACTCATGAAGGGGCTCACAACCCCCGAGATCCCCTTCGACGCCACGCGGCCACTCTGGTATGCCAAAAGACCGAATGATGTGGCCCCCATGTTGCGGCTGCCGGATTTCCTCGACAAATGGAATCTTGAAAAGGTGAAGTCATTTGCAGGCAGTCAGCTCGCAACGTCTCTCCGGAATGCACCGAAGCGCGAGGTGAAGTCGAGACAGCTCTCCCCGGAGAAATTATTACCTACGGAAAGCATCTGGGGCTTCCCTCTCGTTCCCGAGCTCGCGCGGAATAAGTTGAAACGGGGCTGGAAAGATCTGGCTGATAAACTCTATCCGCCAATTCCAAAGGCCGAATGGGAGACACTCCGCCGCGTTACCGAGGGCAGAGCTTCGGACAAGGAATTTTTTGTCCCTGCGCGAAGGCCTGTCGCACGAGGTCTAGCATCAACAAGCGCCAGCGCGGCGGAAGAAGCATGGGACTGGCAGAAATACGCAACCCATCCGGCGTCCATCTCTACAGTACAGACAAATCGACGGAATACGCTGCTGAGCGGCCTCGTGGACGATAACACGCCGACCGGAACGCCCGAGCCGCTGGTCTGCCATCGATACCGCCCGCGGTTGTGGAGGCGCTTGTTTTCACACATATTCCAACTTACCTCATACATGGAACCGACGCCCGAGCAGCTCTTGCACCCATCGGGGAAAAAGTACACCATTGAATGGGGGCGGATCCCGAAACTGACGCCGGTCTATCCTCGAATCGCCACGGAGTTCTTGGAGACATGTGCTCATACGGAGGAGCCGGTTCCAACCAGGCTGGTTAAGACAAAGATGCGCGGCAGACGCCAGGTCGTGAAATGAGCTGTTGTTTTGTTAAAGCTGCTTGGTTATAATTCATGCTACGGCGATATCGGCCTCAGTCCAACAAGGACGCCAACTTGGTCAAGCCCTCGCCGTCAACGCGCATGCCCACCCATTCGCTCATCATCTTGGCCCCGATGCTCTCGTAGAACTTGATGGAGGGCTCGTTCCACTTGAGCACGCTCCACTCGAGCCGGCCACCCTGCATCGCCACGACCTCCTTGGCGAGCTCGACGAGCAGCCTCTTGCCATACCCGTTCTTGCGCTCGTCCTGCTTGACGTACAGGTCCTCGAGGTAGATGCCCGGCTTGGCGCGCCACGTGCTGTAGTTGTAGAAATACAATGCGATGCCGGCCGGGACGCCTGCGGGCGTGGTCAGCACCAGACACCTGGCCGGCTTGGAAGGCGATGTGGGCTCGGTTGTCGGGGAGGATTTGGACGAGTCTTCGGTCGAAGGCGCAAACGCTATAGTGCTCAGGAGCTTTTCCTCGGTGGCTTCAACGCTGTGCAGCTCGTGCTCGTAGTCGGCCAGTTCACGGATAAGCTCCAGGATCGCGGGGACATCTAAGGGAAGAGGATCGAAGTTAGCTCGCTGAGAGGTGTTTTCCTTCGTGATGGAAGGGAGAAGGGGAACGCCTTGGGAGACAAACCTTCCTGCTGGGCGTGCCGTACAGTCGCCATATTGTCGGGTTGCTTCGTGTGTATAATATCGGATTATACTTGTCAAGTCACAGGAATGAGCGAATCTGGTCCTTTGTGTATCATCTCCTAAGGTATTTCTTTTTCGATCTGGACCTTCGAGGCCTTCCTAGACCGGCGTAACGGAGGCAAAAATGTGCCCCGCACCCGACGGCACCTCTCCGAACTTGCGAACGCCGAAGCTACTGTTGTTTATAGCGGGGTATTGCAGCCCCAAGGGTGGGGCGGGGAAGTTTTCAGGAACCAGCCAACGAAAGACACGATCCATTTAACGCGCGGGTGTTTGCGCTCTTTGGGTTCGATACGGCGTGATGTCGTAAACAGTTCTTAGCGGTTTCTCAGCAGAACCGGCTGACTAGGAGCCTGATATAGGACAGATTGCAGAGCGGACATGGAAATGCTTCCGGTCTCCTGCCCTTTTCTTTTCGTCCGAAGCTGACTGCCCGATTGTTCATCCCAATTATCGTGTCATGGGTCATAGAGGGGTCAGTACCGAAAGGGTAAAGTACCTGTCTGTATGCGCTGAAGAACTATTCGGGGCAACGGGAATCAAGGGATGGACGGAGCGGCCGTTCCAGCAAACAATGAATAATTTAAACATTATACGTAGGTACGTATAAGAACCATTATCAGGCAAGCAGCACCTTGGGCTTTCCAACTTTTAGGTTATTACACCGTGTTTCGTCCGTGGCTGTGGTGTTTCAAATACAAGCAGCTCGGGAGCGCACCCGAGAGGACAGGGTACAAGTAGGTACCTATAACGCAGTGCTTACTCCGTGCCTGCCACCATTATTCCACCGGCACCACTCACAACTCACTATCACTTGACACTCATCAAGTGCATCCCGCAAGTAACTCACCGCCAAAACTCTATCTATCTACCCCAGACCTTATTCAACCCCGGCAGTGATCTAGATCCTGGGGAAGGAACAAAATATGGGGTCATCCTCCGGGCCGTCCGCCGAGCCCGTGGTCACCTTCAGCTCCGGCCGGGTCCCCTCGGAGCCGTCTTCCTCATCCTCCTCATCGTCACCGTCACCGTCCTCACCGCCAGACTTACGCATTCTCCACTTTAACGACGTCTACCACCTCGACCCGTCCTCCGCGGAACCGGTCGGCGGAGTCGCCCGTTTCGTGACTCTCTGCAACGAGTACCGCGACGGCCCGCAGTTTCAGGGGCAGACGGAGCTGGTGACGGTATTTTCAGGCGACGCCTACAACCCGAGCCTGGAGAGCTCCATCACCAAGGGCAGCCACATGGTCCCGATCCTGAACCAGATCGGGACCCAGGTTGCTTGCGTCGGGGTACGTATACGCACGTCTACTCCATCTCCCTCCCCGGTAACTAACGGCTGTAAAATATAACTAACGGGAAAGTAGAACCATGACCTCGACTTTGGAGTAATGCAATTCCGCCACCTCGCATCGAAATGCAACTTCCCCTGGCTGCTGGCCAACGTTCTCGACCCGGCGCTGGGCGAGGGCGTGCCGCTGGGCAACGCCAAGCGCACGCATATGATGACCGCGTCCAACGGGATCAAGATCGGGCTGATCGGTCTAGGTGAGCGCGAATGGCTCGCGACCATCAACTCGCTTCCGCCCAATTTGGTCTATCGGTCCGCGACTGAGGTCGCGCGGGAACTGGTCCCCCAGCTGCGCGCCGAGGGCGCCGAGCTCGTCATCGCGCTGACGCACATGCGCGAACCAAATGACAACAAGCTGGCCGAGCAGATGCGCGGCGAGATCGATCTCGTTCTCGGCGGGCACGACCATTTCTACGCGCACAGTCGGATTAATGGCACCCATGTGCTGCGGTCGGGCAGCGATTTCAAACAGTTGAGTTATCTTGAGCTTCGTAGACGCAACAAGTCGGTTGACGACGCGAATCCGTCGAGATGGGACGTGGATATCTGGCGCCGCGATGTTGTGGCGTCGATCCCTCAGCATTCGGAGACGCTGCAGCTTGTTGATAAGTTGACGTCGAAGCTGAAGAAGAGTCTGGAGAAGCCGGTCGGCTGGACGGCGGCGCCGCTGGACGCGCGGTTTACGACTGTCCGGCTGAAGGAGAGCAATCTCGGCAACTTTGTATGCGACATCATGCGCCTGCACTACGGCGCCGAGTGCACGCTCATGGCGGCCGGCACGATCCGCGGCGACCAGATCTACGCCCCCGGGCCGGTGAGAGTTAAAGACATCACCGACTGTTTTCCCTTCGAGGATCCGGTCGTTGTAATCAAGGCTTCGGGGAAGGCGATCTGGGACGCGCTGGAGAACGGGGTGTCCATGTACCCGGCCCTGGAGGGCCGCTTTCCGCAGGTGTCGAATATTAGGTTCACATTTGATCATGCGAAACCGGCTGGACATAGGATCTTGAGCGCTGAAATTGGCGATGCAGCGCTGGAGAGGGAGAGAATTTATGTCCTGGCCACGAGGGGATACATGGCCCGCGGCAAGGACGGGTACACGAGCCTGCTGGTGAAGCCCGAGGGCGGCGAGTGCGACGAGGTCGTCAGCGAGGAGAACGGGATCTTGATATCGATGATGCTGAGGCAGTACTTTATGTCGCTCAAGGTTCTGGATAGGTGGAAGGGCTGGGGTCCGTCACTCCAAAGACATTGGGACAAGGTCGGCACGGGTGTGGCCAAGTGCCATCCTGTTGTTGAACCCAAGCCTCACGCAGCACCCAAGTCGCCGGCCGCCGTGCCGCCGAGGGATGAGGATGCAAAGAGGAAGAGGAATAGCTGGGCTGAGTGGACGCCTGCCAAGCTGAGGGAGAGGAGGTCCAGTATCACGCCGTTGGTGGAAGAGAGCGATGGGAGCGGTGCTGGTGTGGCTGTCCCTCCGCCGCAGGAGGTGGAAAAGGAGCAAGAGGTGCGGGACATGGATCGGGAGATGCAGGTTATGCGGCGCGTGTTTCGAAAGTGGTGCCGTCTCGCTGGCGTCCAGGGCGAGGCCTGCGATTCTTTGGGAGAAGACGAGTTCGAGGTCAACTGGACAAAGGCCATTGCTCCGCGGGTTGAGGGCCGTATACAGATGGTTTGAGTGTTAATCGGCGATAGACCAATCAACCAGGCTGGTAAAATAGGTTCTGGAAATAGATGGGGATTGGAATACACGACGATCTTTTTTTATTTTCGATGAGACGATGCAAGACGTGCCGACACTTGGGAGTTAACTGGACTGCAGGCTTTGGTTTGTTTACTTGAGCGCTCCGACTTAGAATCCTTCCTTGCCTTCATCCTCCGTCCATGTTTATTTGGAGTCAGCTCATGCTCTTGTCTGGGCTTTGGCATTGTCGAAACCGTCGATGAACACATTTTCTCGCTACAATAGCTCGAGCAACCTTTGCCAACCCAACGGCCCCGGGCCAAGTCTCTTGGTTGACCTTGTTCGAGACCAGAATCGACAGACAAATGCGACATGGAGCCAAGGAGAGGCTAGAAGTCTCAAAATATTGGTCCTACCAAGTTACCAGGCATTTACCACGCTTGTTTAGTTTGGGAGATTGTGTGTTTATGCGATGGTGACATGGCAGAAAGACGCCTCGACAGAAAATCCGGATGTTGTCTCCGGGTGTACTAACTCAAGGTGTTCTCGCTCATTAATAAATTAGGAGGAGAATGGGAACCAATTTCTGTGTAGGAGTCGATGCTAGCTGGTGCTCGAGCTTGTCCGTTCAATTGAAGAGTGTTGTGGAGAACCTACCCCTGAGTTAGTTGAACAAAAGGAGGGCGTCGTCTCCTCTCCCCGAACTGGCGAATCTGTCAGCACAATGACGTTTGTGTGTGCGGAATGTGCGGGATATTATGCGCTGTGCTTTCTTGGGAGAAAAAGAAAGGCAAAACTTCGATCAAGGCCCGCTCCGATCGGATGTGGTTTACCGTTTTTCCCTTGCAAAGACCCTTCCTCTGCCTGCCCAATAGTGCGGTATTGCAGAATGATCCTTCGCTCACACGGCACTATCGTCGGCTTCATCCAGACAAGCGAGCAACTTCTTTCCAAAACATCCACTCTTGATAGCTTGGCCCGGCCTAAGCCACGTGAGACTCCACCAAGCCCAGGCATCATCTCATATCCTTACCCATTCCCAAGACGCCGCGATGTTTTAGCCTTTTGTCCATGATACGACCTGTGGGAACGATTCTGGGGTAACCTTGCAAGGTACAATACGACCGAAGACCGAAGAACCAAAGGTGACCTGGTGCCGATGACTTGGATGACGGTAGATCCGCCAAGCCCATCAGGCTTCGAAATCGAACGGTTCGTCCCTGGTGGACTTTACTTTGAACAATTGGTGGATCTTGTATCAATCATGACGATAGACATTCTCATTGGTCCCTTGTTGGCTGGCCCAGTTCACCATTCTGCAACAGTGCAACCTAATAACGCACAAAGAGTGACTACCTGAGCCGAGGAGCCTCCAACGTGTTACCCCTGACTAGATCTGACTACTACCTTTTGTACTATACCGCATCAGGACTTCAACCCCGAGCATGGAAGATGGAAGCTCTCCTAGTGCACATCACGCTGCAGCAGCCCAGACCGGCAGGATGCATTGATTGCGGGGAGACATGCTTGGGCTCAAGAGTTGAACATGTCAACAACATGAGGAGAAGGGTAGGAAAGGAGGAGTGAACACATGGCGACAGCGATCGGCTCCACTCAGGCGGGAGAGAGACAGAGCATACGATGTATAAAGTTTTTAAACCCACCCGTCTCTTCTCCACGCAGATCTGGAGTCGATCCCGTTTTTGGGCCGCCAGCGAACTTCTGTTTTCCCTTTCCTTCTTCAACAACTCTGTTGACCATCGTTACTGATGTGAGGAGGTTGAGAAAATCCCAATAGGTTAAGACAGAGCTGCCGTCATCATGAGACTCCCTCCGGTCGAGGTCATGAAAACATGGCCGAAAGCAAACTACGACGACCCCGTCACACGCGGATCGGCGCTCCTCGTCGTCGAATGCATCGCCCTCTCGTCGGCACTGATATGTCTCGCACTTCGGCTCTATGTAAGGATCTTCCTCGTACGCAACACCGGGATCGATGACTGGATCATGGTAGCCGCCGCGGTATGTCAAATATCACTTCTTAGAAAAGTCTTTGTTTTCTGTCTTACCCCTCTGACTCGATAAACTTCAGCTCTTTGGAGTCGGCGTCACGGTCAGTGCGATTCTCGCATCTACGTACTATGGTTGGGACCGCCACGTCTGGGACCTCCACACGGCCACTATGATCCAGGGACGACAGATCTCCATGGCAACGCAGGCGCTCTTTGTCTTGTCGTCCTCGCTCGCGAAGGTGTCGATCCTCGTGAGCTACCTCCGGCTCGCGCTGAGAGGGTCTTGGTTCCGACGTCTGTGTCACGGCGCCATCTGGCTTGTCATCGTCTCGAGCTCGGTGTTTATCATCATTTTGTTCACGCAGTGCACGTAAGTTTAATTATCTCACCCCCTTTAGAATCACTGCTTGCTTCATATACTTATCACGACAATTTCACGAAAAACACAGACCCATATCCGACTACTGGAACGTCCTCAAAAAAGAACTCCACTGCATCCCGGAAGCGCCCCCTTTAATCCTCCAGTCCGTCATAACCGTCCTGACCGATTTCATCGTCTGGGTTCTGCCCCTCCCGACCCTGTACATGGCCAAACTGCCGCTCTCCCAACGCATCGCCCTCATCATCCTCTTCAGCTTCGGCGGCTTCGTCGTCATCGCCGGCTGCATGCGCACCTACTGGATCCATTATATCATCGAGGAGACGTTTGACCCGACCTGGCAGGGCATGCACCTGTGGATCTGGACGGCGGTGGAAGTTCATCTGGGCGTGATATGCGGGTGCGTGCCCTGGCTCAAGTCGCTGGTCAAGTTCAGCAAGAAGGGCGGAAACACGACGACGACTGGGGGAACCCCTGGTGGCAGACCGTCTCACTATAATCGAAGCGGCGCTGGTGCGGGTGCAGTAGCAGGAGGAACAGGGGTTGGTGGTCAAGGGAACGTGCTTTCGAATCCCCTCAAGTCGTCGTCGGCGAACCGAAAGACGGCGGCTGCGGGAGGAAGCGGTGTGGACGGTCTTGACACAAAGTGGCTGCATGAGATGTCGGACGACCCGGATGATTACGGCATCGAGATGGACAGCGGGAGTTATTCAGGTAGGAGCACGCACAGGACCAGTAGCATTGTGCCTATTAAACCGGGATAATTAATGTGTAGAATAGGTTTGGAGAGACGGGCCTAGTTGATTTGAGGCCATCCTGGAAAGTACTACTGGAGTTATTTGTGGGTAGCGATTAATTAATCATAATCATCAAACCCGGCTGTTATAAGTCCCTACCTACCGACTTTAGTCACCTATCAAGGTATTACCAGCCACTGGACCAAGCGTGTCTGCAAGGAGTGAGTGTATGCACGAGACTATGAATAAAGTTCACACGTGGTGTCAGAAACACGGCATACCAGATTCGGTGATATTCATGGCGCTGCACTCCTGGTATTCCATTGCTGGTCATGGATCTGGCTGAAAGCCATTACCGTCCCTGTGTACCTGCCTAGATTAAATAGCACTAAGAGCTAGTTGCTGGGGAAGGTATACACCATGATAACAGCTAGATTTCTCCTAATTTTCTCAACAAACACGAAACTCTTAATAAACTAACACCACATAACCTCGGCATTGGTTCACGTTCACTTCCACATGAGGAAATGTTGAATTACCCCATTCGTTGGTCACCGCCAAGGTAGTACCAGTCAAAATACGTGAGGGGGGTTCATAAGAAACACAAGTGATGCTGAAATCTCTCGCAAACCCACTTCCAGTACGTCACTAACAGACGACATTCGCGCTCTTGATGGAACTCCCGCCGCGCTGGGCGCAGAGGTTGGGCAAAAACGAGCTAGAGGTTCCAGTGCAGCCCGGGTTTGCATAGACTCTGAGCCTGCAGGTGCTCGGCCAGGAACCGGTCAGGAACAGAGAGTACATGTCCTGCCTGTTGCTTCCGATATAGAACTCGTGACAGGCAGCAGAGGGATTGGCCGTAGTCGTGAACGAGGTCGAGACCCATTGATAGTCGAAGTTGGGACCCGGTGAGCACGTGGCGGAGAATAACCAGGCCTGGAGATTCTGGGGGCTTTGGCGAGCAGTCAAACTGTTCAAGAAGTGTCAGCAGAAATCATGAGCTGGGGATGGACAAATGGTTGAGACGAACCCTTGGGGGCTTGCCAAGTCGACGTCGCCGCTGGGGCTGCGAACCTCGAGGTTGGCAACCTCGGCACCAGGAGCAGGAGCAGCAGAAGGAGCTGCCATGATGCCGGTGGCGGCGAGTCCGATGATGGAAAGAATAGAAGAGAACTTCATTGTGTGGATTGGGGTGCTAAGAAGATTGGCTTGTGTCTGGAATGAAGTACTTGAATTGGAAAGAGGTGTTTGTCTTCTGAGCTGTGATGGACCAGTTTCTCATGGGGATCCAACGACATATTTATACACTTCTTTGCTGTGGATCTATCTACAATAGTCTAGTTGGCATTGATCAGTGAGGTCGCCATTGGCTTGGCAGATACATAGAATTACCTGGTACGTGACTGAGCTGAGGAAATTGAACAATCTACCACCTACCACTGCCTCTGCCAGGTGTACAAGTCCCATGGCCTCGCAAGGGATGCCATTGAGCCTACAGAGTTGCCGGTGCATGCTTGTTTTCCGGCTCAACAAGTACAATGCGATGTGATTATCTGAGTTCATGATACCTGCATCTAGATTAACAGTCCTAAACGAGCACCCCAAATAGGTTGAACGACGTATCGTAGCAGTAGGTTGTCTTACAAAGCGGCTTATAGAGTGGAATCTCCTCATTGCTGCAGTTGCAGTATTGGATAAATCTCTTTACTTGGCAGAGTAGTTCGGCTTGGTTTCCTGTTCAAGCTCTCTTCTTTTTCATCACCAATTCACCAATGCACCATGCATCCAATATTAGAGAAGTCGGCGTATTATGGATGAGTAAGTGTCGTCCCTGAGCCGGTCCATCCCAGTTTTATGATCAGATATGATTGGATCGAGTGATGGCAAGCATCCTGCAAGTGCGTATAGGTCTACCTAGTTTCATAGGTAGTTAGACAATTTACAAACAATCGTTCATTCCGTCGGGAAAACCCCCAAGTTTGGCATATCCATAGTTGCAGGTACTGATTCATGGTCCGCTCCAAGTCCACATCTCGACAAGAATTACAGCACGTGCATGAATCGTGAGAAAGCTGCAACACAAAGCGATCCCCAACGGCAAGACGGTACCATGACCGGGTCGACTGTCTCAGCCAAGGCTGGCGCAGCGGTGCTGGGTGGGTCATGCACGACCAGTACCTCGGTGCTCTGTGCGGCTTTTTCTTCTTAACGTCACTCCTTGTCTAGGTACGTAATGCAATGGACCTATTGCCAATCTTTTTCTCACAGTCAGGAAGATTTTGATCAGAGGAAGTTCCTAGATTCATACCGGGGACTACAGTTCCGAGGAGACTGTGATAAAACAGTTAAAAACGGGCGCCTGTTATCAAGATTGTATCCTTCCCCGTTTTCTTTTGATGACCAAGACCCATATATTCAGTTGACTGTACATCAGGTAGGTAGGTATATACAGTGTCTCCCAAGTAGTCCAGTAGTAGTAACGCTGCTAGACCGAACCGATTCCATATCTATCTCGAGTCCAGCGAGGTATCAACAACAATGAAAATAAATGAAAAACCAAAAACTACCTACTTTCAGAATTCCGGCAATCTGCACCATCCACCCACACTTTTTGATCTGCATGTCCTGCTGCCTCATGGGAACAACCCGGTGATGAATATTACCACCTTATCGTACACGGCACCCGCATGTCAGGACCACAACCACGCACCTGTGAGCTTGGACGTGTTATTGGACCACATTGTATCATCCATCTAGGCGGCCCGACCGGCTCCAAGAATGGCGTCCAACAAGCTGCGGCAGAGCGTGCCGGCCTCGCACCCAGCCGTAATCGGGCTGGCCGCCTTATTACCGCCCGTGGCGGCACCCTCGCCCGCGGTGGCACCCTCACCCGCAGCCGCACCGGCCCCAGCACCTCCGGCACCACCAGCAGCGGCAGCATCAGGCAGGAACATGGCCCACTCGCCAACCAGGTCTTTGACAGTCAATGTCAGCTCGTTCTCGTCATCCTCGAACTCGAGCTCGCCGACGCCGGCGCCAATCACAAAAGAGTTGGTCTCCTTGCACAGCTTGCCGATCTGGCCGGTCCGGATGTCGACCGTGCTGTCGGCGTTGCGGATGTAGTCAATCTTTGAGAGAGTGAACCCCGTGCTCGCGCCACCGCCGATCTCGACGATGTACGACACCGGCTCGAGGGCGGTGAATCCCGGCGGGGGCGCCGCGGGCGTCTTGTTTTCTGTCACGCGCAGCAGGCGGGCCTGCGCGTTCTGGAACTCGACTTCGAAGCGGCCGACTTGCTGTTACAGAGAGAAAAATATGTGGTTAGTTTTTGAGGTATCTCGTGCGTGAAAGGGGGCTAATGAGAGACTTACTCCTGGAGGAAACTCGGTGTCGGTCTTGACGTCGCCTCCGCCCAGATTGATGACGGTGCCGAACTGGCCTTCCTGTTCAACTTCGTTTTCCGCCTTTTCTTCTTCGCCGGCACCGGCACCGGCGCCGGCCGTGGCAGTTGCCGAGGCGGATGTGACGGACGCGGTCCCGCTCGCAGCGGCGCCGGCAGTGGTGCTGGTGCCGACCGTGGCGACGGTGCTGGCAACGGACTCAACGGCAGTGCTGCTGGACTGAGCCCTGTTCTGCCCTCTAGGGAGGGCGACAACGGAGAGAGCCTGCAGCGCGAGCAGGATGCTGGTGTAAGAGGCCTTCATGATGGGCGGGTTTGTTGACGTGAGTGAGAGAGTGAGGGTGTTGTTGATGTAGGGAGTGAACTCTCAGAGTAGCTGATAAGTGAGTGATGGTAAAAGCAGAGGACCAGCCACAGGAGAATGGAATAAAAGGAGGAAGAGAAAAGAGAACAAACTTCCGAATCCGTCAAAGAATGAGTACCTATACAATGAACTGAAGATGAGAGAAGGAAAGGAGTTCCGGTTTGTGGTATGCCCACTGATCACCATTATACTTATACCCAAGCATTGTCTTGTCACTTGGCAAAAAGGCACACCCGACACCTTTGCGTTGGAAAATCCAAGTTGATGGCTACCTTGGCTGGCCGAAACATCGCCAAGATGGGCTACTCTAGACGAAAGGTGCCCATTGTCATCAGTGTCGGTGGACACGCCAAGCAGGAGTCAAGTTAAGATTTCGTTTTTACGCCGTTTGTAGGCATACCTAGGTACGTCAACATGCGCCGTCGCAGAATTCGGGGTCGGCCCCGACTCCATTCGGGGAGCCCCTGCTCAGGTCAAGGTGCCGGTTTGCCGTAATACATTAGCATCTTTCTGGAGAGAAATCCACATCTGGGGTCGTGTAGACTTTACTTACTCAGTACCTAGGCAGGCCATCTGAGACGAAAAGTGGATGCGTGAGTGGACGAGAGTCGGCAAGAAAAGACGAACGGAGGCTCCTAAAGTTAATACAAGTTTACGCGGGTCTGACCTCCTGAGATGCTTGAAACGACTGTTGATCCACTTGGCAGCGTCTCGGCGCCTAGCGCTTTCCACCCTACTCCTGGCGGGACACGTTGATACGGCGACGCCAAGCGCCAAGCGCAGGGAACAACACTGCTGTGGAACTGAAAGATCGGATGCGATGCCCGGAAAGGTGGGATTATTGACTCGGACCCCGTCCACCACACGTGCCCCCTTTTTTCGCCGCCTCCAACGTCAACTGTTCAACTTTCGGTTCTACAACTGAAATGACTGGATGGCCTGCTATTAATCAACGAACTCGAATCTTGGCTCTTGGGTTACACATCCGCAGGTGGACAATTGAGATTATGAAGGACATGAACGGGAATCTTGGCCAAACAGCAGGCAGCCATCAACCCCGTGCAATAACTCATCAGCCAAGACTGATCTGATCTATTCTAGTTGCTCTTGGCTCGTGGGGTACTGTGGTTACTGTATCGAACGAACGGCTCAACTGAGCATTTGATGACAAGAATAGCCGAGCGGGTGGAATGTGCAAGCTACGAAATAATGAGATCGATTTGTAGCCGACCGGATGATCTCACTCACATCGGACGGTCAACAACGGCAGGTTCTTAGTAATCGCCTGGGAAGTTCGGAACATTACATGCATCTTGTCAGTGACTAAACGATGCAAGACAAGGTCTACGGCATGTCATGGTTGGGACCCAGATCGAAATATCTCCAGTTGGCAACACAAATAATAACAAACACTATATAGGTAGTCAACAAGATAATTGCACTGGTTCCGAGCATTATGGCGACATGCTTGTGTCTCACGCCCATAGTGCCAGTACAAACCGATAAGAATGAAACCGGATGGCTCGCTTCTCAGGTAAAGATATGAGGATTTCGGCAGTCACTTGATGAGGGCTCAATGCTGGTTTCCACAATGCCAGCCGCGAGAGCGGATATCGGCGATGTGTGCTTTCTCAATAGGAATTCACAGAAATGCTAGCAGAAAAGCATATTTCACTAGTACACTAGGCATATTGGGGATTAAGCCACCCGACTCAAGCCAGGTAATGTCGTAGTAGTTATCTGTGGACAACACCTGGTGTTTGTGCTGAGGGACAGGAGACACTCTGCCATACGGGGGATTTGAATTTGTCGGGCAGGGAATAGTCCACAGGCTGATGGAGCCCATGAGTCGCACGCGGAAGGGGGATATTGGTGAGATCAAGATGTGCACGATTTGTTTGATCAGTCCTCCTGGAGCATGTGTGCACGCAAACTGTAATCTGAAAGCTTTACTACCAGACCATGGCAACACCAACAAGAGACCTTTTTACTTCAAATATACCCAGGTAGGTACTATGGATGGTTAGAATCATGCCCGACTCTTTGTTGATATGCGTTGCAGCTGTCATGCGGGCACCCAGTACAGACGATACCTCGTTCAACCGTGAGCTAACACAAGCTAGCACGACAGATACATAGGTACCTGTACTTATCAAAGGAAACTTCAATGACTTAGCTGATGAAAAATGGAGGGAGAAGGAGAAAAAAGAAAGGGAAAACATGGGAATTAAATGGTGAGGCACAAAACAAGATAAGGAAAAAAGAAAACGAAGGAGAAAAAGATGAAACGGGAAGAAGAAAGTTTTCTCAAAGGAAAGAAAAAAAAACAGAAAAGAGACTCGAAAAAAAAGGGGCTTACAATACCCTTATAACTCTAGCTTCCCCAAGTCCCAACACTGTCGCAAGATAAGTTGATGGATCACCATCATCACCCATTTTAGTACCTGGAAGCGATATCATCGTGTTTTACACGTCGATGGTGCTTGTAAAAGAGGGATAATAAGATAAAACGAAAAGAGGAAAAAATAACTTGTCCGTCCAACGACGTGGAATTACCCAAGGTAGAACACACACATAGACCCATGCAACCATGAACTGAAGTTATTAATTAGTGTAGTGACGAAGGTGGGACTCAAGCCCACGACCTACGTTCGTCCAACGACGTGGAAGTTACCTGAGGTAGAACAACACACAGAGTCATGCAACCATGGACGAACCATTACACCAATTGATTTGGAAAATTGGTCCTGAAAATTCGGTCATAGCTCTTGTCCAGACTCCTCGATATTGATCACCAACTGCGAACGCGTGCAGTGCAGACAGCTGTTATGACGGTGGGATTTGCGGACTTCGGACTCGGGTCAACCATCAGAACGGGCGCCGTCTTTGCCCGATTACATTGTTACACGGAAAGGCTCAAAACTGCGAAGTGCATTGAAAGCATCAATACTCCGTATCTGCCAATTATTAAAGTAACGATTCAACCTAGCCCAGGCTTCCACTTTTTGGCCCGATGAGTACGACTTCGCGGTTCCAGAACAGGAAACTGCCATTGCCCATCTATTTCATATTCCTAGATCGTTCGTGGTTAGGGCCCGTAGGATTGCATGGCGTACGTCCTTGGGGGACCCAACAAGGGCGTGAAAGGGGCTTGGCATGAATGATCCAGCGGCACAGAACACTCTGGTTCCAATCATCATGCTGCCGTATTTGGAGCGCTGACGACGACTTTGGGGCTGTCATTGGCGCTTGACCCCGCGGGGATAAATGCAACGTGATGAAATCAAAAAGGACAAAACTGGCTGCCTGGCCCCTCTATCCACAATACAAAGTCATTGCATCTGTCCTTTACATCAACCAAACTTCAAAAGAGCAGTCCAAATCAATAACTGCAATACCGGCATTTCGCCCTAGAAATGAAGTCTTGAATAACCCAACACCAGTTCTTCATTCTCAACGACAACGCAGCCATTATTTGACTCCAAGCAGCACCCATTCAAGTTCAACAAAATGATGCCCCAAGATGGCCCGGTTCACTGCGAATTCAAGGAGCAGTTGGGGCAGCCAGAGCCCTTTGGCGGCATCGTAGGGCCCGGGGTAAGAGAAACTGACCACATCCATCTTACTCCTGTGTGCAAATAATTAATTTGATCGAAACAGGTGATTGCAGCCGTCGTGGGAACCGCCTGGGTGGCTGTTGGCGTTACCCTTCTTCACTACCTGTTCGCATCTCACAAAACGGAAAATCCCGTTGACGGGACAATCGCTCGCCTGACGGGATGTTTACCACCTCTGAAGTGGTTCAAGTCGCGACCTGGAGTGCAAGAGGCCTTTGCAAAGGCATGTGCTTGACTTCTTCTCTCACTGAGTTTCAATGACGAGAACGACTGACTAACTGTTGACTGGGTCCAGACAATCCTTACCCTGTCCGATATCCAAACCGTCGTCGGCTTCGCCCTCCTCGCCACCGGATTTCTCAGTCTGTCCAGCGGCATCTCGGCCTATCACTTCATGCTGGTCGTGCAAATCGCCTGGTTCGCCCACGTCACCCAGCTCGCCGGGCTCAGCGTTCTTCGTTCCGATGACAACCGGTCAGCCATCGCGCGGTGGACCAGAATTCTTCTGACACTAGCCCTCGCGGGCGTGCTAATTACCGCCATCGTCCCGACCCTCTTCTTCAACTGGGCGTACTACAGCGGATCCCCCTTCAAGTTTGGCGACGGCCGAGACAATTGGCACTACCCCGGCGGATCCGCCAGCCTCCCCGGCTCGTACGCGGTCTGCTTTTTCGACCAGCCCCGCGCCGTGCGGTGGCACTACTACAGCAGCTACCTCGCGTGGAAGTACACCGACACCCCTGCCTTCGGGACGGGTGTCACGGCCATGGTTCTCGTGGGCCTGAACGCCGTGGTCCGGTCGCTCAAGCTCGTGCCGTGGCTGGGGAAGCCGGCCAGAAGTGCGCGGCGGGGGATCAGCCGGTGGTGGACGTCGCTGCTTGTGTCGGGCTCATCCGGACCGTTGCAGCGGGTTGGCTTCTACATCGGACTGGCGACCCTCTTGACCGTCAGAGTGCACACCGACTTGCTCATATCTGCTCTCTCAGGCGTGAGTACAATCCCTTACCTAAGTAACTGGTTAACTTCCCATGAAAACGACTCTAACAAGTCTATCAGATCTACTGGCTGCTCATCCCAGCCATCGGGGGCACCATCTCGCTAGCCCGGACCCGCTCAGCAATCAAGAACGTGGCCGACGACAAATGGACCTTTGTGCAGCTTCTACCCGTCCTCATCCTGCTAGTGATTTTCGTCACAGCACTCGGGTCCTTCCTCACGACGACGGCATCATCTCAGCAACAACAGCGGCCCATCATCAGTGGTGATGATGACGCCGAACCATTGATAGCACCCACCGACGAAGAAACCGTCGGCTCCTCATTCCACGACCGAGCCGTCGCCCTCCTCGAGCGAGATTACTTCTACAAATCTGCCTGGGCGTCTTCCGCTGTCGCTCTGCTCTGCTTGGAAGTCACCATCTTCACGGCGCTCTGCTTCACGGACATGGTCCGCTGGGGAAGCACCAACGCGGCTTCGGTGCTCGCTCTCTTTGCCGTCCCTGTCCTGGTCGGGATTCCCTCTGCGGTCTTTGTCTTTGTTCTGCTGTGCCTTGTCTATGAAGTTGTCGCTGCTAGTTCTAGCTCCTCCTCCCGTGATGACTCGGAGTCGACTGCACGGGTGTCCTGGTACTGGGTGCTGATGGCCGTTGTGTTGGCGGCCACGGGCGTGTGGTCTGCGCTGTTTCACTTGATTCGGCCTTGGGGACTATTTGATGTCTTGGTATGGGTTCTAACAGGGGTAGGGAGTGCAATTGGGCTCCTTAATTTGCTCGCGGTAGTGGTGTTGTCGATGGGGAGGAATAGGAGTGCTGGGATTCGGCTGCCTTGAGGGAACCAGCGTGTGTGTAGGTAGTACGTGTGTCTGAACTCTGAACTCTCTTACACTATCTAGGGTTTTTATGTGGGTAGGGGCAAGTGGCAGGAAGCTAAGGAGGGCGAGTTAACGGCGAGAAGGGCCGTTTCGTTGATCATGGCGGAGGACTGGAGCTGAGGATGCCCAGCTCCTAGGTTCATCTTAAGTTCTCAACCAATAACCAGTTCATTGCGAGTGTAGTATAGTTAGGGAGGGTATACTGTTCATCTCATCAAGGTGCTCTCGCGTCTAACTGCTCTGGGGTCAGATGGACCAAGGTCGTCTATGTTGTCATGGTGCTATCAAAACCTGTGCTGGTCCGTGTCATGAAGAAAACTACCAGGTATGTCTGTGGAGAGGATTGGCCAGACGAGGTTGTCCCATGTGATGATATGACAGACAAATGCTTCAACTGGAACATGTGTCTCGGCTTCAATTGCTTGTCCTGGTCCCCCTCTGGCCTTGGGACTCCTGGGCCCACTCCAAATTGCAGGAGACATACAGGGGGGAAGCTGGGGCAAGAATTGCCGGTTGGTAGTGGCTGGGCAGATTATGTCATCAATGTCGGCTCGGATTGCCGTCATCATTTTGCCCATGTGTGAAATTCACTAATAATACATACCTAGGTACCTTTCGCGACGAGTTTCGAGGTAAAAGTCTGGAAATAGCAGCGAGAGTAGAGAATCAAAGGCGGATTGTCTGCAATTCTGCATAGGCTGAATTCAGTCGTGTTTGCAGTGGCAGTTTCTAGCGGGACTCAAGTTTCAAGCTTTTGTTCTTCAAGGGATTGGGCAAAAGGTCGCGTGCTCTTTCCCCCATTGCTTTAGCGGTCCAAACAAGGGGGCGCTGTCAACTGTGGCGACGGCAGTGGCTGGGCACGCTAGGGGCAGGGACAGACCCTCTGAGGCTCTCCACATTCCACAGATCGACCTTGGCACGTGCTTGGCTGCTTCATCTCGCGTTTCCTCCCCTGGACCTTTCCCTAAATTCTCCATTCCGCATCGACATTCCCTCTCGCGGGGATTTCCCCATCTCAAATCGGCGCGAAGGCATCAAATGCGTCCTTGCACACCATGGTTCCGTCGGCACTTGGCAGTGACAATCTGTCGCACCATGGCCGGTTGACACTGGGACAGCGCTGTGAGCCTTTGCCCTTTGGCTTGGCCCGACTGCCGAACTGCCGGATCCCAACGCATTTCCAAGAACGAAAGCGCATCCGCACTGAACATGTCGGGGGTGAGCAGTCGTTGACGTGCAGATGCTGATGTCCCAGTGGACATGGGCACTGCAACGCCAGCTTCTGCCCTTGGCGCTTGAAGTTGCCCTGACGGCTGATGTTGGATCGCCGTCGAGAGACAGTCAATCCGTTATTACCACCTTGGCGGACTGCTTCGTCGTCCCGGACGATTGCCTCTTCATTCCATTCATCACTCTCAAAGAGAAGCAGCTGGTCTGCATTTATCATTTCCATCTTGGCGTTTTGGCTCATTTTCTTTCCTTCTCCTTTCTCTTCGTTTCTCTTTCTCTTTCTCCGTCGTCTCCACACGTCGTCGAGTCGCGCCACGCAAACAGATCGATGACGACGAGCGAAATCTAGAGAAATTGCTGACACTATTCGGGCGGCATCATGAGGTCGACAGCGCCCACCCTCCGCCGGCGGCGGAATCTTGGCTGGCCGAGGCACCGCCGGAGGCAGGTTGGAGGCGATATCGATTCGGACTCGGACGCGGATGGGGAGGCAGACTCGGGCTCGGAAACCGACACGGAGGTGGACTCGGACTCGGACGCGGATTCGGACGACGAGCAGGCAGTCCGCCCAGCTCGCCCGAGTGCTGGTAGGCCCAGTGGTCTGTCTGGGACGGGAGGTTTACCCATTGGGTCTGGCCTTGGGTCGACGACGGGGTCGGGTTCGGCAGCGGCAGTTCCCAGTCTGGGGTCACCCCTGGGTTCAAACTTTGTGTCCGAGCCACAAACTGCGGTCGGGCGAGTTGGAACGGGAACTACCCTCGGCGCGACCAACGGTGCATTGCAGGAAGCGGATGACGAGTCGGATTCGGCTGATTCGTTAGGAGTTGAATCCGCGACAGATGGCGACGAGAGCGACTCCGCGGATGACTCGGCTGACGAGGGAGGGACTTTACTCCCTCCTCCGCCTCCGGCGGCCACCACCACGGCGTCGATTTCCACCATTGCACCACCGGCGGCAACAGTATCAACTATAGCCTCTCCTCCTCCACCTCCTCCTCCACCTCCTCCTCCACCACCTCCTTCTGCGTCGTCAACATTCACTACATCGCGTCCAGCAATAACATCGACATCAGTCGAGCAACCAGTTACGTCTACCAGCACTGAAAAGCCGGCACAGTCAACAACACTCCCGGCACCGGTGCTGGCACCCGAGGTTCCAGATGACCTGTCATCATCCTCCATCAGCGCTTCATCAACCAGTAGCGCTTCATCAACCATTAGCGCTTCATCAACCAGTAGCGCTTCATCAACCAGTTCCTCCTCATCAAGCAGCCCGGGCTCCACTGGATCTGCTACTACTACAGCAGCTGGTAGGACAGTGTCTCAGCTAACACAAACCGTGACATCTTCGTCGGTGGCGACCACCGATCTGACGCTGGGACCGACTTTTGCGGCCACAACATCCGAATCGTTTGCTCTCTCGACGGCACTAGCGAGTGAGGTTGTAGGTGTTGGAGCAAGCAGCGTGATCGAGCCACAGGCCGACTCCACCAGCTTGGCCGACCAACAAGCGGCAGGGACAACCGAACAGGAGCCCATGAACGCAGGGTTTGCAGTCGGTCTTGTGATTGGAATCCTAGGTAAACACCCAGTCTCCCTTATAAGCCCGCTGGACGGTGTACTAAACATCATTATCACAGCTTTGATCGGCATCATGCTCCTCGGCGCCTATCTGCTCATGAAAAAGATGCGCGGGGATCGCCAGACATCCACTTTGCCAAAACCAAAGGGCTTCGGCCTTGGCAAGTTTGGACGACACTCATCATCGGACCGCTCGACCTGGAACTGGAAGCTGTGGGACTCGGGCAGCAGCACCGCTGGCCGTGACACGCCGGACATCATGGCTGCCCCGCCACTCCCGCCGCCTCTGATGCCAGGAAACAAGCTCAAGACCAATTCCGAGATGGTTGACGACCTCATGCGAGCGGCCTATGCTGCCGAATCCGGCCAGAACTACAACGATCTCGAGTCCCAGGCGGGCGGGTTGGACGAAAAGAGACCGGGAGGAGGAGGAGGACCACCACCACCACTCGGCACAAACTTCTACCTGGACGAGAAGGCGTACGCTGCCTTGCAGGGTGGGACAGGGCCATATTCTCCGCTGCCGCCAGTGCCAACGACCACGTTTGTCGACAAGGGGAGACCTTCCAGTGATGGAAATCCCCTCCGACACTGGCTGAACGACACGGTCACCCCGCACCAGTCCAAGTTCGGTCCTCCGTCGACGGCTGGACTACCGCCTGACCTCATGCCACCGGCTCCTCCGATGCCTGGACCGGGGCCAGGGGGCTACTATGGCAACAACAATAGCAAGATGGGCCCCGCTGGCGGTGGCGGCGGCGGCGGCAATGGCGGTTTTTATGGTTGAGGTTCTGTGTGTGTCTAGACAGGTTCATCAGGATTGACTACTTGCATACTTGATGCTAAGTGCTTGTGCTATGTATATAGCGGGAGCGAAATTTTGCTTGTTGGTCAATGGGTTCCGTTAGAGCAATAGCGTACCCTGAAATGTACAAACCTGGCGTGATCTCTTATCCTGCACGTGGACGTTCCAGTCACTGGTCTACTTAGGCATATGGGCGCCTACTTACCTGAATTAGCAGGTATCAAACACAATCCATCCGTGGCCGGCTATCGCGTCAGTCATCGTGACGAATGACAAGTTTGCATGTTGAATATCTGGGGTAGTACTTCTTCAAGTTTGCTGACAGAAAGGAAGGTAGCAAATTGGTCGCCACCGTTCGTGCTGACCTGAACGAGCCCATTGGAAAGGAAACCGAAGAAAAAGGCGCATTGTGGTGGCACTGTCCGCATCGGGATAGTGCCCGATTCGTGGACTCGGGTGTTGTTTGTTGTCGTGCATGAATCTCCCCCACGCTCTTCGAGGTTGCGAGATCGCCTGCCTATTTCGGCAGGTGTGTGTGATAACTACCGAAGTAAATTGATTAAGTGGCGGTAGGTATCCTATACACATGATGTCTAAGGATAAGAGGCGCAACATTATGTACTACACACATGCATTCGTCTTATCTATAGTACCGGATCTATCTGCAGGGGCCGCTATGTATGCACATCGGCAGTTTTGCCAAGGAAAAATCAAGCTTTACTCTTGATTGCTTTCCTAGATGAAGTATGGCTTTTTAGAGTTGCTGGTTTGTCACGAACTAGAACTAGTAGCTTAGCTTTATCAGTTAGATTCTAGCACACACACCTCTCCAAAACAGGCCCGGTCCTGCCGGTGTGTATCTCGTTACCTGGTACTTATGCTTCCTCATATCCCATCTACGTTATAGCTGGAGCAATTCGCCACGAGGTAGTCTCCTCTCGTTGAGTTGGGGTATCAGTCTACACGTCATATTGTGCGCAGCAAACCCACCAACGCACGCCAACATGAGGCTTCCTTTCACTGCGTCGCTGGCTGCGCTCCAGTCCCTCGTGGTCGTCGCCCACGGCCACGCCGGCGGCAGCGACTCGGACCACCATGTGCTGCTGCCCGTGCAACTGCGCGCACCCACGGCGGAGCACTTTCTCCCCATCGTCAGCAACGACACGTACGATTTCGGGTGCCGGCCTATCGCGCGTCCCGTCACCGCCGACGGGAGCAGCAGCAGGCAGTACTTTGAGCTCCATGCGCTCCTGACGCGGGACCAGATCGCCCATCTGTCGCACGAGTACCGGTCCACCGACGTTTCCCTGCACGAGCAGACCCTGACCAAGCGGGCAGCCACGGCGCCGATCGGAACGGGCGACCGGTTCCAGTCCGGCACCGTCGCGCCCAAGGGGCTGGGCACCCAGGCCAGCGGGACGACCATCGCCAGCATCATGAACCTGAACGAGATCAGCTCTGCCGTTAATGGGTTGGTGTCTGTCTATAAGACTGTCACCACTTTTACCCTGCCGTACAAGACCTTTGAGGGACGGACGCAGTTCGCCGCGTACGTTGGTGCCGGGACGGACACGTCCAAGTATCATCTGTACCTGAGCGCGGCGGTGCATGCGCGCGAGCGCGGCGGGCCCGATAACCTGATTTACTGGATTTCAGATCTGTTGTCCGCCAACAAGACCGGTTCGGGTTTGACGTATGGCAAGAAGACGTACACCAACGCGCAGGTCAAGTCTGTGCTAGCGGCGGGCATCGTTTTCTTTCCCGTGGTGAACCCGGACGGCGTGGCCTACGACCAGTCGTCGGGCTCGCTGTGGCGCAAGAACCGAAACACCAAGTCCGGGTCCTCGGGTGCGTCTGTCGGGGTGGACATCAACCGGAACTTTGATTTCCTCTGGAACTTTCCCAAGTATTTTGCCTCGTCGGCGTCGCCTGCCTCCACAAGCCCCAGTTCGCAGACATTTTATGGCACCGCGGCGCAGTCGGAGCCAGAGACGAAGAACCATGTCTCGGTGTACGACAAGTTTCCTAAAATTCGGTGGTTCATGGACGTCCATTCCGCCGCCGGCGATATTTTGTACAGCTGGGGTGACGACGAGAACCAGTCGACCAACACGGCCATGAACTTTTTGTCCTCAACGTACGACGGGAAGCGGGGTATCGTCGGCGACACGGCGTACAAGGAGTACATTCCTTCTGCCGATGCGACCAACGTTAAGAAGGTCGCGGACGCGACGGTGGCGGCTATGAAGGCGGTTGGTGGAAGGAGCTATATCACCCAGCAGGCGGTAGGACTGTACGCGACCTCTGGCGCGACGGACGACTATGCCTTCAGTCGGTACTGGAGCAAGAGTGGGCAGGTGAATAAGGTGTACGGGTACACGATGGAGTTTGGGTACTCGACCAACTTTTATCCGACGTTGACCGAGTTCAATCAGAATATCTTGGATACGAATGCGGGTTTCATGGATTGGGCGCTGGCAGCGATTTCTGTCGGGCTTGAGTGATGAGTTGAGCCGTGACTGAGGTGGTTGAAGTTTACAAAGGGATGAATGCATGTACGGAATTTAGCATATTAGTTGGCAGTGAAAATATGAGTACCTGCTTTATTAAGACGGCGATGTATATATCAACGCGCATGTTGTATCGAAAAATTGCCAGCCTCGTAAGTTCAGTATATCTATCTTGTTTAATTCAAGTTAGAACTGGTCCTCTTAAGAGACTCAGGTGGTGAGAGATCAAGCGTAGCATCCTCCACGCTGTCGTGGCCTGTTCTGCTCGTCTGAATGGCTCGCCCCAGATTCCTCATAGCAAGTGTCACGGCCGGCATCCAGGATCGATGGACGAACTCATCAATTGGGCGCTATCAACGAAGATTCTAAACTGCAGAGGAAAGGAAAGAAAAGAACAATCCTTGGAGCGCGAAGCGCGACAAGCTTCATTGTGGGGTGGGACCCCTTGACCTTCGTTGCTCCTGATTGGTCCTAGTGACGAAGTCGATTACTGAGAGTCTAATCAGTTCGCTCTCGCCGTCGGCCGCCGTGCCCATCTCGCAGTCGATGGCGACGGCGGTCTGAATGCTGCTTGTGGGAGTGGGTTGTGCCGGGATAGGAGTCCGGTGGAACTGCCATCGCGGCTTGAGGATGGTGTCTCGGTGCAGCCGCATGTCGGGAGGCAGACCCTCGTGGTGTTGGCTGTGCGTGCACGGCGGGGCGGAAACGGGTTTCCTGCAGCAGGTCCATGTCTAACCATAATTACCACATATAAGATATATGAAGTTTAAAGAGGCCAAGGGATGTATAGTGTCTGATTGTCGTCCTTATCTTGCCAGTGGCACCATAGGTCACTTTGCCGGAGTGAAAGTTGCAGACGGCGGGTTTCGGCGGCTGCTCAGATGCCCGAGAAGAATCGGGGCTTTTCTTTTGAGGAGGATCGGCAGGCTTCTTCTTTTGAGGAGGCTCGCTTTTCTTCTTTGCCCCACCGTCATGACTGTCGCGGTCGAGGCCGCGAGTTACTATAGCGCATACATGAGCAGATGTGGACAGGGGGTGCGGGCCATATTGAGATGTTAGGTAAGATAAGGTACCTAGGTAAGGTACGTACCTCTGACACCACAAGAGGCGCAACGCGTCTTTCGGTCGAGTTGCTCGTCGGAGAGCGGCTGGAGAACGCAACCAGCCTTCTTCAGTGTCTCGGCGGAGTGAATGAGGCCGGTCAACTTGTCGATATGCTCCGGTGTAGCCTCGGTCGTGGCGTTGGCGGTGGTGGCCATCCTAACCGATGTTCTCCTGGGGAGGGGTGAAAGAAGGATGTAATGGGAAAGTGCCGAATGATGGAAAGGGAAAATGAGAGTGATTGCGAGGGAATTTCTGGACTCTGGCGTGGACGGAAAAGAATGGAGGGGGAAAAAAAACCAAAAGAAACAGTCTGCACTTCCATCCGGTCGGTCATCTTCCATCGGGTAGGAATGGGCTGGGACTGCAGTCATCCAGCTTCCGTCCAGTCATTAAGTGAATTCGGGCAGGTGCATTGTAAGCCTCACCGGGTAGATGAATGAGTGCCTCAGGCAAGTCTGTCATTCCAAGCCAATAGAGTTGTTAGTCATGCGTGGACGCAATGGAAGCAAGCTGCAGTTGGGGTTGTGTGTAAACCTTGTTCTACTATGAGCAAACTTAGTGTTTGTTACGCAACACATGGTCATCTAAAGAGGCTCGTGGACGGTTAGTTCGGTACCTACCTAGGTAAGTTGCGTATCTTGCTTAAACCAACATGGAGCTAGAAGACGTTCTGATGATTAGAGCTTCTAAGGTACCATACCTAAGGTAGTCTACCTACCTAGGTAATCATCAACTGTCACAACGGGATGGATTACAAGCAGAATCCCGACCTTAAAAACTCAACGAGATTTTCAACTCTTATCATATAAAACTGCACACGAAGAATAAAAATCCATAGCAACGAAACTACCTCCTCAGCTGCATACCACTTAGGGAAAAGTCCGACCTGCTGAACCCAACTCCTGAAGCTGAATAAAGGCAGCAAACATACCAGACCACCGAAAAATATACAGGAATATCCCCATTACGAAAGTGAGAGGAGCTCCTGGCGGGTGTTCGGTCTCATGTCCTTAAAACTGCCTTTTTCCATAATCGACCTCACTGCTTGGAGGAGGAAGACCATGCTTCAGCGACGATTGGTACTTGACACATACCTAGCCGGGCTATAAAGAGAGTGCGTAATATAATAGTCGTTGGGCGGGATGTGGAAAGGCTGCCCGCGTTCTGCAACGTGCTGGAGGGTCGAAAATGTCTCCTGGTCCCGGCGAAGGCGGCATCCGGTTGCTGAGCCGCCAGAAGAGTGCGGTACTAGCTGGCAAACTCTATCAAAGAGTCTGGTTTTGGTGGGGTTGGTCTTGTGCATGTGGCAAGCCGACCACAAACTGAATAATCGCAAAGGGCGGGATGGATAGTTAGATGATGAGCGCTCTCATAAGAAGAGGAGGATTGAGCAGCTGCCAGTCAGCTCCATTTCTCCCGACGATCACCACGACCCAGAAAGCCATCTGCCCATTAGCCTAGCCTCCCCGGCCCACCACATCGATACATGAAGGTGACCTGTGCATTTGGATCTCGGTTACTCCGATCAGACTTCAGTTAGTGGCCATGGAGTTAGTGAACTATAAATATTAATATCTAATTAAACTGTAGTTGATATCTAGGATGGTAGGATAACCGAATACATGCGTAGGAGGACCTGAGGATGATATAACTAAATCCATGTGTACCGGGATTATCATGTACTGAAGAGTAGCGTTGTCCTTTGTCTTTCTTCACTACTTCTTACGAATTATCCATCTTGACAGCCTAGCCGAACACCCGTGTCTGATGCAAGGATAAATAGAACGAAAGCTCTGGATTATCATGCTATCTCAAATCTAATCTATGACGGACAGAAACTTTGCTACCACGGATGCATCATCATGTGAGTTTATTTTCGAGCTCCTTGCCGCGAAGCATTTTATCTCGGTGAGTTATTGTTTCCTATATGGAGCACTTAGGCCATTAACTAAGCCAAGCCAACTTTTTCATTCAAGCGTTAACCGGGATGTTCGAAACAAATACCGAAAGCACGGCCGCATAGGCAGCCGACAAGGCTATGATCTCGAAACTAGATACTCTTAGAAACAAAGACACAAGGAAAGAGAGGATGAGGATGCATAATGAGACAATGACTAGCTGCGTCTCTTTCGATGACCTGTAGGACAATACCACCAGGGGTGCAATAAGAAATATGGCCGTTAACATCGCCGTTACGAGTCGCCCAGTAACTTCCGCTATCAATATCGTGTTTTGGTAAGACCATCCGCGGTGTTGTCGAGCAGCATATCCAAGACCCTCTCCGTTATATTGATTCTTTCTCGACAGCCTCCAATATCGAAATGCTCTGAAGTGTCGGTGGAGCCAGCGCTGGAACGGGTCCGTCCGAGACCGTGTTCCGAGATCCGCCCGGAGCAGCCTGGTATTGTACTTCTCATACAAGGTAAGGTCGTCCCTCAGGTTCGACTGTTTTTCGTCGTCGAGTAACGAGAATGTCTCCATGCTCATAATATTGTTAAAAGCGGCGAGTGCTTCATCTGTTTTTATTTTTGTCAGTTAAACTTTTTAGAGTAGAATTGTTATTCTTTTATGCACCGTATTGCTTAAGGAGGCCACGCAATTTCAAGATGAATTCCAGAGTAATCATGTCGCGGATGTTCGGGGTGTTTCCGTCCCTCTTGCCGTGCTCAAGGCCCAGTCGGGCCCCATGTTGCGGGCCTTGGTCCAAGCCAAAGCCGGCTTGGTAAAGAACGTGATCCATTTCGGCGATCTCGTGCTCAAGGAATCGCAGGCTCAGCAAATGCGTGGTCTTGAACCGACGAAAGCCATGGAGCGTAAGGTTGTTATCGTCGGTGCTAAGCATCCAACATTTGCGAAACGTTTCTACCATATCCTTGGAACGGTTAAGTATGGGGCGGCTGGCCATTTTGGGCGTAAGGAGAGGAATACTGGGTGGCAGTTGGTAAGATAGGTTCCGAGAGCGTTCTTGGGGTAGTTATTGGCAATCATATAACTTTTTGGTCATCCCGGACACTGCGGAGGGAGAAACCCAACCAAAATGATATTTGATCATCATCCCCAACGTGACACTGGAACTCACCCTTCCTCTTGTGCCGCTTCTACCGGTTACATCTCTTTCGTGTCGATATACAAGCGAGGACGCTAAGGGGTTCAAGTCAGGTAATACCTAAATTCTTGCCGAAGCAGCCCAAGTGCATCGTCCGGACCGGTGCCGCCAGGCGGTTTTTCTGCATATCGATGTAGGGCTCTTACGCTGTGGCACTCGAAGGACGAGAGCATTCATGCCCTATCTGCCTCGCCTAATTATTGCTAACTTGGATGGCATAAACCGGTCAATACTTGGTAGACAAGTGCTTTTGTGTGATCGAATCAGATCTCGGGAAAGGCAAAATGCAATTATGTGGGTCGCAGTGAGGCGCCACCGATGCGGGTGATAACAGTTCACAGCCTATTAATTGAAAACAGTGAAAAACATGTCACTTTGAGGCGGTTCTGATGCCGAGTCTCCAAAAGTGATTGGGCAAACCTAATGCATGCTGCCGCCCTTGAAGTCCGCCTGGGCAGGACACCGGTGCCCGACGATAAAACCACGGAGCCCGGAGCCTCATGGGCCATTGATATGTTGGGTCATTGCGGTATGCCTTATGCATGCTTTCTGCACCTTGAAGGGCTCGGGTTGGAGATGGACCGATGCTGATATTGGCAGAACGTAGTGTAACACAGCAGTACCGGTCAGTCGACTCTCACTTGCTCGCCATTCGGTAGTTGTCCTCCAGTGCCCACTTCCCAATGTCAACAACTTCTACAGCCTCATCCTCATCTTAACCCTTACATTTCCCACTGTAATCGTTTTCCGCCAATCAGCACCAAAGACATCAAATCAAGCCCGCTCGGAGACGATATATCGGTCAAAGAGGGGGGAGTTTTGGCTGTGCGGTATGCAGTCCTGCCAAAATCAGACCTGTCCCGTTGCAAATAAAAAGCAAGAGCTTTGTCGTCACATGCATATGCGGGTCAACCGCAGAGGCGCAGCGAAGCAGACCGGAAGGCAGATCCGAAGGCAACCCGAAGACGACCCAAATGCTGAGAACGGGAGATAGAAAGGTGAAGGTCTATGCTGGTTTCCGTTTCTAGCCTGTCACCTTGCGCTGCACACGCGGCGCGGTCATCGCTTCTTTATTCCCACAGACTTGAAAACGTACACACGTCCGATACCACAGGAGCGCCATGTCGGACCCGGCCAACTACACGGTGGGGTGGATTTGTGCGGTCGAAACCGAATATGTCGCTGCTCAAGAGTGCCTTGATGCGGAGCACCCGAGGCTGGCCGCGCAAGATGCCAACGACAACAACATCTACACCCTCGGCAGCATCGGTTCACACAACGTCGTCATCGCTTGCTTACCCCACTGGAACTACGGTCTAGTCAGCGCCGCTAATGTCGCTAGAGACATGCTGCGCACGTTTCCGAACCTGAGGTTTGGGCTTATGGTCGGCATCGGCGGCGGCGTCCCGACGAAACAGGACGTCCGTCTGGGCGACATTGTGGTTAGCTCACGCAACTATGAGAATGGCGCTGTGTTGCAGTACAACTTTGGCCAGACGGTGCAGGACAAGGCGTTTCGCATGACGGGTTATCTAGACGCCCCGCCGCTGCTGCTCCAGGCGGCAGTGCAGCAACTAAATGCCCGCTATCGAAGGCACGGTAATATGATCGACAAGGCAATCAACGCCATTCTGGAGCGGAACCCGCGGCTCCGGGACGAGTACCGAAGGCCTGACCCCGCCACAGATAGGCTGTACCAGAGCACAGTTGTTCACAGAGCAACTTCATACGAAAGCTGTATTGCTGTTTGCGGAGAAGAGGAGGAAGACCTCATCGTTCGAACGCCCAGGTCGGAGGATGAGGACAACCCCAAACTGCACTACGGTCTGATAGCGTCGGCAGACCAGCTGATAAAGGACGCTATGGTTCGAGATCGCTTGGCAGAGGAGAAGGGCGTGTTGTGCTTCGAAATGGAGGCTGCAGGGCTGATGAACCACTTCAAATGCCTCGTGATTCGAGGCATCTGCGACTACGCAGACTCGCACAAGAACGAGGAGTGGCAGGGCTATGCAGCGATGGCGGCGGCTGTGTACGCAAAAGACCTGCTAGGAACAATTGTACCGACTAAGGTGGCGGCGGAGAGGAAGCTAGGAGAGCTTCTTGGCAAGGGTGAGTAGTTCATGTTGTGCTGTTCGGATTGTTTCTTTACTATCTCCTTGAAAAGTATCACAGCAGGGCTGATGTGTAGATATAGTGTATGAAAACTTGCGGGACGTCCAAACCCTCGCAAGCGAGACTAGGCACAACGTTGGGGAGCTCAAGATGGATAGCCATCTAAAAAAGATCAGGAGTTGGCTGAAACCACCCGATACGGCGAGAAATTTTAACAACGCACGGACTCGGCATCAGGGAAATACTGGCCAGTGGTTTCTCAACAATGAGACATATTTAAAGTGGAAAAAGCCGTACTTAAAGGGGGCAAAAGGTTCAAACTCTTTCCTGTGGCTCAACGGTATCCCTGGATGCGGCAAAACGATCCTCAGCTCGTCTGTTGTGGCCGACCTGGAACAAAGCGCGGCTCTCTCTACAAACCTAATCTACTTCTATTTTGATTTCAACGATGTCGAGAAACAATCTCTCGAGAACGCCGTCCGTTCGCTTATTACACAGCTCTACCACAAGCGCAGCGAGGTCCGCGCGGAGGTCGACACCCTGTACTCGTCGTGTGGTAAGGGAGCTCAACAGCCGAGCATTGCAGAGCTCCATAACGTTTTCTTGAGGACGCTGCAACACGCTGGTGAAATATGGATTGTCCTCGACGCGCTTGACGAATGCTCCACACGGGACAACATGAATGGATTACTCCCCTGGATCGAGGATCTTCGGAAGTCTGACCTGCACATCCATATTCTAGTAACAAGCCGGCCGGAAATAGACATCAAGTCAGTTATTGAGGGCTGGGCTGGCAAAGAGGAGATCATTTCTGTTCAGGGACAGCCTGTAGAGAACGACATCAAGTCTTATGTACAGGCCAAAACTAAGTTGATGTGGCGTTGGAAAGACCGGCAGGACATCCAACAAGAAGTCGAAACAGCTCTGACAAAGGCGCATGGGATGTAAGTGGTAATACCGCGTGCGTATTGTCTGTCAGTCGTTTGCTAATGAGTGTAGGTTTCGCTGGGTATCGTGCCAGTTCGATAGCCTGGACAAGTGTCTCGATCCGAAGTCTGTGCGAAAAGCACTAGCCGACCTTCCACGCACCTTGGATGATACATATGCCAGAATATTAAAAGCAGTACCGCCCGAACATCTGTTCAAAGCAAAGCGACTGCTGCAGTTTCTGACCTACTCGGAACGGCCGCTAAGGCTTGAGGAAGCAGTAGATGCGGTTGCGGTAGACATTGATAACCGGCCGAGGTTTGATACTGGAAACCGAATGTTCGTTCCCGAGGAAGTTGTACAGTACTGCTCCAGCCTTATTAGCCTGGTCAGGAAAAATGACACCGGAGACGGAACGGCGAGGATGGAGATCCAGCTCGCACACTTTTCGGTCAAGCAATACCTCATGTCGGACCGCCTACAAGTGGATGTGG